>CM077293.1:46700837-46750837 GCA_039654925.1 Anguilla pacifica
AAAGAGTTCCTCTCTCAGAGATGCAGATGGTCTGTGACAATGGGTCCCAGGCCGGAGAAGCCTGGTCCTCCAGCACTGATCCAGCTCTAAATAATGCATCAGGGTATCAGCACGGCTGCCTCTGTGCGTCTTCAGCTGGGGCCTACTTCAAACCAGGCTCAGAAAAGACAGGTTCCTCCATCCTTACACGCACGGCCGGTAATAATACATCGCTAATGAACATGGAGCGCTTGCTCCCAGCCTTTAAAATGCGCTTATTTTATCACCCCGAAAGACGAGCACCATAACGGCTAGATCGAACGGCCGTGACAGACTGAACGTGCCGCTGGTAATTGAGCCAAATGTTGCTATCAGCTTGATTAAGGAGCCTTTTGCGCCCCTGCCCCCCCTCCACCCCCCCCCCCCTTGGTGCTGGCCCCCTGCGTTCATGTGTGTGAACAGCGGTCTAAACGGAAGAGAGGGGCGGGTGCGTCATCCTAATGTTCAAAGGGGTTTTCATCAATCTGTTTGATTGTTTTGTCATCATTTGGAGATGTGTCTGTGTGCGTGTGCGTGTGCGTGTGCGTGTGTGTGTGAGAGTGTGTGTGCGTGTGCGCATGCGCGTGCGCGTGTGTGTGTGTGCGCGCGTGTGTGTGTGTGTGTGTGCGTGCGTGTGTGGGGGGGGGTATAAAACGGTCCAAATTATAGCCGCTAACACATTGTAGACAGACGCCATGGCCGTAACTTCTGGTTTGAGCCGCGCGATTTCCACCCCCCCATAAAGCAATCCTGTTAATGGAGGCGCTTTTAAAGGCCTTGCTCATTTTTATCACGGCCCACTCCCGGAAACGTCCAAACAGCGAGGGGAACATCTTAGAACCCAACACCCCCCCCCCAAAGCCCCCCAAACTCCCCCCGCCCCTGCCTCCTCAGGAGACCGGGCGGCGTTCACGCCCGAAGCTCTGATCTCGGGTTCGACCCGAAGCTAGTAATGAAGTAATTTTTTTTTTTTTTTTCCTTTGACCACTGCAGTAGGTCACACCGATTTAACGAGTGGGTGATCCAATCTACTGCGTCTCACCCCACTCCCACCCCACTCCCACCCAACCCCTACTCCACACCCCAGCCCCCCACCCCCCCACCCTTCCCAGAGGGCCCTCGGGCGGATCAATATGCACTGTGCCCGCTCGACCGTTCAATAATCGATGGCGTCTTACACTCGAAGAGAAACAAGGCGGCTTCTGAAGCCATTTTCTTTTTTTCCTTCGCTTTCTTTTTCTTCTTTTTCTTTCTTTTTCTTTTTTTTTTTTCGTTCCCGTAAAGATTTTGTAAAGTTCACGCTGCCATTTTCTCTGCCGGTGTTCTGAGACCCCCTTCCCAGGGGGCGGGCGGGTGGGGGGTTTGGCGACCCAGGCGTGAATGGCGGTTTTTAGCCAATATTTATTTATTTATTTATTTACTTGGCGGGTGACGCTGACACGCCATCTTTCTTCCGGCCCGTAAAATCAGCAGGGCCATTAAAACGACATTAGGTCCTGAGACAGGCTGGCGATTGGCCCCAGTTCCCTCACTGAGCTTGTTCATCACCGCGGTAACAAAAAAAAGACTGTAAAAATAAATAAACAAATAGACCCACAGGAAGTGGAGGGTGACGTGTTAAATGTCACAGAGCACACGTGCGGACTCCTTGTCCCTTTGGAACGCTCCGTGGCTCCGGGTGCATTATTTCTACCGGAGGAAATTGCACGGAGCGGCCTTGTTTTTTTTTTTTTCCCTCCTTTTTTTTTTTTTAAATTTATTTTTTTTAACGACTTTCCAATTCTCCTGCGCCTTGCGTCCCTGCGCCTCTAATGTCGGATTCGTCCTCTCTGTGTTCTGCGGGGACTGTTTGGCAAATAAGCGAAAACCCAGCGACTGTGACCAACAAAAAAAAAAAAACGGAAAAAAAAAAATTAAAAGGCCGCCATTTTTCATCCCAGCCGTGAAAGTCACACTAAGAGCAGAACTCAGAGCGGCTGAAGTGATTATGCTGCAGCCCCCGGTTCACACAGGGCAAATTCATCTTAAAGGACACCTCAGGTTGTTTTTCAAGGTGGGGGAGAGGGGGGGGGGAATCTGTTTAGCTCGATGTAATACTTTAACGTGCACAATAGAACCGCGGCGTTTACGGTCAGCTGGACGGGGAGTGAAACGGAAAGCGGAACGCGCAGTTGCACTTTATCAGTCTTTATCCTTATCATCGCGGAAAGGTGAGCCTTAGACTTGATGTGGGTCACCCTTTTTGCGTCGATAAAAATCTGGCAATGCCGGTTTCGTAGCGCCGTTGCTGAAAAGTGCAATTTTTTGGGACAGACGGCAGCGTTTGATCAAAAGGAATAACTGGTGTTGTCGGGGTCCTGCGTCGGGAGCATCTGCTACGCCCGGTTTGCAAACGCAAGCTGGAACCGTGTCCCGAAATGTCCCCGTAACGTACGGGCGAATCGGGATATGCCGTTGCTACCTTCAGAAGTTTTGCTGTGGCGATACATCGCGGTCGGGGGAGAAAAAAATAAAACGAAATAATAATAATCCCGTAACTATCTATTCTATGATGAACAAAGAAAAAGTCAGCGGTCGGTCAGCCAATCAGCCGGCGCCCTGTGTGGGCCTACGGGGGGCCCTGGGCCCCCCACAGCTGGGGGGGATAAGTGCCGTTCTGGCTGCACGCTGGTCTCATTTTCGCAGATCTGAGATATCGGCGCGAGGGGGCGGAGCCCGAAGGCGGAGGGATTTGGCGGGAGTGGCTGGCGGGAGGTGAAGTTGGCGGCTTTGCCTCTTTTTTTTTTTTTTTTTTTTGATGCGGCTCTGAGGTGTGAGGCCGAGACCGCGGGCGAATCGCGGCGTCCGACCGCTCCCCGTGAGCCGCTCCTTTTTAAGCTGCGCGGCGGCGTTTCCACGGCGCTTGGTGACGTGGCGCGAACATCTGCCGCCATCGCCGGCTCGCCAAACTGGGTCACCGCCTTTTCCGCCATTTTTTTCTGCACAGGCCGCGGTCCGTGTGTCCGTCTGTCTGTCTGTCTGTCTGTCTGTCTGTCCGTCTGTCCGTCTGTCTGTGTTGGTGTTTTCCAGTGTAATGTAGCGCAGAGCTATGCTTTTGACTCTCACGCTGTGCTCTCAGACAAAGTGGGCACAGCGTCGGGTCATAACTTATCTTGAGTACATTGCCATATGAATGTAGTGACACTGCAGTAAACATTCATGCGCTTTTGCATCAGTGTACAAATACAGAGACTGATAAGCTTAACTAATAAGCCTTCACAAATTGTTATTTGGAAATTACACAAAGTTATGGTTGGGTCTGAGATTATTGTAATGGGTTATTAAATAGGTGAAATTGGATTGTTTAGGGTTTTGTGGTCAGAGTAGGGGTGGGGGGGGGGAGTAGGGACAGGGATGTCTGGGTAAACTGAGGACATAGCGTGCATTCTGACGTTCTGCGTTCAGTCGGTGGTCTCGGACAGCGTCCTCAAAGTTCACACGGGGGGAAAATGTAAATGTGCGGATGCGAGTTCTCGCTGGATACAAAGCGCGCCGGTGTCCCGGCCTGGCTGTCCCAGCCCCGCTGTCCCGGCCTGGCTGTCCCAGCCCCGCTGCGGGGGGATCAGGAATGAGAGAGGCGCTATTAGAGGGGTTTTTTTCCCGCCGGTTTTCGCTGACGGTCGAATCGGCGGCTGAGGTCTGGGGGGGGGCGTCGTCACTAGCAGCGGGGGGGGGGGGGGGGGGGGGGGCGAACCCGGGCCCAAATTACCACGGTCCGCCGCTCCCCATCACGCCGGCGGATTAGGGGGGGCTAAACCTGGACGCCAGCGCGAAGCCGCTCCTCGACGGCCGGCTAAGTCCGCCCGTGATTGAGGGGAGCTCTGGTCTGCCCCCCCCCCCACCCCGGCCCGTAAGCAGGGCTTTGAAGCGGCGCTGAGTCGGGCTGACCCCGTCCCGGAGATAATAATGACCTTCAGATGCGGTCCCGGGACCACCGGGGGTCGGGAAGCGGCGCGGTGGAATTGGGCGATAAGGCCCGGCTCGATCGTATCCAAAGAACTGCGATCCAAGAGCCGGGGGAAAATAAATAAATAAATAAATAAATAGATAAATAAAAAAATAACTATATTTATTGCCTCAGCGAAATGAAGAGATGTTTATTTTTTTTCGTCTGTAAATGCAGAGTCTTTGACTCTGTCGTTTCCTTTTTGAGTGCGGTGGAGAATATATCGTCAGCCATGTCGTAAAAAAACCCCACATGGGAAACGTGTTCGTAGTTAAAGTAATTAGGTACCTAACGAGGAGGCTAATAAAATTCAGTTGCGCTAAACTGTGGGCTGGTCGGGTGAATTTACAGTACGCACCCCCCCCCACAAGAACAAAATCTACTGTAAAAGGCACAAAGAAAATCTCCTCCTGTTTGTGCAGAACTCAGTGTTTCCACAAAGCCAATGATTTTCCATGCGACGCATTCGGGGAAGATTGTCTATTACGCACGTGTAAGATTTCCAGACACGAAAGCGTTTGCACGTAAAGAAAAACGTGTAATGTGGAACCGAACGAGAAACCCAAGATTTGTATGCGTGCGTGTGCGCATGCATGTGTTTGCATGCATGCATAAAACGTACAGTGAAGGACACCGAATTTTATGATGCATATGTGCGTTGTAAAATGCAAGACATGCACGTACGGTATGTGGAGTGTAAAAGACAAAGTGTGGTACGCCTGTGTAATCCACGGTTTGAGCATGCGAATATCCTACCATGCCGTGTGAATGCTAAAGCTCTCCATTCATATAAAAATGCAGGCCGGTAATGAGGCCGTAATAATGCAAATGATAAGAGCCTCCACGTCTCTTCAGCATATGGCGGGCCAGAAGGGGAGTTCGAAACCCAGCGGCTCCACCGGGACGCTCTCTTTACTGGGCTTTAGCGACCGAGAGAGCCACGGGCAAGCTGCTCGCCTCTGGTGAGCTCCCTCCTTTTTTTAACCTAAAAAAAACACCTGCAACTTACAGTACACCCGATTTTTATGGGGCGTTAATGCCGCCGGTGCTACAGGAAATGCTAGCCACTGGCATTGGCATGCTAGTAGCTAGCATACTGATTCTAGAAGCTAGCATGCTAATGCTAGTAGCTAGCATGCTAATGTTAGTAGCTAGCATTTCCTGTAGCACCGGCGGCGTTAATGCTAGCTGCTAGCATTAGCATGCTAGTCACTGCCAGTTTACCTGTTTACTTCGCCGTGTAGCTGCCATCTGCCAGTGGGCACCTCAGGCTTGGCATTTAAATTGAGGAATGAGGTGTGCCCGTCCTTCTCTACCACACATGAGATCAGCATTGTGAAGCAAAACAGGTGCTCACGTTTCATTTCGTTTCTCTGTGACCTCTTGTTCTTCGTGCCGCTGCACTGGTTAGTTTGCCTGTGGTACGAGTCACCCTCTGCCGATGAACTTATCCACGGTTGTATGCGTCTGACTAGGCTGACCTACAGCTATGGACTGCTTGCATCTGAATTCGCACTGGATGTCCAAGCAATTTTTATTTATTTTATATTGTTTTATTTTTTTTACACTGCTGTTAAAAAATTATAGCCAATGCCACAGCTGGTGGTGAGATTATGAGGTCATTTCCTGTCATTATTTTTCTGAATTATTCATGTACGTCATCATGAATTTTCTATTATGGCTATACACACGGAATGTGACTCAAGATCCCTGCGGATCTTTTACCTAGACCAAACAACATGAGAAATGAGTAAATTAAAATGGACATTAAACTTCATTTAAACTTTTATGATAGACCTTCTGATTTTAATTACCATAAATCAATGGGATATCTCACATCTAATTAGAGGCGTGAAGACTGTTTATTCTGCAAGCAAAGAAAGATTATTAATTTCCAAAGTCTTTCGTTCTATCAGTGAGATTGTTTACGAAAGAGCTGAAAACGCAGTTGTGCAATAACTAGATTTGTCAAGTCTTTATTGGATATGACATTTTGTTATTGTTATCCTAATGTTCTCTTTCGAGCCATCTGATCATATGTTTTTTTTATGTTGATGTAGTCTGGTTATTGTTTTATTTCAAAATTTTTTATTTATTTTGCTGTCAGTGTGCTGCAAAGGGATGCCTTCACTGGAAATTAAATATGACCGAATGATTGATCAGCCATTATTCATGACAGGGAGGAAAAAAAAATAATTCTCTTTTGAAATAAATAGGAAAAAGAAAATAATTCACATGTTTATGAGAAGCGCGATTTAGAGAATACTTGTCAGTCTCCTCAGATTGATTTTAAGCATGCACACACACGCACCCAACCACCTACACACACACACACACACATTTGATTTGGGTTGCTGCACATTATTAATTTTTATTAACCGATGAATAAAATATATCCTCCGCCGTTCTTTCTGTTTTCCGGGTTGCTCGCTCACTTTCTCTCTCTCTCTCTCTCTCTGACAAAAAAAAAACAAATATTTAAGACGCGTCGCATTTCCATAAATTTCCGAGCGCGGAAACGATGGCGGGTGCGAGACCGCGGCTCCCGCGCTCCGCTAAAGAGCGGCGCATGCTCAAACGACTTTAATTCGACGATGGAACTCGACGACCGCACACTTGCAAAATCAATTCCTCCTTCATTTGGAAAGCATTTCCGCCCCCGCGCCGCCCCCCCCTTCTTCCACCTCCCCCCCCCCCCCCCCCCCCACCACCCACCCATCCTCGCTTTCTGTTTCCACTTGTGCCGCTCAAAGCGTTTCCGCCCGGTCCAATTACCCCCGAAAGCTGGGCCCTGATTGGGACCGTGAGGGCTGGCCACACAAAAGGGGGCACGGTTCGGTATTTTTACAAAGACAAAGACGGCCCACTTCACTTTTACTTTACTATTTATTCCCCCCTCCCCACCCCCCCTCCCCACCAACCCACCCACCTACCCAGCTACCATCACCCCCCCCACCCCACTCCACTCCTACCCCCACCCCCAACGACTCTCCTCCTTTCCAGAACTTTCCCACATCGCCGGTCGCAGGGTCTGCACAAAGGAAGCCGGCATCCCGCTCCCGGATTGCGTCAGTCTGCCCCCGTGCGATTGGCTGCTTCGGCCAATGGGACCCTCTCACGGAGGAGCGCGCAGGAAAGTAAAAAGAGGGGCCGCCCTGTCGCCCATTCATCCGCCGGGGGACGGGGGCCGAAATGGGACGGACGGGCTCTGAATGGGGCGAGGGCAGTAATTAGCGCTGATTGAGAGGGTGGCCTTCCCAGAATCCCTCGCTTCCAGAACCTCGACGCGCACAAGCACTCTGAAGGAGGACCGAAAATAAAAAACCCCCAAAACTAAACGGATTTGAAAAAAAGATCACATCTTTATAAATAAAAGGAAGAATAGATAATGGCCAGTCCTCGCCCCCCCCCCCCCCCACTGCCCCCAACCCCCCCCCCCCCCCCCCAGAAGCAGAGCTGAACAAATAAGCACATAGTTCGCAATGCTGATCTTGAAAGGAATGCTTGCTGGAGAGAGAGAGCCACAAACACACAAAGATGGAAAAAGTGTTTAAATGCCGTCTGTGTGGTGCTGGGATTTTAGAGACGGGTGGTGGCCGCTGAGATATCTACTCATGCGATCTGAAAAATGCAAAGTGAGGGAAAGTCCCACATCAAGTTCACCTCCAGGGCTTGTAGGTTTACCGTGAGAGATTGTTTTCAGGTGGTTTCTGCGTTTATGCTGTTTCCTTGACTTTAATTACATAGTAAAAATCATCATCATCAGCTACATCATCATCATCATCGACTACATCGTCATTGTCATCGGCTGCATCATCACCATCATCATTGGCTACATCACGAACCACTCAGCCCCTGCCTGCTGATTTTTGGAACACCAGTGTCTCCAAACTTTGAAACCAACGAAGAAGAAAGAACGCAGGGAAAGCACGGGGGTTCGCGGGGTCAGCTTTACCGGGCTGTTGGATCACATGACTAATTGAATCACATGACTTCCGTTTTGTTTCATACTGATTCGAAAAATTGGCCTGCCCAAACTAAAAAAAAAACACTTTGTCTTTATTTGTTATTCAACGTTATATCAGCATAATACTGGGTGTATATTGCAGTTTCTATGGGATCAATTACATACACAAAATTTTAATTGTCAGTTGGAAGACGAGACCAGATGTTCATCTTTCCGACGCAGTGCATACGGGGCTGGTAAAGTGCTGTGTGTGTTGAGCTGAGGCCTGCATCGGTGGGAGTTCCGTTTGTGAAGGGGCGGAGTCGGAATGTACAAAGGCATCCAATCAAATCAGCTCTGGTGCCGCTACGAGGGGGGGGCGGGGCTTACCGCCTCCCATCAAACGAAGTTCAAACCGGGGGGCCTTTGGCGAGGTGTACAATGCCCTTTTAAGGGCCATTAAGGGGCTCTTGGCCCGGCACAGGGGCCCCCCGGGCCACGCGGCGCGCGCGGCTAAAATATTTACTACGCTATCGAGCGGAGCGTGGTGGACGATTTCGCGGCTTAAACGTTTCGAAAAGAAAAGGCGATCGTTTTCCAGAGGCCCCGCTTACGTTTCAAATCATAAATGAATTGGAAAAAGGGGGCTAATATCTCACTGTGAGTGAGCTCATTGATTCTGTTCTGGGGGGGTGGGGGAAGGGGGAGGTGTGGTGTGTGTGTGTGTGTGTGTGTGTGTGTGGGGGGCGGGGGGGGGGAGGGGGGAAGTGTGTGTGTGTGTGTGTGTGTGTGGGGGGCGGGGGGGGGGGAGGAGGGGGGAGGTGTGTGTGTTTGTGTGTGTGTGTGTGTGTGTGTGGGGGGCGGGGGGGGAGGGGGGAGGTGTGTGTGTGTGTGTGTGTGTGTGTGTGCGGGGGGCGGGGGGGGGGGGGGAGTGTGTGTGTGTGTGTGTGTGTGTGTGTGGGGGGCGGGGGGGGAGGGGGGAGGTGTGTGTGTTTGTGTGTGTGTGTGTGTGTGTGTGTGGGGGGGGGATAAAGAAAGAACCTGTCTCGGCAGAAGCTCTACTCTTGCTGGTCTGTGGATTTAGTGACTTAACCTGAAGTCATTGAATAATTTGCTTTTCGTTTGTTGGAAGGGACGGCTGGTATAGACGGGGGATTAAAGTGTTCCCGCTAAGCTGTGTGGCCCTCGGTTGGCTCCTGGGAATTCGTTTAAAAAACAATAACGTTTGTTTTGCGCCGTATAACCAATCTGATACAGGCCATTTCTTCTCAGATGGTTTTAAAAAAACGCGCATTTACCAGAAGTTGCTGTGATGGTTGAGAGAAAAAAAGGCTTAATTAATGTCAAATGCAAAGCAGGCAATGTTACGCTGCTTACAGCTCTGATCGGTCCTCTTATTTTGTTCTCGCCTTTTATTTATTGAATAAATTGTTTATTTGTTTATCCATGAATGCCGTTACAGTCAACTAATGCTCGAATTTTCAAGGAAATAATTTAAGTCTCTCTCTCTCTGTCTCTTGCTCTGTGTGTGTGTTTATATAAATATATAAATGTTTTTGAATGTGCACTGATAAGAATTTGTACTTAATTACTTGGAGATTTTGCGAAAATGTGTTTCAGTAAATTGAGCCATATGGGACTGGTGCTATTAGTTTCGAATGATTAGTTCTGAATTTAGCCCAGAAATGTGTGTGATTTATTTACGATTGTACAGCATTGACAGAAAAGCTGTGCCAAAGTACACATGGCTTTATGATCTCATGACTGACTGATATATGCTCTTTTATTTTGTCAACACAGAAGAACAAACACACTGCCGCGCACAGACGCGGGAAAATCAACAAAAGAAAAAATGGCTGACTGTGGATTATGCATTTCATTAAAATATCACCATAAATGGGGAGGAATGAGCGTGTGTGTGTGTGTGTGTGTACATATTTGTGTGTGTGCGATTGTGTGTATGTAAAAGAACCCAGAATGAGGGGAGAAAGTGGTAAAATCAGAGTAAGTGGGAAGGTCTGTGATATTGATTGGGGCAGAATTGATGGACTAGGTAAACCGTGGCATCTCTCCCTGCATTCGTAACTCAGTTTCCCATGAGCCTCTACTGCTAAAAGATCATGCACATGAAACTCCACCGAGATCTTGATAATATAATCTACATAAGAACCTGGATTACGTGACCTCCACGTAGAGCTTGATCACGAGACTAGATCAGAAAAGGAGGCAAGGAAACGAAGTAAGAAGGTAAGACACTAAGCGGTTGGAACGCACCCCAAGTATGGACCAGGAGAAAAGGAACGGTTATTAGCAAAGTGCTCGCTGATGACACTGAAATAGTGTCACGTTCAGAGCCAAAATGGCTGCCTCGCCTTCAGCAAGCCGGTCCTGATTTATGAATTTCATTTAAGCTACAGTGCTGCCGCTCGGCTGGAGAATCGTCTCCCGCAGCAGGCCTACGAGTGGCTCCCTGATTTGTAAATTATGACGGTATTGATCTCTAAAGCTTTGTCGAGGATAAAAAACAGGGTCCAATTAAGAAGCATGGACAATACATTTAAATCACATCTTTTTTTTGGGGGGGTATAAATAAACAAGCCCCCAATTAAATCCAGCAGTAAATTAGGAAAGTGGATTTGGGCTCTGGAAGAAGAATGGTCTCACGCTGAGTTACTTTAGCCCTGAAGATAACGCAGCATGTAATTAGCTATGCAAAATGTTTTGATGGGTAAATGGCGCATTAATAAATGAGGTGGGTACTTCTACCTTATTATTGAGCTTTTGACGCTGCTTATTCATCCAGCAGAGGTCTGTGAACATAAGGAAGGCGGCTGCTGTTTGCCAGGAAACTAATTGGTCTCCTCCGCTTCCCCACTGTCTAGATGTTACTTTAGTTCCCCTGTCCTTCCCCACTGTCTAGAGGTTACATTAGTTCACCTGTCCTTCCCCACTGTCTCGAGGTTACTTTAGTTCACCTGTCCTCCATGGTACACAGGTTACTTTAGTCCACCTGTACTTCCTCATTGTCCACAGGTAATTTCAGTTCTCCTGTCCTTCCCTACCGTCTGAAGGTCACTTCAGTTCACCTGTCCTTCCTCACTGTCCATCTACAGTCTATACATCAATGATATAATAATACTGGAAAAATACACAACAATATCATCATATAATATGACATTGCATAATAGTATGTCCCTATTTTATTGTGCGGTATTCTACAATGACATTTTTTTTACAAACATGAGTTTTTTTTTTTTTTTTTTTTAACTGGGAGTTGTTTGTTTGAAGGTCATTTTGAAGTGGTTCTCTCTCAGTCAGGCATTGGGGGAGATCTGCTTGGCACATCAGATCGTAGGCGGATTCGCCAGCGACTACACAAGAGCCACTTTTAAAACCAAATCAAAGTTTTCTCCAACGGGCCTTCAGAGTGAGGGCCCGGAGAAAAGCAAAAAAAAAGCAATTTCTGTGGTTGGGTGGTTTTTTGGTATATTGGCCCAATTTTAGTGAGAGAAAAATGTTTCGGGAGAGAGGGAAGCTGAATTAAACGAAACAAACAAACACACAAGTGATTTGTTCGCCCTACCAGAGCACAGGAGGTACGGAGGAGAGACACTTGTTGTGGTGTCGACGTGAATGGCGCCCTCTGTAGCAGATTGTCTGAATGGCAGGATGTTGGAGCAGGGTTCCTCTGTGTATCGTCTTATGCAGTGTCTATAACAACTGTTATAATGCTGCGTTGCATTTTTATCACGCTTTTTGTTGAGTTTTGGTCCCATGTTACACCACCATCATAGCTGAGGTGTGCAGTTACACTGATGTTATGTAGTTATTACACATTGTTACATGGTTATTATATGGTTATTACGTAGTTATTAGCCCCATGACTGGATAGGGGAGAGTGAACTGGTTGGCTAGCGTTTATAATTGGAATTATGGTACGTACATAAAAAGGTTTATGTTTATAAATGGTTGGTAGGTCCAGTTAAACTGGATATTTTGTTATTGTAGGAAAAAAAATCAATAACAAAATCTGGATTTCGGATTCAGCCCAAATTATTTATAATACAACTTGCTTTTAATTGTGTGTGTTTAAGTTTAAGGAAGGTGGTATAATGTGCAAACTAGACAGTGAGAATACACAACTCCTCATTTTTGTCTGCCTGCCTGTCTGTCTGTTTGTCTGCCTGCCTGTCTGTGCAGGACAGAGAATACAGGCCAGAAGAGGTTGGTAAATATGTTGCTTTTTGTGCTGGGAGCTCTAGGGTCTGCAGTAAAGCTACGTGTCAATTTTGTCGTCCCAGAGATCTTTCTCCCTGCAAATTTCTGAAGATGTGTGATGAATGTTGCACACGGCACTTACAAGCGGCCAAGAGAAGATGATGATGGCAACGGTGATGATGATGATGATGATGATGATGGCTGTATTACTGTGCTTTGCTCGCAATTTGAGATTGGCGGAGTGTTGGCACAGCTAGTTTTGAAAGTAAGGGTGTTTTGACCGAGGTTCGACAACCCTAGATTACATTTTATTATCATCATTATTCTTTGCCGGTGAAAATTGCATGTGCGTGCGTGTGTGTGTGTCTATGTGTGTTTGTGTGTGCGTGTGTGTGTGTGTATATGTATGTGCATCCCTACCATTCAAATATGTGAACAGATAATATAATTTAGTAATTTAACCTGCCATCAGATTGTTTAATGTACACTCAGATTGCCTGTGAACAAGATATTTATCGCAGAAGTACTACAATTCCCATAATTCAAGTCAGAACCCCACCCAAAAAAAGCTGAATTAAACCATGAGAGACAGTTTTAAAATTGCAGAAACCTGGGAACTTAATATTTCTGAGTTTGATAAGGCTGAATCAGTTTGGAGAGTCACCGTGAAGACATATCATTTAAAATAAAATGTAATGAAGAAGAAGTAATGAAGAAGAAGGCTCCTATCCATTATCTTTTCCCACCTCAAGGAATAGGTATTCTGGGAAAGAGTTCTTCAAATGTTCACACCCAGAATCGCCCGGCCTAAAACGTGTTTCTGTTTCTAATTGTACTGCGAGGTACAATGGTTCTTCGCATGTCCATTATGATTAAATTCATAACCAAATAGGAAACAGCTTCTCTGCTACTCGAATATTCATGAGCACCTGCCTAGGCTGGAACCTATTAGATGGTTTTTTTCATTATTTATTTCATGCATTTGCTTATTTTAAACGCAGGCACGGATATTGAAGAGGACTATTGTCTCTCAGGCGTATGTTTCTGCAGTCCTGCTGTTTCCTGACGGAAAGTTCGTCACATGTCCTGACCCGGGGTGGGGGGGGGGGGGGCGGTCACGCGCCGGTGCCTCTGGGAAATTCAGGCATGATTAAACGAGCGCGATTGCACCGGCAGTCTACCGAGGAGAGCGCCGCCAAAAAAAAAAAAAAACGCAGGAAGATTAAAGCGGTGTCTGGACCGCATGCGGACACACCTGCGTCGGGTTAGCCAGCGCGGTTTGCCGATGGAGACCCCGGGCTCGGTCGACTCAAGACCTCTTCGCTGTCTGAGTCCAGGGGCTTAGTGCCGAGAATTAGGAAGGCCACCTGTCTTTAACGTGAACTGAATCTCGGCTGCAGGATAGCCGAGCCGCTCCAGCGCCACTCGCCAAACACAACACAAGAATATGATTGTTCGATCGCGATAAGAAAACGAAATTAAGTTTTCCAAATGAGGCAATAAATGGCTCTTGATTAGCGTGACATACGTATTTTCTTGCTTTAATTGCGAAAAAATTCAACAATTTGTACTACAAAACATTCTGTGTTTCTGAGTGCTGACCTGTTCAGCAACCCCCATACCTCAGCTCAGTGCTCCATAGTAATGAAAAATTAAAGCACTTCACAGTCACCGGTGGCCTGGGGTTAGAGTCTGCGTTAGAACCCGAGTTCTTGTGCTTTGGTCGATATGTGTCACCCGTGAGATCTGACACTCACTGCCATATCAATGGCTGTGTTTTTAAAAACTATTTTAAATCGATGTGAACTCCCAAAACGCAAAAAACAAACTACAAAAGTATGATGAAATGTTTACTGAAACTATACAGTCAAAGACCAGAAACACAGAAATATTTTTAAAAAATGATTAATCAATACTGGTGTTCACCACTCCTCCCAACAATATGACAGCATTGTATAAAATAGCCTATAAAATGTAAAATATCACTGGCTATAGTGCTATTACTGGCCTATAGGGTGTAAAATAATCGCTGGCTCTCCTGCAGTACTGTGTGGCCTGTAAGGTGTAAATAGTGACTGGCTCTCCTGTAGTACCGTGTGGCCTGTAGGGTGTAAAATAGTCACTGGCTATCCTGTAGTACCGTGTGGCCTGTAAGATGTAAAGTTAGTCACTGGCTCTCCTGTAGTACTGTGTGACCTGTAGGGTGTAGTCACTGGCTCTCCTGCAGTACTGTGTAGCCTGTAGAGTGTAAAGTAGTCACTGGCTCTCCTGCAGTACTGTGTGACCTGTTGGGTGTAGTCACTGGCTCTCCTGCAGTACTGTGTAGCGCATACCGCGTGTGCCAGTAGAGAAAATCATTGAAAAATTAGCAGCGCATTTAAAACCGATGGATGCTCAGGGAAGGCCACGCGGAGTTTCCCGGGGTTTGGTTTGGCGTGAGCTCCAGCATCATAACTCATGCGGCAGTAATGTGGCAATTAATGCACGCGATTAAAACTTGTGTATCAGCACTTTCAGAGCACTGATGATGTTGGATTAATGGCCCGGTTCCTTTTTTTCTTTTCTGTTAAATTACAGTGCTAATAGAGCGCTTAAGAAATGGCGTTGGTCTCATATGGCCCGGAAGCGAAATTGAACGAGCGCGTGCTCCTACCTGCGTGACCAACATATTTTTTTGTCCTGTGCTCCAGTGTCCCAGGTGCAAGAGACCGTAGGACGCCGTAGGGACGGCACAGACACCCAAACTCCGGTTCGCCGTGGTGCCGCCGTCTCCCCGTGCTACATCTTTAGCCACCGCCGCCGCCGCGCGTTCCAAACAAACAGGCTGCACTTCACGTCCAATTAGAGGTGTTTTTGTATCCCGGAGTGTGGTTTTCTGCCCCGCCCCGCCCCCCCCCCCCGCCTCACACACGCACACCAGGGAACGAAAATGGGGGGGGGGGGGTGTGGGGGTGTGGGGGGGGGGCCACCGAGGGGAAAATGGAACTGGAGGTACATCTGTGTGTCATTACGCGCCGACCGCCGGCGACAGTCCCGCGCTAACGATGTGCCGCCGCCGCCGCGTCTCGAGAACTCGGGCGATGACGCCGCGGCAACGACAAACCTGCCGAAGGGAGAATTTATTTATTTATTTATTTATTTATTTATTTATTTATTTATTTATGTGTTTCAGGGAATAATTCGCCCATGGGCCTTGCCCCCCGGATTTTTATTTATTTAAAAAAAAAAAAAAAATTTTCACCCCGTGCGAGAAAATAATAGCGAGAGCCAGCGTTTCGATAAACAAAACGGTGAATTATTTACGGAGGAAACGCCACGTCTGCGCGCGCGCCTCCGTCCTCATTTGTATTCGCCGGGCGTTCCCGTAAGATGGATGTGACATCACGCTGATGAATGAAAGCGGAGGGGTTTTTAAAAAGCGTTTCCTGCGGAAAGCAAGAGGACAGATGGTTTTTTTTTCTTTTTTTTTTTTTACGAGGGCGAAGGAATAATGAAATTAAACGAGCGGGGGCCGCTTTCTCGCCCCGTGGCTGAAAAATTTGTTGAGTCTCTATAAAAGCCTCACGGCCTTGAAATAACAATAAAATAAATTTCCCTCGTTTTCAAAAAAAAAACAAAAAACGATGCAACATTTTTAAACGATGCGTTTGGAATGTTTAAAAACGAGCGAAACGAGATTTTTTCTCGCGTGGCTGCGCGGGTCCGCGCTGGCCTCTGAAGTTCTCCTTTCGGTGACTTTTCGCAAAGTCACATTTCACTGGGAGCTTAGCCCTTCAGACGCACCCTGATCTTCCATTTCTAAATCGGCGCAATTGGCAAGGATTTGGACTTGAAGACGGCGATTTATCCCGAATAATCAGAGTTTCTCTCCGTGCCGTCTCTGTGAGAGTCCGTGCCACTATGACCGTACGAATCCTGTCAGTATTCTGAGCCACAAACGCCTAACCCACGCTAAGTGATCTTGTGACCCTATCACTCATTCAGTAATTACAGTACTTTTTTTTCCCTCCAAAGCTTCTAAAAACCAGAATAAGCTTCTCTGGACCGGTGTAGCATGTGGAGTGATTTCACACAAATTTATTTCTTTTTTTCCAGTCCAGGTCAACATATGGGGGTCTTAAGAAGTAAATTGCTTTTGAAAGCTTTTTTTTTCTTCTTATTTATAACAGACGGAGGCCATCTTGCTTATTGCCGTGGAGACGGCTTTTTTTGACCGCGTACGGGACGGGGGCGCGGCGGCGGCGCGGTCGGCGTGCCGGCTGATTGGACGCAGGTGCCGGCGGCGGTTGATTTACGGCCTCGCCCCGCTCCGACACCGACCCGAAATCTCGGCCGAAACAGTTATTACTGACGACGTGAGCTGTAATTGCTAATTTTATGCCTCGACAGACACATTTTTTTCTATCTCTTTTTTTTTTTCCTCCGGCCATCATCGCCGAATCTTTGGGAGTCAGTCATCCTTCTGTTTTATGCTGCCCATTTCCGAGGGGCTCTCAGGCATGTGTTCCTTCCCCCCGTGACAGTAATTCAGCCGGTCAATTACAATCTACACATCCATTCCTCAAAAAAAAAACCCCACACACAGTTCACTTCCTCTTGTGGCCCAGCGATCAAGAGGAGTCATCTCCTGGCTTTGTTACAGGTACGGAGTGGTGAGCTGATGAACAAAACTGAACAAGCAAACCCAGGAATGAATTCATTAGTCTCCAATGGACTATTCAACCTCTTTATGAACCAGGTCAAAAGCTAGTATATGGCGGGACCTCTCCGGCCGACCAGTGGTGTGACTTCATAGCTCGGCCGACCAATGGTGTAACTTCACCACTCACTCAGTCACTCAGTCACAGACATTCGCGTTTGTAGGGCTGGCCCCGCTGTTGCGGTCCAGCCAAAAAATCTAAATCACAGATAATGGTTAAAGGGATTTTTGTTTGAGTTTGACCCACAAAAGCATTTAAATGTGCTCTCTGCATCTCTGCATTAATGCACAGTTTCCCTACATGGTGTCTGCACTAAAACCCGGGGTATCTGTCCATGGTGAAACAGTTTTCAGCGAGGTTTTGATACAGGATTGGGCCGGCTTTCGTGTGCATAGCTGTAGAACTAAGTCACTGTAGCTGGAGCGAAAGCCAGTGTAAACACTGGACCTCTGCACCCATTGCGACATTGGGCGATGTCAGAATTTCCGTGATGGACGTGGACATGTTTATGCGTTGCCGTGGCGCCGTCACTGTGGATACCGTGGGGGGGCTGTGACTCACGGCAGTCGATGGTGTGGCTCTGATCCTGTTCCGAAGCTGGGCAGATCCAGCGAGGTTGCGGGCTGCCCGTATACAACAGCCAATAGAGCCCTGCGGGTTTTCAGAAGATTCCCAACACTGTGGGCTGCTGTGCCTGTCCACTCCCATACTGTAAGAAACCGGGGGCTTGGCAGTGCGGCCTGGTGCTCAGCAGCTCAGCGGTCTTATTTCAGGGGGAAAAAGCAGATGTCCACTGGAAATTTGAGATGGACAGGCAGACTGAGAGACAGAGAGATGGACAGATAGATAGAGACACAGAGACACAGAGGGACAGAGAGATAGATAGAGACACAGAGACACAGATACAGGCAGGCAGGCAGATAAACAGATAGGCAGGCAGGCAGACAGACAGACAGACAGACAGACAGACAGACAGACAGGCAGTCAGGCAGGCAGACAGACAGACAGACAGACAGACAGACCGGCAGTCAGGCAGGCAGGCAGGCAGACAGACAGACAGACAGATACACCTCTCCTCAGAGGCCATGCACAGACAGACCGTGTACTCTCCTTAGCTTCATTTTTGTCTTTGCTCCGATACGCAAAACTCTACAAATGTTAAAGCAGTAAAGTATTTCAGTAAAGTAGTCAAATGAAATTATTTCCCTTTCCTCAGGTTCTTGTCATACCACCTGATTAACATGAAACCTGCAACATTAGTGCGAATGGCCAACGAGCAATCTTACTGACCACTTGGTGGCGCTATAACCAGTGTAGCGTGGCACCAGTAGTTCCTTTTAAGGGTCTCAAAGTGCTGCAGAGTGAATGAGATGGGGCAGGCTTGGGGGAGGGGAGGGGAGGGGGGGGGGTTGATCCACCTCAGTTGCCTCCAGTGCCCCCCGCCCCCCCCTCCCCCCATCTGCCCATCTGGCAGTGCATGGCTTCCATTTTGCACCAGAATGCTCACCAGTCATCAGATGATGACTCGGTAGCAAGGGATTCATTTTTAATCAAATAAACTGGAGGAGGAGAGCAGGATGGGCAGGTCTGTTAGGCCAGATTGGGGAAAGTCACTTCCAGGGATTATTTTTTTCTCACATTTTTTTAAATTAGGCCCTTTTTTTCCCATCTGACTTGGAATTGGGAATCGAGCCTCTCGATGAGTCACCGCTGTGCCACCCACACTTCCCTCCAAATCAACACTGCAGCTGAACTGCTCCAGTGCACGCACCCATGGACCATGGACTATTTATGCCCTACAGGCCACATACAGTACTGCAGGAGAGCCGGTGACTATTTTACACCCTACAGGCCACACTTAGTACTACTGCAGAGCCAGTGACTATTTGCACACAGTACTACAGGAGAGTCAGAAACTTTTTTTTTTTACCCTACAGGCCGCACAGTACTACAGGAGAGCTAGCGCCAGTCTGAAAAGACTCATACATCCCATATTTTCTGCTGCCTGGCCTGTGGGTTCCTTGCATGTTGTCGGGAGGAAGTTGCCGTATCGCCGAACTCTTGGGGAAACTTGGCCGACCTTCAGCCCCCGCCGTACCTTTCGGTGGCGGACGAGCAAAAAACCCCTCCGTTTTCCCACGTTGCCGCGGAAACGTCGCGGGAACGACGTTTTTTTTATTTGCTTACGACTGGCAGGGCCGTCTCCCTTTCCGTGCCCTTGCGCGGTGGGGGGGGGGGAGGTTATTACGTTAAGAGCCAATAAACCCCCCCCCCCCCGGCACGCGCATTTCTCAGTTATTACACGCTCGGCTCCCGGGTGCCAGGGAGAAATAAACTACTACTGGTTGCAGTATTTTAATAGCGGCGGCGCTATGTTAATATTCATTACGAGCCGCTTTAGGGACTTTATTCATAAAATTCTTACGTCTGGTTTTTAAACCTTTCCTCGTTCTGTGGCGTAGCGGTCGTCCGTCGCAGTTACGCTAGAACCTTCTTCCAGACCGGTTCTGCTGGCGGCAGCGGCTCACCGTGGTGCGTTCATCAAGATATGAAGTAATAAAAACAAGACCGGTTTTATTTTTTTATTTTATGGGTTCCTCAGTCTGCCAGTGTTTAGAGTCCTCCACAGAGAGAGAGAGAGAGAGTAGGGCTGGGAGACTTTAATGCATTCTTCAGAGAAGTTGGCCTGTGTGTTTGCATCATGTGCCACAACGAGGAGTGTGTGCGGGTGTGCATGTGCATGTATGTATGCGCGCGCGTGTGTGTGTGTGTATTTATGAATGCACATAAAAATTCACATGCTGACAAACATTATGAACAAATACTAAGTCTCTCTCTCTCTCACACATGCATACACACAAAAGCGCATACAAACACACAGTCAGGCAGCCGGTGTTGGCGTAATGTAAGCAGCTACTTTTCCAGGGACGTTGTACGCGCCTGTGTTTATGTGCATTTCCCCGATTGTGTACATATTTACTGTGTGTGTGTGTGTGTGTGTGTGTGCATATATAATGTACTATCCGCCCACGGTGAGCGACCCATTCGTTTTGCTCTATTTAATTTGCAGCGTCGAGCTCAACAGAAACATGGTGCTCCATAGTGCGGGAGCATTAACATCTGCTAAATGGTGACATTCAGCGCATACATTAGCCTGGACCTTCGGTGGAACAACACCGCTAATATTATGTACCTACATGTCCCTATTGTCTCCATTAAAGATGACTACTCTAATCAGCCAAACGACACTCATAATTACACTGCGGATAATTACTCTACTTAATCTTTTGTGCAACCACTAATGTCCTCCCCCCTTCCCCCTTAATGTTTATATCCGGTTCCTTTTCTGGCCTGTGTGTGTAAAGCGCGCGTGCGTGTGTGTATGTCTGAGTGTGTGTGTGGTTGGCGCACGCCGTATATCAGCCTGTGTGTGTAAAGCACGCGCGTGTGTGTATGTCTGAGTGTGTGTGTGGTTGGCGCACGCCGTATATCAGCCTGTGTGTGTAAAGCGCGCGCTGAGCGTGTGTGTGTGTGTGTGTGTGTGTGTAAAGCGCATGCTGAGCGTGTGTGTGTGTGTGTGTGTGTGTGAGAGAGAGCGTGACAGCTTGCAGGCGTGTGGCGTTAGCCACCTGAAACATTCACACCTCGGGCTCCGAGCCGCTCTGTTAACTACGCTGGCTGCAGGAGTGTGATAATCAGCCCGCCCGGCCGGGTCCCGCGGGGTCACCGCGAAAGACGACTCAATTCCACCGCCGTGGGCACCCCCGTCCGCGAAACCTGCCGCTAATCCACCTCCTCCTCCTCCTCCTCTTCCTCTTTCACTCATCCCTCCATCCTGACTGTCCGTCCGTCTGTCCCTGTGTCCTGCCCATCTGCCCTGCACACGCTCTACTTCTGTATCTCCGTCCGTCTTTTTTTGTTTATCAATATCGCCCTCTGCATCCTTTCCATGAATCCCTACATACCTCTCTCTGCCTCTTCTCATCCATTACTCTGTCCTTCTCTCATCCATTCACACTCACGCCTCCGTCCTTCCACTCATTCGACTGTCCCTCCATCCATCATCCGTTCTTCTGTACGTCTCTCAATCTGTCCGTCATCTCTGCTTTCTTCTTGTCCGGTTATAAATTGCTCATTAATCCTTCTGTCATCCTCCGCCCCTCTCTCTGTTCGTACTGTACGTCCATGCATGCATCATCCCTCTATTAATCCGTCTGCTCGTTTCACTCCCTCCGTCTCTATCCATCATTCCTCTCCGCAGTCCTCCCTCCATCCATTACGGATCGTTCGTTGCGTTCTTGCCTTTTTAGCAAACGCCCCGACACAGAGCGACTTGCCCAGCTTGCATTTCTCGAGCGCGGCCCGTCGTCCGTATGGCTGGATATACTTTTCTGAAGCACCTGAGGAAACGTACCTTTGCTCGTAGATGCAGTGGCTGTGTCCCACCTGGGAGTCAAACCTGCAACCTCTTGAGTTACAAGCCCAGGGATTTGATGCCACATCGTTGGTACGTTGCATGCTTAATCGGTACTGATATTTCACCGCATGGTGATGGTTTTCTAGGTGGCACAGGGGTGTAGATTAATGCCAGCCCTTCCTGCTTGTATCAAACAACGGTAACCGTCTTTGCACGGTTGAACTGCACTCCAGTGCATGGTAACCGAAAGAGAATTAGGCAGGTTTGCTTACCACTGTCAGAGCGGCCTTTTTACACCCACAATCCTCTGTGTCGCCCTGTCGCTTCCGAGCCCTTGCTGTGCGCAGCTGTGGTTCTGTGACAGCGAGGGCCGGGTGGGGGGTGGGGGGGGGAGGTTTGGTGGGAGGGGGGGCAGGGTGAAGGCCCTCACCAGCTTGTTAAACCCAGGGGGGGTGCCACCCAGAGCCGAAACGCAGCGATGACAGGCGGAACTGTGGCATGATCTCGAAATGCGAATTTTTTATTTTCTTTTTTTCTGCTGAAGGCACACAAACAAATCCACGAGGGAGGGAAAACCATGATGAAATATTGTTCTGTTTTCTGCTTGGGCTGGGGGGGTTGGGGGTTCAGATTGTGACCCCCACAGCGCGTGTGTCACCCGACAGGCCTCCATATTTATATGGAAACTCACGGGTTGCAGTGGAAAAATGCGTTACTGTCCTGACTTGCCCTTGAAAAACATGCAAATTTGGTGACGAGCTCCACATTACACGCTGATTAAAAGCAAAGGAGCGAGATCCCTCTCTCGGCCTGCCCAGATTAACAGCACATTGAATAAGGAGTAGGGCTGCGTGGGGTTGCATCCTTCCAATAAATCATCGTGTTGACATAAAAAAACACTTCTTTTTTCTGTTTATAAACATTTTCAGCCAACTACATCAGCAGACACCGGGGGGTTGCAGGGTTGAATCCGCGATGAGGACAAGGGGCAGAAGTGACACCTCGGAATGAAATGGTGCAGTGGCTCCCAGAACAGTGCATTCATTCAAATCTCTTCTGACATCGACTTCCAGAGTTACATACTGTAAGGAATGGACAAACGTGAAGAGGTAAAAACATTACCGTTTACGTTATATTTCTGAGGCTTGTCTCTACAGACCAGTGGGGCTCTGCCATGTCGTGTCTCTCGGACGCTCAGTGCTTATTAATACCTTTCCACGCGCGTCTCTCCTGGTCGTCTTCACGCGGTGCTGTTGACGCCGCGTTTCTCCTCGGCTAATCGTTCACCTCCGCAGCTCCTCTTCGGTCTTTGGCGCGCGTTTCGTCTACGGGAAACGTGCCGGGGCGACGCGTTCTCGAGCACCTTAATTTGCCGCGAAGTTCTGGCCCGTCGGAAAGGGGAAACCGGCCAGCGTCCGTTTCACACCTCGCGCTAGAGACGGGCGCTGCAGGAGAGAGCTGGCGCCGGCTGGAGGAGAGGCGGGCCGGCCAATAGCCCGCGGAACGCCTTGTGGAATGTTGGGAGGAAATGATGTGGCAGTAACCCAGGGAAACCTGGCCGACTCAGAGCCCACAATGCACCTGGTGGGGCAGAACCACCTGTGTCACGCTGTGGCAGAAGACCAGTTATAGTCTGTTCCTGATTGGTCATTCCTGATTGGGTGGTGATGTCATAGTCCAGGCCAGGATTAGATGAGGGTAGGTGACTGTTTTGATTTGTTTGACCATTGCTGTTTTGTAACAGTGTATAATAAGATATTAAGAATTTATCATTTTCAAGTCCCATGTGCTATATGTAGCATAGTTTTGCACTGTGTCTGTGTTAGTTTGAACATTAAAACAGTTAAAGAAATTTCAGCTGTTTGTTGTGTTGTGTATCAAAAATGGACTGTGTCCTTTCCCAGGTTAAAAATCCCCAAAAAATGTGGGATAGAAGCCTGGAGTGGAAGGTGCTGGGAAGCGTTAGCCAGTGTAACTAGTCGGGACGGGACACTTGACTGAGATTAAAGAAGGCCCCAGTGTAACCCAAGCCCCGGAGCGCTGTCCCGCGTTTCCGTAGAAACCCCGAGAGATGCCCCGTCCTCGACACCGGCCTTGCCCCGTGAGGGATGAGGGAATGGGGGGGGGGGGGGGTGGCGGCCGGTGATGGATCGGCGGGGGGTGAGCCCCAATACTAAAAGGGCAGATCCTCGCCTCAGATATCGCCCCCTTTGTTGTGTTGCCCCCTTGGGTGATGGATTAGCTGGTTCACAAGATCAGTCTACCCCAACCCCCCCCAACCCCCCCCAAAAACCTCCCACCACTCCACTTTTGATGTAGTGTTGGATGTTCACAGGTTTGATTACATATGTTCTTGAAAGTATGTTGAAAAATCGAGAAGACACTTTAAAATATGATTGCAACTTGCTATTTTAAAAAAAGCATAACTGACATACTTTGGACCCTTTGGTGTATTCCCTTACATGTCACTGCATTAACACGTGCCACACTTCTGTATATTCTATTCTCGTTCAATATGAATTTTTGTTTTTCTTATGTTTATTAAGATATTATGGCACTTTTTATTTATACCCCCCCCCCCCCATTACAGGGCACCATAATGTTTGGGACAGATGGCTTCACTGCTGTTTTTGCTCAGTCCGGTGTGCTCAATTGCTTCTTTAGTGCAGAATGCAGGCATATAAGAGAGCTTTTAGTATCTAGTCTTGATTCTAGGCTTTTGATTCCCTTTGGAGTCTGTTATTAGTGTTTGTCAATGTAAGGATCAGAGTTGTACCAATGAAAGTCAAGGAAGCCATTATGAGGCTGGGGAATGAGAAAAAAAACTGTCCTAGAGACATGGGCCAAACTTTAGTCTTATCAAAATCAACAGTTTGGAACATCATTAAGAAGAAAGAGAGCACTGGTGAGCTCAGTAATTGCAAAGGGCCTGGTAGGCCAAGGAAGACCTCTATGGTTAATGACCGAAGAATTCTCACCCTAATGGAGAAAAACCTCCCAAACAGCGGTGTGACAAATCTGAAACACTCTTCAGGAGGCAGGCGTGGATGTGTCAGCGACTGCTGTCTGCAGAAGACTTCACAAACAGAACTACAGAGGCTGCACTGCAAGATGCAAACCACTAATCAGGATGGCTGGGTTACAGTTTGCTAAGAAGTACATAAAAGAGTCTGCACAGTTCTGGAATAAGGTCCTGTGGATAGATAAGATCAAGATTGACTTGTATCAGTGTGATGGCATGAGCAAAGTGTAGAGGTCAAAAGGAACTGCCCATAATCCAAAGCATCCACCCTTATCTGTGAAACATGGTGGTGGGGGTGTTATGGCTTGGGCATGTAAGGCTGCTACGGGTACTGGCTGACTTGTTTTCATTGATGATGTAACTGCTGATGGAAGCAGCAGTAGAATGAATTCTGAAGAGTGCATAAGCGTCTTATCTGCTCAAGCTAAACCAAATGCCTCCAGATGCTTCACCCTGCTGCAAGACGATGACCCCAAACATATTGCTAAAGCAACAAAGGAGATTTTCAGAGCATGTCAAATACTTGCTATATACTCTTGCTGCTATCTCAACAACATTGCAACCTTGTGGGATTCTCCTCAATACGACCAACCTGGCCTCCTGGTCTAATTACACATTTACCCATATTTACATTCGTTAATGTCGATTAGATGTCAACAATCATCCACAATTTGCTTTAACGGGATCATTAATAATTCATGAAGAATCAATAGTGGCAGAGCAATGCAAACTGTTCCCCGCACACTGTGGAGGGACAGAGGAGGTTTACCTGTCAATCCATGAGATGAACTCTTGATAGTAATGTTTGTAGTTTCACAGGTTCTGCCTGTGCTCAAAACGCTGCCTGGATATTTATGCCACATCCATGGAGGCTTTCCTCTTTGCTTCTGAGGCAGTCTCGAACTTAAAACTTTATTAATTTTGAAAAAAAAAACAAAGCCATTCTTTCTGCTTTTTTTTGAGTGTCATTAATAACATGTGGTTGCACTTATTTTCCTCTGTGCCTTGCCACTAATGTGGGAATGAATAATAGCGTGAGGATTTTTTAAAAATTTATTTTGGAATAGTTTGTGAACTTCACCTCGAAAACGAGACGAGGAAACACAAAATCTTGCCATTAAAGCAGCGGAATTTGAACTGGGTGTCCTGCCGAGGGATCTTTTTGTGTGCCAGTTATTACTGAGCGGCTGCAGAAGCACACCTCTGCTTTAGCTCCATACAGGACGCAGATATCAGCGAGAATCACGATCTCAGTGGTGCGTCCAGCGAGCTGAGAATTTAGATGACCTGTCCTGCTGTGAATGCATGCGCTTCGACGGTGTACCCTGCCCCGCCCCGCCCCGCCCCACCAGGATGTTTTGTCAGAATTGAACCCTTTCCCTGTCCTGTTTCTCCCAGTCATATTCACACAGAAAAGACTGAATTTCTTTTCTCTTCCGTCCACCTGCTGAAGAACAGACAGTACAAGATGCTGAATTTCGGTGGCAATGCTTCAGTGAAGCTCGAGAAATGTGTATGCATCCAGCAGGCCCAGAGTTCAGATTTTCCTGTGGGTGCATAAATGTCAAAGAGACCGAAGAATATCTTTGCATACACTTACGCATCGCTGAGCAGCAATATCTCCATTTCTGTTAGATTTAGCAAAGTAAAGGCCTTTTGCATATGGTCATGTGTCATGTTCTGCAAACAAATCAAATGTAATTAATTTTTCTTCCTTTATTAAATTTGTTTTTGCATGAAGATTTAGACGCGGAGATTTTGGCTAGTTTGAAATGGGCCTCGATGAGCCGCATACACACACACTCTCCCACACACGTATATACTCACGCACACATACTGTACACATGCACACACACACACACACACTCACACACACATATATACTCACACACAGACACACAGACACACACACACACACACTCTCACACACTCACACACACACAAAGACACAAACGCGGACACACACATATACTCACACACACATACTGTGCACACTCACGCATACAGAGAGACACACACACACAAACACACACGCACACACACACACATGTGTTCTATAACACATTTCTCACATGCTGCTTGTCCAACCAGTTTGACTTGAAGTCATTTTCAAATACTTACAGGCTTTCCCCCAGTGAATTAGAAAATGATGTTTCCTATGTTCATCTAGATATCAGATGGCTGTCCAATGATGATTATCTACTGAACTCAACAGTCATATTTCAGTGACTAGGCCTTTGTGCCCATTAGCGTTAGAGCTAATGAAAAACACAGCAGTTGTACTGATGCCGAGACGGCTTTTTTATAAACCTATGATGAATAAGCCCCTTTCTTTCTTAATTTATTTCAGATTTTATCGATTGATCATTTTCCTCCGATCAGTGCTTTCCGTTCCATATATTATATTCAGCATTCCCTGGCATTTAATGATAGGTAGAATTGTATGATGGCAAATAAGATTATTGCATTAATGATGCATAATGCTACCGATGTTGCCGGGAAACGACAAACAAATAAAATTATTATTTTTTACTTCCCGGCATCATCTTCTGAAATTGTTAAAAACTGACAATAATAGCAACTAATGGTGGTCAGTTTATCAACTTTAGTTATATTAATATAGCTCCTGCCAGTATTCCTTTGCAACTCAGGGATGAGTCCATTTCGTCTAATGTTTGGGCTGATTGACATTAATAATTAGATGCGTAATGAGTGCTAAAATGGCACCTGACTAATTAGTCACAAAGGGACATTAAAGCCGACTTTTCCGAATTGATGACTGTGGTCTCCTTCAAACATGCTAGTAAACAAAAGTTGATCTATCGCTCACAAGGGTGCTACCTCGCCCTGGTTTTCACTCTCTTCTAATGACTAATCTGGTGTAGAATGACTTGACGGTGTGGCGTAGCTAAAGGTCAGCGTTGGCTGTTTGAATAATATTAAGTCCTGTGGACCTCCTTCGCTCTGGAAGGGTAATTGTTGTCCATATTACCCTCTACAGCTTCCGTATCACTATCATTAGCAGCAACAGTAGATGTGGGGGTGGTGATAATCTTAGTCATAACAAGTGAAACAAGACAAAACAATCACGACAGCAGTTATTCTGCTGATTATTACATTTAATGATTTTCTCATTTATTTAAATATATTTAATTAGAAACTCCTCCTGTTTATCCTTATGAATCCCATGTTTTCAGCAGGACGTGTTCCGGTGAAAGTGACGTGAAGGGTTTTCCCTGAGGTGCAACCATGCAGTTCTCAGGGTGTTTTCAGACCTCAGCTCTCCAGAGAAACCAGCATCCCCCTGTGGGTCCTCCTGGGCTCCCAAGTGACTGCCATGCGCAGAGAATGTCTGATTGTGTCACAATGGAACTTTGAATAAAAAATGTCTGATTATGTCAGAATGGAACTTTGAATAAAAAATGTCTGATTGTGTCAGAATGGAACTTTGGCGAAACCGCAGTTCAGTGAGTGCTGTGAGGTCACACGGCCACTGTGGTCATGTGACACCACAGATAAAACTCTTTTGGCGATCAATCCAGCTGAGTGTGTGTGTGTATGTGTGAGTGTGTGTGCATGCGTGTGTGTGTTGTGAAGGAGTTGCAGACTAAAAATAGCCTGTATGTGTGAGAGACAGAGAGACAGAGAGCAGGACTGAAGCTAAGCATGCACCCGAATGTGTCCAGTATAGGTGTGCAGCTCCATGTGCAGGGTCATGTGATCTCAGTCACCCAGTCTGGGGGAAGTGGGAGTGGTGACCTGGGGGACTCTGACCCCCCGCTCCGGTAACCTCTGGTATCCGTGGTAACCTGCAGTCTGCAGACAGATGGCCATCTGTGCTGACAGAGCAGCAGTTTGATGAGCTCAACAGATGTTCCGGTACCCCCAGGGTTTGAGCCACCCCCCCCCCCCCCACACCCACACCCACCTCACAAGCCACTTTCAGTCTGCCCATCAACCTGCCTGCCTCTCACAGGACCGGTACCAAAGAACAGACACACACAGGCTTGTGCACACACGCACATGCACACATACTGTCTTTCTATCTCTCTCTCTCACACACACAAACACACACAAACATGCACACACACTGTCTTTCTTTCTCTCACACGCACACACACACTCACGCATGGAAACATGCACACACACACACACACACACAACTGTACACACACTCTCACACATACACACATGCACACAGATATACTGTCTCTCTCTCTGTCTCTCTCTCTCTCACACACACACACACACACACACAAACACTGTTGCATTGTCACATTGACACCGTAAGGCCATGGATCAAGCATCCAGACTCCCGGTTTTTTTTTCTGTGGATTATATATTTTATTTTTCCTCCCGCTGATGAGGCGGCTCCCCGGCTGGTTTATGAATGTGTTATTTATAAATCAGCGCCGGTGACTCAGGAAGTAAACTGCGAGCGACAGCTGCAGCACAGGGAGGACCTTCAAGGGGAAAGCGCGACTCGTTTAATCCATCGCAGTCAGGGGGTGCTGATGATAAAGAGCCTGTCGGGTTCCAGAATCCATAACCCCCTCGCACCCCCCCCCGTTCCCCCCCCCTCCCCGTCCCCGTCCCCCAACCCGCAACCACCAACCCCAGCAATTAGGATCCTTAACTATGGCTGACTTAACCAAATGCAAAAAAAAGGCCTTTCATTTACTTTGATCTTTGGCTGCAGCAAGTGAAAAAATAAATAAATAAATAGTGCGGGGCCCTACGAACATGTCCAAGCCCATTTAGGGTTTAGGGCTCAAAGTAGGGTACAGCTAGGGCTAGGGTTAGGGTTAGGGTTAGGAAAACCGTAAGTCTGAGGGTTGAGGCAAGTTCACGGTTGTGTTTAGCAGCTTGAAGAAAGGTTAGGACATGGGTTTGTTAATGATTTTGAATGAACCAAAAAAATTGTCTTGCAGCATGTGTACCTATGACCATACAAAAGGTGTAATAAATGCATGTTTTTTTAAGGAGAACATTTATGTTTTTTAAATGACCTCATACATATTATTTTGTATTTGTATAATTGTCTTCATGATATTTACCTTGTTTTCCATCAATTTTAAATGGGTTTTCTGATGTTTTCAAAGGTACCAAAGCTTCAATTAGGGTTTAGGGCTCAAACTAGGGTACAGCTAGGGTTAGGGTTAGGGTTAGGGTTAGGAAAACAGTAAGTCTGAGGGTTGCGGCAAGTTTACGGTTGTGTTTAGCAACTTGAAGAAAGGTTAGGACATGGGTTTGTTAATGATTTTGAATGAACCAAAAAAATTGTCTTGCAGCATGTGTACTTATGACCATAGAAAATGTGTAATAAATGCATGTTTTTTTAGGGAGAACATTTTTGTTTTTTAAATGACCTCATACATATTATATTGCATTTGAATTATAGTATTCATGATATTTACTTTGTTTGCCATCAATTTTAAATGGGTTTTCTGATGTTTTCAAAGGTACCAATGGCTTCAATTAGGGTTTAGGGCTCAAACTAGGGTACAGCTAGGGCTAGGGTTAGGGTTAAGGTTAGGAAAACCGTAAGTCTGAGGGTTGAGGCAAGTTTACGGTTGTGTTTAGCAGCTTGAAGAAAGGTTAGGACATGGGTTTGTTAATGATTTTGAATGAACCAAAAAAATTGTCTAGTAGCACGTGTACCTATGACCATACAAAAAGTCTAATAAATGCATATTTTTTTGGGAGAACATTTTTTGTTTCTTAAATGACCTCATACATATTATTTTGTTTTTGTATAATTGTCTTCATGATATTTACCTTGTTTTCCATCAATATCAAATGGGTTTTCTGATGTTTTCAAAGGTACCAAAGCTTCAATTAGGGTTTAGGGCTCAAACTAGGGTTCAGCTAGGGTTAGGGTTAGGAAAACGGTAAGTCTGAGGGTTGAGGCAAGTTCACGGTTGTGTTTAGCAGCTTGAAGAAAGGTTAGGACATGGGTTTGTTAATGATTTTGAATGAACCAAAAAAATTGTCTTGCAGCATGTGTACCTATGACCATACAAAAGGTGTAATAAATGCATGTTTTTTTAAGGAGAACATTTATGTTTTTTAAATGACCTCATACATATTATTTTGTATTTGTATAATTGTCTTCATGATATTTATCTTGTTTTCCGTCAATTTTAAATGGGTTTTCTGATGTTTTCAAAGGTACCAATGGCTTCAATTAGGGTTTAGGGCTCAAACTAGGGTACAGCTAGGGTTAGGGTTAGGGTTAGGGTTAGGAAAACAGTAAGTCTGAGGGTTGCGGCAAGTTTACGGTTGTGTTTAGCAACTTGAAGAAAGGTTAGGACATGGGTTTGTTAATGATTTTGAATGAACCAAAAAAATTGTCTTGCAGCATGTGTACCTATGACCATAGAAAATGTGTAATAAATGCATGTTTTTTTAGGGAGAACATTTTTGTTTTTTAAATGACCTCATACATATTATATTGCATTTGAATTATAGTATTCATGATATTTACTTTGTTTGCCATCAATTTTAAATGGGTTTTCTGATGTTTTCAAAGGTACCAATGGCTTCAATTAGGGTTTAGGGCTCAAACTAGGGTACAGCTAGGGTTAGGGTTAGGGTTAGGGTTAGGAAAACGGTAAGTCTGAGGGTTGCGGCAAGTTTACGGTTGTGTTTAGCAGCTTGAAGAAAGATTAGGACATGGGTTTGTTAATGATTTTGAATGAACCAAAAAAATTGTCTAGTAGCACGTGTACCTATGACCATACAAAAAGTCTAATAAATGCATATTTTTTTGGGAGAACATTTTTTGTTTCTTAAATGACCTCATACATATTATTTTGTTTTTGTATAATTGTCTTCATGATATTTACCTTGTTTTCCATCAATATCAAATGGGTTTTCTGATGTTTTCAAAGGTACCAAAGCTTCAATTAGGGTTTAGGGCTCAAACTAGGGTTCAGCTAGGGTTAGGGTTAGGAAAACAGTAAGTCTGAGGGTTGAGGCAAGTTCACGGTTGTGTTTAGCAGCTTGAAGAAAGGTTAGGACATGGGTTTGTTAATGATTTTGAAAGAACCAAAAAAATTGTCTTGCAGCATGTGTACCTATGACCATAGAAAATGTGTAATAAATGCATGTTTTTTTAGGGAGAACATTTTTGTTTTTTAGATGACCTCATACATATTATATTGCATTTGAATTATAGTATTCATGATATTTACTTTGTTTGCCATCAATTTTAAATGGGTTTTCTGATGTTTTCAAAGGTACCAATGGCTTCAATTAGGGTTTAGGGCTCAAACTAGGGTTCAGCTAGGGTTAGGGTTAGGGTTAGGGTTAGGAAAACGGTAAGTCTGAGGGTTGCGGCAAGTTTACGGTTGTGTTTAGCAGCTTGAAGAAAGATTAGGACATGGGTTTGTTAATGATTTTGAATGAACCCAAAAAATTGTCTAGTAGCACGTGTACCTATGACCATACAAAAAGTCTAATAAATGCATATTTTTTTGGGAGAACATTTTTTGTTTCTTAAATGACCTCATACATATTATTTTGTTTTTGTATAATTGTCTTCATGATATTTACCTTGTTTTCCATCAATATCAAATGGGTTTTCTGATGTTTTCAAAGGTACCAAAGCTTCAATTAGGGTTTAGGGCTCAAACTAGGGTTCAGCTAGGGTTAGGGTTAGGAAAACAGTAAGTCTGAGGGTTGCGGCAAGTTTACGGTTGTGTTTAGCAACTTGAAGAAAGGTTAGGACATGGGTTTGTTAATGATTTTGAATGAACCAAAAAAATTGTCTTGCAGCATGTGTACCTATGACCATAGAAAATGTGTAATAAATGCATGTTTTTTTAGGGAGAACATTTTTGTTTTTTAGATGACCTCATACATATTATATTGCATTTGAATTATAGTATTCATGATATTTACTTTGTTTGCCATCAATTTTAAATGGGTTTTCTGATGTTTTCAAAGGTACCAATGGCTTCAATTAGGGTTTAGGGCTCAAACTAGGGTTCAGCTAGGGTTAGGGTTAGGGTTAGGGTTAGGAAAACGGTAAGTCTGAGGGTTGCGGCAAGTTTACGGTTGTGTTTAGCAGCTTGAAGAAAGATTAGGACATGGGTTTGTTAATGATTTTGAATGAACCAAAAAAATTGTCTAGTAGCACGTGTACCTATGACCATACAAAAAGTCTAATAAATGCATATTTTTTTGGGAGAACATTTTTTGTTTCTTAAATGACCTCATACATATTATTTTGTTTTTGTATAATTGTCTTCATGATATTTACCTTGTTTTCCATCAATATCAAATGGGTTTTCTGATGTTTTCAAAGGTACCAAAGCTTCAATTAGGGTTTAGGGCTCAAACTAGGGTTCAGCTAGGGTTAGGGTTAGGAAAACGGTAAGTCTGAGGGTTGAGGCAAGTTCACGGTTGTGTTTAGCAGCTTGAAGAAAGGTTAGGACATGGGTTTGTTAATGATTTTGAATGAACCAAAAAAATTGTCTTGCAGCATGTGTACCTATGACCATAGAAAATGTGTAATAAATGCATGTTTTTTTAGGGAGAACATTTTTGTTTTTTAAATGACCTCATACATATGATATTGCATTTGAATTATAGTATTCATGATATTTACTTTGTTTGCCATCAATTTTAAATGGGTTTTCTGATGTTTTCAAAGGTACCAATGGCTTCAATTAGGGTTTAGGGCTCAAACTAGGGAACAGCTAGGGTTAGGGTTAGGGTTAGGGTTAGGAAAACGGTAAGTCTGAGGGTTGAGGCAAGTTTACGGTTGTGTTTAGCAGCTTGAAGAAAGATTAGGACATGGGTTTGTTAATGATTTTGAATGAACCAAAAAAATTGTCTAGTAGCACGTGTACCTATGACCATACAAAAAGTGTAATAAATGCATATTTTTTTGGGAGAACATTTTTTGTTTCTTAAATGACCTCATACATATTATTTTGTTTTTGTATAATTGTCTTCATGATATTTACCTTGTTTTCCATCAATATCAAATGGGTTTTCTGATGTTTTCAAAGGTACCAAAGCTTCAATTAGGGTTTAGGGCTCAAACTAGGGTTCAGCTAGGGTTAGGGTTAGGAAAACGGTAAGTCTGAGGGTTGAGGCAAGTTCACGGTTGTGTTTAGCAGCTTGAAGAAAGGTTAGGACATGGGTTTGTTAATGATTTTGAATGAACCAAAAAAATTGTCTTGCAGCATGTGTACCTATGACCATAGAAAATGTGTAATAAATGCATGTTTTTTTAGGGAGAACATTTTTGTTTTTTAAATGACCTCATACATATTATATTGCATTTGAATTATAGTATTCATGATATTTACTTTGTTTGCCATCAATTTTAAATGGGTTTTCTGATGTTTTCAAAGGTACCAATGGCTTCAATTAGGGTTTAGGGCTCAAACTAGGGTTGAGCTAGGGTTAGGGTTAGGGTTAGGGTTAGGAAAACGGTAAGTCTGAGGGTTGCGGCAAGTTTACGGTTGTGTTTAGCAGCTTGAAGAAAGATTAGGACATGGGTTTGTTAATGATTTTGAATGAACCAAAAAAATTGTCTAGTAGCACGTGTACCTATGACCATACAAAAAGTCTAATAAATGCATATTTTTTTGGGAGAACATTTTTTGTTTCTTAAATGACCTCATACATATTATTTTGTTTTTGTATAATTGTCTTCATGATATTTACCTTTTTTTCCATCAATATCAAATGGGTTTTCTGATGTTTTCAAAGGTACCAAAGCTTCAATTAGGGTTTAGGGCTCAAACTAGCGTTCAGCTAGGGTTAGGGTTAGGAAAACGGTAAGTCTGAGGGTTGAGGCAAGTTCACGGTTGTGTTTAGCAGCTTGAAGAAAGGTTAGGACATGGGTTTGTTAATGATTTTGAATGAACCAAAAAAATTGTCTTGCAGCATGTGTACCTATGACCATACAAAAGGTCTAATAAATGCATGTTTTTTTAAGGAGAACATTTATGTTTTTTAAATGACCTCATCCATATTATTTTGTATTTGTATAATTGTCTTCATGATATTTACCTTGTTTTCCATCAATTTTAAATGGGTTTTCTGATGTTTTCAAAGGTACCAATGGCTTCAATTAGGGTTTAGGGCTCAAACTAGGGTTGAGCTAGGGTTAGGGTTAGGGTTAGGGTTAGGAAAACGGTAAGTCTGAGGGTTGCGGCAAGTTTACGGTTGTGTTTAGCAGCTTGAAGAAAGATTAGGACATGGGTTTGTTAATGATTTTGAATGAACCAAAAAAATTGTCTAGTAGCACGTGTACCTATGACCATACAAAAAGTCTAATAAATGCATATTTTTTTGGGAGAACATTTTTTGTTTCTTAAATGACCTCATACATATTATTTTGTTTTTGTATAATTGTCTTCATGATATTTACCTTTTTTTCCATCAATATCAAATGGGTTTTCTGATGTTTTCAAAGGTACCAAAGCTTCAATTAGGGTTTAGGGCTCAAACTAGCGTTCAGCTAGGGTTAGGGTTAGGAAAACGGTAAGTCTGAGGGTTGAGGCAAGTTCACGGTTGTGTTTAGCAGCTTGAAGAAAGGTTAGGACATGGGTTTGTTAATGATTTTGAATGAACCAAAAAAATTGTCTTGCAGCATGTGTACCTATGACCATACAAAAGGTCTAATAAATGCATGTTTTTTTAAGGAGAACATTTATGTTTTTTAAATGACCTCATCCATATTATTTTGTATTTGTATAATTGTCTTCATGATATTTACCTTGTTTTCCATCAATTTTAAATGGGTTTTCTGATGTTTTCAAAGGTACCAATGGCTTCAATTAGGGTTTAGGGCTCAAACTAGGGTACAGCTAGGGTTAGGGTTAGGGTTAGGGTTAGGAAAACAGTAAGTCTGAGGGTTGCGGCAAGTTTACGGTTGTGTTTAGCAGCTTGAAGAAAGGTTAGGACATGGGTTTGTTAATGATTTTGAATGAACCAAAAAAATTGTCTAGTAGCACGTGTACCTATGACCATACAAAAAGTCTAATAAATGCATATTTTTTTGGGAGAACATTTTTTGTTTCTTAAATGACCTCATACATATTATTTTGTTTTTGTATAATTGTCTTCATGATATTTACCTTGTTTTCTATCAATATCAAATGGGTTTTCTGATGTTTTCAAAGGTACCAAAGCTTCAATTAGGGTTTAGGGCTCAAACTAGGGTTCAGCTAGGGTTAGGGTTAGGAAAACAGTAAGTCTGAGGGTTGAGGCAAGTTCACGGTTGTGTTTAGCAGCTTGAAGAAAGGTTAGGACATGGGTTTGTTAATGATTTTGAATGAACCAATAAAATTGTCTTGCAGCATGTGTACCTATGACCATAGAAAATGTGTAATAAATGCATGTTTTTTTAGGGAGAACATTTTTGTTTTTTAAATGACCTCATACATATTATATTGCATTTGAATTATAGTATTCATGATATTTACTTTGTTTGCCATCAATTTTAAATGGGTTTTCTGATGTTTTCAAAGGTACCAATGGCTTCAATTAGGGTTTAGGGCTCAAACTAGGGTACAGCTAGGGTTAGGGTTAGGGTTAGGGTTAGGAAAACGGTAAGTCTGAGGGTTGCGGCAAGTTTACGGTTGTGTTTAGCAGCTTGAAGAAAGATTAGGACATGGGTTTGTTAATGATTTTGAATGAACCAAAAAAATTGTCTAGTAGCACGTGTACCTATGACCATACAAAAAGTCTAATAAATGCATATTTTTTTGGGAGAACATTTTTTGTTTCTTAAATGACCTCATACATATTATTTTGTTTTTGTATAATTGTCTTCATGATATTTACCTTGTTTTCCATCAATATCAAATGGGTTTTCTGATGTTTTCAAAGGTACCAAAGCTTCAATTAGGGTTTAGGGCTCAAACTAGGGTTCAGCTAGGGTTAGGGTTAGGAAAACAGTAAGTCTGAGGGTTGAGGCAAGTTCACGGTTGTGTTTAGCAGCTTGAAGAAAGGTTAGGACATGGGTTTGTTAATGATTTTGAATGAACCAAAAAAATTGTCTTGCAGCATGTGTACCTATGACCATAGAAAATGTGTAATAAATGCATGTTTTTTTAGGGAGAACATTTTTGTTTTTTAAATGACCTCATACATATTATATTGCATTTGAATTATAGTATTCATGATATTTACTTTGTTTGCCATCAATTTTAAATGGGTTTTCTGATGTTTTCAAAGGTACCAATGGCTTCAATTAGGGTTTAGGGCTCAAACTAGGGTTCAGCTAGGGTTAGGGTTAGGGTTAGGAAAACGGTAAGTCTGAGGGTTGCGGCAAGTTTACGGTTGTGTTTAGCAGCTTGAAGAAAGATTAGGACATGGGTTTGTTAATGATTTTGAATGAACCAAAAAAATTGTCTAGTAGCACGTGTACCTATGACCATACAAAAAGTGTAATAAATGCATATTTTTATGGGAGAACATTTTTTGTTTCTTAAATGACCTCATACATATTATTTTGTTTTTGTATAATTGTCTTCATGATATTTACCTTGTTTTCCATCAATATCAAATGGGTTTTCTGATGTTTTCAAAGGTACCAAACCTTCAATTAGGGTTTAGGGCTCAAACTAGGGTTCAGCTAGGGTTAGGGTTAGGAAAACGGTAAGTCTGAGGGTTGCGGCAAGTTCACGGTTGTGTTTAGCAACTTGAAGAAAGGTTAGGACATGGGTTTGTTAATGATTTTGAATGAACCAAAAAAATTGTCTTGCAGCATGTGTACCTATGACCATAGAAAATGTGTAATAAATGCATGTTTTTTTAGGGAGAACATTTTTGTTTTTTAAATGACCTCATACATATTGTATTGCATTTGAATTATAGTATTCATGACATTTACTTTGTTTGCCATCAATTTTAAATGGGTTTTCTGATGTTTTCAAAGGTACCAATGGCTTCAATTAGGGTTTAGGGCTCAAACTAGGGTACAGCTAGGGTTAGGGTTAGGAAAACGGTAATATATTTAGGGGTACTTCGTAGGACCCCTAAATTTATAAATTACAAATGAAAAAAGAAGAGTCAGGTTTAAACAAAAACAACAAAAAAGTGGAGAGATGGTGAGATTGAAACTGTGGCGGTTTGTTACCTGGGGAGACGGCGGTGTTGGGGGGGGGGGCTCTGGATCAGTTTGGGGGCTGGTTTGATCGGTGGGGCGTGGCTGGCTACTGAAGTCTTTACTGACTGAGCCACTCTATAGGGCCCAGCCTGCTCTGATGCTAACAGCCTTTACTGACTGAGCCGCTCTATATGGCCCAGCCTGCTCTAAAGCTAACAGCCTTTACTGACTGAGCCGCTCTATATGGCCCAGCCTGCTCTAAAGCTAACAGTCTTTACTGACTGAGCCGCTCTATAGGGCCCAGCCTGCTCTGATGCTAACAGTCTTTACTGACTGAGCCGCTCTATAGGGCCCAGCCTGCTCTGATGCTAACAGTCTTTACTGACTGAGCCGCTCTATATGGCCCAGCCTGCTCTAAAGCTAACAGTCTTTACTGACTGAGCCGCTCTATATGGCCCAGCCTGCTCTAAAGCTAACAGTCTTTACTGACTGAGCCGCTCTATATGGCCCAGCCTGCTCTAAAGCTAACAGTCTTTACTGACTGAGCCGCTCTATATGGCCCAGCCTGCTCTAAAGCTAACAGTCTTTACTGACTGAGCCGCTCTATATGGCCCAGCTTGTACTAGCGGGCGGCTTGCTATTTAGCCACAGATCCAATCCCTGGCCTGTTGGGGGTCTGATTCCGCTGGGTTTCGTTGAGGATCCCGCGGACTAGTTTCCGGTTGCAGGGCGGCTTCGACCCTTTGATGCGCCAAAGCCGCGCGGCCTCAGCCGAGAAGCGTTATTCACAAACGCTGCTCATCACAACGGCGTTCAGACGCGTCCCCCTTTCATATTCCCACAGTAACAAATCTAACCGAAGTGTGTAAAAGCAACAAAAGAAGAAGAAGGAAAAAAAGAATAAAGAAAGATATTTGCCATTATCCTGTGTACACAGCTGCGCGGAGCCATAAATTACCTCTCTCACACGCAGGCGTTCGTTTCATTCTTTCATCCGGCTATCAAACGGCGGGACCCGGTTTTCTGTTCCCCTACGGAGGGCGGCGGGGTGTCGGCGAAAATCACAGAGCTCCCCCTGTAATTAATGGCAGGGGAGAGACGACACTGTGGAGCTGAGCTCTGTGTGAGAGCTGGCCCCGGGGGGGGGGGGGGGGGTGGGAGAGGGGGGGAGAGAGGGGGAGGTGGGGGGAGAGAGAGGGAGGGAGAGAGAAAGGGGGAGGTGGGGGGAGAGAGAGGGAAAGAGAGGGAGAGGGTGAGAGGGAGGGAGAGAGGGAGAGAGGGAAGGAGTGAGAGGGGTGAGAGAGAGGGAGGGAGGGGGGGTGGAGGGTGGGAGAGGGGGGGTAGAGGGAGAGAGGGGGAGGTGGGGGAGAGAGGGAGGGAGAGAGAGAGGGGGAGGTGGGGGAGAGGGGGGAGGGAGAGAGGGGGGAGAGAGAGGGAAAGAGAGGGAGTGGGTGAGAGGGAGGGAGAGAGGGGGTGGGAGGGAGAGAGAGGGAGGGAGAGAGGGAAAGAGAGAGAGAGGGTGAGAGGGAAGGAGTGAGAGGGGTGAGAGAGAGGGAGGGAGGGGGGGTGGAGGGTGGGAGAGGGGGGGTAGAGGGAGAGAGGGGGAGGTGGGGGAGAGAGGGAGGGAGAGAGAGAGGGGGAGGTGGGGGAGAGGGGGGAGGGAGAGAGGGGGGAGAGAGAGGGAAAGAGAGGGAGTGGGTGAGAGGGAGGGAGAGAGGGGGTGGGAGGGTGAGAGGGAGGGAGAGAGAGGGGGGGAGGGAGAGAGGGAAGGAGAGAGGGGGTGAGAGAGAGGGAGGGAGGAGGATGAGAGCAGGGAAAGAATATAAGAAAGAGGGAAGGATGGAGAAAGAGATGGAATGATGGAGAGAGAAGGATGGAGGGACAGAAGAGGAAGGAAGAGGAATAGAGAGAGAGATCAAGAGAGAGAAAGGAGAGGGGATGGTGAAGAGAGGAGAGAGGTGAGGAGAGAGAGGGAGGGAGAGGGAGAGATGGCTGAAAGTTCCTGTGATATTGCATACATTTAGTAGGATTGTCTGTATTCAGAGCATGCATGTTCATGGGTACTGTGTGGCTGGGATTCAATTCAATATTTGTGCTAAACTTTCGCATAACTATAAATTGCAACTTCTCTTCATTGCAGCTGCAGTTTGGTAAAGACAGCGATGACCAAAATGAAGTTGCCAGGCTGTATTTGAGAAAGAAAAAAACAAATTATTTTCTGTTTTGTAAGTCAAAGCCAATGACAGATTTTTGACCCGATGGTTCAGAATGTTGGTGAGGCAGTTCTTTGAAAAATTGGCCTCTGTGTCTGTTGAAGTTCTGTGTATTTGGGCGTGTGTCTGCGTTTGGGGTTAAGGGTGAGAGGTCGGCTCCAGAGGTCACAGGTATCCCAGATCTGCTGCTGCACGTGATTGGCTGCTTTAACCCCGGAATGGACATCCTGTCACCTCTGCCGCGGCCCACAGCCGTGACATCACACACCCCGATAAATCACGTTGTCACGCGAGTCCTTTGTTTCAGGCGCAGCCTGCCTGAGGGTGGTCCCAGGTTTGTGGCCAGCGTATTATTATAGCCTTTCCCTACAGGTTACCGACTCAAAATTCAATCGTCGAGCCAAAAAGGCTTAATAAAATAAGCTATAACGCAGTACCGTTAGCGCGTGACGGAACGGGTGTGCTGTGTGTCACGGGGGGGGGGATTGATTTGGAGAAGGAACCGGGCCGTGGATCCGTGTGTCGGGCTGGGGAAAGGGGGGGGGGGACGTGTTGGATGGCTTCGATCCCGCGGCTCAGTCGCGCGTTTCGCTCGAGGTTCCGGGGGTCCCCCCCCCCCGGAACCCTCAGATTTTCATTACCCGGTCCCGCGCGGATCCGTGTCCGACAGTAATGTCCGGACGGCACTGCTTTAAAAATAATAACGTGCCGATCTCCATTTTGGCTCAGAGCGCTGTACTGTGTACCGGCTTGACTGAGAGAGTGACAGCGGGACCGAGGGGAGGGAGGGAGCGGGGGGTAATGAATGAGAGAGAGGGTGGGAGAGACAGAAAGATGGAGAGAGAGAGCGAGAGAGGGGGGAGGGAATGAGGGAGAGGGAAAGGAGAGACAGAAGGGTGGAGAGAGAGGGGGTAGAGAGTGAAGGAGAGGGAAAGAGAGACATAAGGATGTGGATAGAGAAAGAAAGACAAAGAGGTGGGGAGATGGACAGAGGGAGTGGGGGGGAAGGGAGTGAGGGAGAAGGAGAGAGAGAGCGGGAGGGAAAGAGAGAAGGTGAAAGTACGACGCAAGAGGGGCGTTGGCTGTACTGTGATTGACAGGGGCCTTGGTTCAGACCTTTCAGTGATGGGAGGGGGGGTGAAGGTGAGATCGATTGGGTTACTCCACAGAGGCCACGGGGTCCTTCTCCTGGTTGAGGGTGGGGGGACGGATGAGGGGTGGAGGCTGTCAATCTCTCCCTGACCCCTTTGTTGGGGGGGGAGGGGGAAAGGGGGCAATCTCTCGGAGAAGCTCAAAGATCACTGCAGTGTCAGAGTCCTGCTCTGAAGCAGCGTTGCTGTTCCGTGTGCTCTCAGGAAGGCACACGTGTGCATGCATACATGTATGTTCACATGCATATGTACACGCACGCACGCAGCCTCACGCAGCCCCACACGCAACACAGACACGTCAGACTGTGCACGCACGCACGCACACATTCATACACCAGGCACATAGAGGTTCTATCTCAAACACCGGCGTACACACATCTACACACACTCATCCTCATATGATCTGATGCGCAAATACATGCAGGCAGAAACACATTACATTTATTTTATAGGTGGGAGAAACAGAATTCCCAGAGGAGTGTGTGTAAGGGAAATGTCATTACAGTAATAAATGTAACACACACACACACACACACATCTCATATCCTAGAGCTTGTTTATTAATTCATTTTATTACTCCTTTTCATAAGGAAATGCGTTTTATTAAAAACAGAGATGCACGACAAGGTGTCATGATGTCACATCCTGTTGCAGCTCCGGCAAAGTGACCCAACGTCTTCTCCCCTTTAAGCCGATATTGTGTTTATTTGATGTAACACATGCGCGGAAAAGACTGGTTTCACGCGTGTCATTCATAACCAGGATGATTAATAGATTTGGATTTGTCGACATGCTCGTATCTCTGCGGTAATATCATGTGTCACTGTGTCTGACGCTTTCATTCTGTAATCTCAGAGCGTTTCCACGGTGATTTAGTGGCGGATGTGGAGGTCGTGTCCCGCATTCATTTCCATAGCAAAGACGGTGTGCTCTGTCCCTGAATAAGAAAAAATAAGAGAAATTTATTAAGTTTTAGTAACTCAGATTTCAGCCTAACAGAGGTCATTTAGATCACTGGGACACGTTAACACTTGTTTATACTTGCTACAGTGAGTTTGTTTCTCTAACAGTAATTTCATCCGAGGTGTGATATTTCATTAAACGCGACGTTCTTGGAACAATGGTCCATCTTCATATCGAGGCCAGCAAACGGACAGGACCTCAGCGACCGGTGTCGGTGTCGCGAGACTGCATTCACGGGAGACAAAGAGCCTCGGAGTCTTACCAATAAAACTACAATCTGACCTTAACTGCGCATGCCATCGGAGCTGCCTCCTGTCACAACACAGTGTTCCAAATTCTGGACCACAGAACACGGAATTCTTATCTATGACAGCGAAATTGTTGAGTCAGCATGTCCGAGCTTTTATTTAAATGTCAACGCAATGCAGATCTCAAAGGGGACATGTGCCGCTGGGGTTGGCAGAAGCTTGCTCTGTCACCTGCGAAGCGAGTAAGCACGCTTTGGCAGAGCAGAAATGAAATATTGTGTGAATCTGATGCAAGGCAAATATATATATATAAAAAAACAAATCACCTGATCTGCAGGAAAAGTTTTATATATATATTATAATTAGGCGGAAAAAAACCCAGCATGACAGCAGAACTCACTAGAGTTGAAATATATTATAATTATATTATGGCACTAGTGCACAATGAACAATAACTTCCACTGGTCGTGCCTATTTATAGAAACCTACATAACAGAATTAGTAAATTAAAAAAGAACAGAATAAGTTCACTGGTAGAGAAAGCTTGTTCTTGTTGTTTTTGTCATAGCTGCCGCTGCTGCTGCTGTTGTTGTTTTTCTGTTGCTCTTCACGTTTGCTGTGGCCGTGGAGTAATCGGATTGGATTGGAGTGGCAGCGCAGTTTTTGTAGGCCTTTGAGGGCGCGCTAACGTTTGAGGACGGGTTTGTCTGTAAGACAGAACCATCAGCAAGCCTAAAATAATATCCGCACACCGGTTTATACTTGGCGTGTCTTGCGTGAGGAGGTGGGGGGAGTGGCCGGGGTTGGGTAAATTACTATGCAAAATGACTTAAGAGCTTATAACTGGTCATGTCAGCTTATAACAACCAATATAACTTATGTATATGATGTATAGATGTTTTGTTAGTAGGTTTCTTCTTTTTTGGGCGGGGGGTGGGGGGGGGAGCGGGGCACAGCAAACGGAACGTGTCGAATCTTCTCTTAGACAGTGCACAAAGAGTGTAAAACAGAGGCATCCGCATCGGAAACTGGCCAGTTCTCGTAAGGAAATGAACCCGTTGCTATTCTGGGCATGTCTTCGCGATGGGGGGTCCGGCGGGGTGTGGAGGGGTTTGGGGCGGGTGGGGGGGGGGGGGCGGGGGGCGGCGGGGGGGGCGGGGGGAGAGGGGCGACTAGCGGCTTTAGGTCTCAGGTTATTCGGGCCAGCTCAAATCGAATCACTTACCTGCTGTGGCTCGCAACCCCCTCTCCCCTTCCTGGTAATGAGAGAGCCAAACTGCGGAATCATGTCTGGGGCCCTAAAGGACTCTGGGTAATAGACAGGGCCCGCTGCGGTCTGGCAGGCAGGCGGGCGGGCCTTCTGTTCCACACAATCATGGCACAGACAGACTAGACGGACAGACAGACACAAAATGCCAAGAGGGGACAGGTTAGGAGGGTGTTATTGAAATGGTGGCACTTCATTGCAAAGATCACCCCCTGGGGAAACTAAAGATACTCATGTTAAGTGCATCTCCTGCAGTGGTTTGCAAAAAGCATTCTCTCTAAAAATAAATAGATAGATAGATAAATAAATAAATAAATAAACTGGCCTGTATTGTACTGGCAGCAAGAAGAGAGTTGTTACCTGGAGAAAAATGCTTGAAATCCCAAATGGAATGTGAAAGAAGGTTTTTAATGAGGTTTTATGGAACTTTTTTTCAGCCGAACTGCTTGAATCTCTGCTAGAAATACACTACTTTCACTCTGTTATAGCTTTTCTGAAATCGTGAACTAAGATAATGTCACACAGAGAGGTCATTCAACTAAGTGTGTGACTTTGATAAACCCCCCCCCCCCTTTCCTGGCCCTCTGGAAGTCATTTAATTTTACCAAGCAAAGGGTGTGAACACTTATGGCGTGCAGGACATACTGTATGTTTTCACACACAGTATGGATCGTTATTTAGCCTAAAATGCGTCGTGATTGCACGCTCCCTGAAAACCATAAGGGTTTTTGAATATGTTTTAAATTAAAATGTCTCCCCCCCCCCCCCCCCCACCATCCCTAGCCCCGGCTCCTGACCGCCGCCTGCTTTTTTAAGTCTGACCGCGGGTCGACCGCGAGCCTCTTCGTGTGACCGCGCGGCTCGCGTGACGGGCCCGGTCCCCTCCGTGTCTGTGCGCGCGCACGGTCACCGTCATGCCCGAGCTCAGGGACATGCACATGTGACCACAGCGCAATAACGTAGGGAAATGTCAGATTAATATGAAGCGTGACCCCCCCCCGGGGGGGGGGGGGGGGGGGGGGTCTCTGCGCGGAATGTTGACCGGGGTCCGTGTGGCATTTCTGCTCGGCGGCGGATCGTTGAAACCCGCCCCCCCCCCCCCCCCCATCGCCCCTACCCCCCACCCAGGGTCTGGGGTCCTTTGTGTTTGGGTTCCCGTGAAAGCTGCAAATCCTTTTTTTACTAAACATTGAAGGAAGGAAAAAAAAAAATTAGCCTTTTTCCCCCCCCCTACGGACTTAATCCCTCCGTACACTAATCTTTCCCATGGTGAAAAACAAAGTCTTGAAATACATGCTCACACAAAAAAAAAAAAAAAAAGACTCAAAACAATATGGTCAAATCGTGTTCCCACAGACCAGAGTACAGTGGAGAGGATTATGGGTAAGCTATCTGTCTTAATCACCTGGTGTTCTTTCTTTCTTTCTTTCTTTCTTTCTTTTCTCTCTCAATCACTATTTCATTCGTTTTCATTTCTTTTGCGAGAATGGAACAGGAAATTAATAATAATGGTAGAAAACCAGTTTGAGATTTTGTCGGTGAAAACACTGTGTACAGACAATACGGAAACCAAGATTAAGGATTAAATAGACAGAAAAGCAGGAAAATAATGGACATACCAACATAAAGACCGTAAGGAAATGGACAAATTATAAATAAAAAAAAACAAAATAATCCTGAAAAAATAAATGTAAAAACACCTGGTGTTCTCTGCCTTATTTGACCTAATGAAACAGCACATGGGGGTGGGAGGGGGGGTAAATAAGCTGTTGGCAGGAGAAACCCAGGGATAGACACTGGCTAGATGGACTGCAGATCCATTATTTATAGTTGGGCCTTGCTTCAATGGGGCTGTGGGTTGGCCAACTAATATCTTTACCTGGGGTTCAGCATAATTTCAGATTGGTTTAAATAATTCTAAAACATAAACTTCCAGCTGTAAAATAGTACAAACTGTGGCATAGTGGCTTTGTGCATTATATAAATATATCTGTGTGATGCCTCCCCAGTATGCAGGGATGTGCCCTGGACATCCGCCATTTTGAACTGTGATAATCCACGTGACTGGAGAAATCGTCAGGTGTCAGGTGTTTTGTGTGAAATGGATGCACCACTGATCTGACTGAGTGAGGAGGTTGGAAATCTGATCAGCTAAAACATCTTTTAAACAAGTCATGAGTCAGTGCATCCAAATGCATGAAACACACACTCACACACACACTCACTTACTCTTGTGTGAATGCCAAATTGTTCAGTAGTTCTTAGTTACTTGTGATACCAAATTAAAAGAGAACTTCTGATTCATTTTAAAACCCCTTGGCTGAAAAGTGATTCATTCTTTAGTGTAACCTTTGTGGGAATTACAGCTATGAAAAATGAATTGTAATGATTGACTGGTTGATTGATTGCTGATTGACCCCTTTGCCCTCCCAGAGTCCCATCCACATTGAGCAGAAATGTTAGTGGCTGTTGGTGTTCCCACTGTCATGGCAACACACAGGTTCAATGTTCCATGACCTTCCACTGAGACCTCATTCCGTGACCTTTCACTGGGACTCCATTCCGTGACCTTTCACTGAGACTCCATTCCGTGACCTTTCACTGGGACTCCATTCCGTGACCTTCCACTGAGACTCCATTCCGTGACCTTCCACTGCAGCTGGGTTTCGGAGTGATAAAGGATCTCTCTTGCGGCCAGACCAGGTGCGTCCCGTCCCGAGATCCTAATCCTCTGCCCCTCAGTCATTAATCCACGGAGCTGCCAACCGGAGCACCGGCACACATGAGCCAGACCATTACCTAACCCCCCCCATCCCCAGCCCCATCCCACCACAAACCCGAAATTCCAGCATGCAAACAGAAACTCTGTCCCAGGCTTCTGTAGGCCCCACTATCAGGCCCGGGGATCTTCCCCTGGCCTACGTTCCATGAAGCTTGGCGGTGGAGATTTTTCAAAAAGATCTGAAGTCGATCCGTGGCTCGAGAGGGCCGGGGGGTGGGGGCGTAGGGGGGCGGGAGGGGGGTCAGACCGAAAACGTCCAAAGAGCAGACGGATTCCCCGATGGCAGATAACATTCCCCGGAGAGCTAATGAGTCACAACGGCCTCCTGTTTTCTTCTTGTTTTTTTTTTTTTTTTGTTGATGTTTTTTTTTTTGTCTTTTTATAACCGCAAACCTTTTTAACAGGAAATACCCTCCACCCCCCACCGCTCCCCCCACATCCACCCACCTCCTCACAAATAACGATATTTGACAAGATAAAAAAAAAAAAAAAAAAGGAGAAAGCAGAAGGAATAAGAAAGGGAGTATTCCGCTGAGGATGGCTGAAACGCTTGCCCGGGCACGGACAGCTGCATCTTTATAATCCCGGGGTTTATCCGCTGGTCACCGGCCTGGGCAGGGCACCAAGGTGCCACTCACGCACCCCGCCAACCGAAAGAGCCCCCCTCATATTGCACATCTCCCTCTGATCTGTTTAAGGCAGGGACTTATTGGTCTTTCTTATCTGGACGGGCGAGTCAGGAATCACATTCCTCGCGTCCTGTCTTTCATTTTTCTGCTATTTATTTATTTTTTTAAATTTTTTTTTACAGAAATACATTAAAAAGCTCCCACTGGTTCTTGCCCCCCAACGCACACACACTTTAGTAACACATTCCATAAGGAACCCGCCCCCCTCCCCCAAAATAAAATAAAATACACGACTCTTAATTCTCTACTGTCCATGGTGAAGAGGACGTGTAGAGAGTATATGTAGCTGTGTCCTGTGCGCTGTGTGTGTGTGTGTGTGTGTGCAGTGTGTGCAGTGTGTGTGTGTGTGTGTGTGTGCGTGTGTGCAGTGTGTGCACTGTGTGTGTGTGTGTGTGTGTGTGCAGTGTGTGTGTGTGTGTGTGTGTGTGTGCAGTGTGTGCAGTGTGTGTGTGTGTGTGTGTGTGTGTGTGTGTGTGCAGTGTGTGCAGTGTGTGTGTGTGTGCAGTGTGTGTGTGTGTGCGTGCACTGTGTGTGTGTGTGTGTGCAGTGTGTGTGTGTGTGTGTGCGTGCACTGTGTGTGTGTGTGCAGTGTGTGTGTGTGTGTGTGTGTGTGTGTGTGTGTGTGTGTGCGCGCTGCGTGTGTCCATTGGCTACGTTTTAATGAAGTACAGACTTTGTGCGGTTTTGAATTTCCCCTTTTGGCTGGTATGATTTAACAAATATTTTCAACGTAGGGTCAGAAGAGATGATACACCCCCCCCCCCCATCCAAACCCCCCCCCCCCCCTCCCCTAATGGCAGGCTCTTCTGTCTCACGTTCGCAGAGGCAGAACACGGGATGCGCTGACCCGTGCTGAAACGGACACGCGGTACACATGTAAGCACACGTTAGCGGTCTGGCTCGCCGGCAGCGGGGGCAGGTGGGGGTGGTTACCTGGGCTCGAATCCCATGTGTGCGTGGGAAGGTTTTGGGTTCCAATCCCCAGCTGCACCAGTAATCCCTCCTCTGGACATAAAACTGTGTAATTTACTCGGTAAAATACTGCGTCTGCTGGACAGACCAAGTCAAGCAAACCAAGGAGACAGGGCTGGTTATGACACTAATTTAATAATACTGAAAAATGATACCATTTTCATGCCATGAATGCAATGCAAATGTCTGCCATTTTGCTACTTATTATATTACTAGATAATATTACTTTTATTATTTTACCTAATAATAATAATAATAATAATAATAATAATAATAATGATAATAATAATAATAATAATAATAATAATAATAATAATAATAAAGATGTTAAAGTAGATACTTGTTCTGTAGTCATGTTTACCCAGTCACATCTTCCTTTAAGAAAAATACAAACCTCTTCATGAGAGAGAAACAGATAGATAGAGAGAGAGAGAGAGTGAGAGAGAGAGAGAGAGAGAGAGAGAGAGAGGTGTGACGGTGGCAACCGTTTGAATCAGTGGACCGAGGGGTGTCTTGTGTATGTACTGAATGGTGAAAATGCGCCATCTTGAATTGTGCCCCCGTTTCTGAACCCGGTCCTGTTTTAACGGCTTTAGGGTTAAGCATCATTAATGCGCCGCCATTAATCCCGCTACAGCACCGCTGTTCATTCCAAGAAAAACTGCAGATTAGTTATACTGTACAGTCTGGTCTCCCCCCCCCCCCCAAATCCTCCCACCCCCCCCCCCAGTCCCACTTCCACTCTTCCACTTCTCCGTGTTTCCTCACAGATTGCTGTGAAAACAAAAAAGTTTAAGCCCCCCTCGGATACCCGATCCCGTATTTGAAAAGGCGCCCGGGGAGCAGAAACAGCATATTTCAGTTTTTTTTCGGGTTTTTAAAAGGTTCCCCTCGGATTGGGGCCACAGACGTGCTCATATCTATCCGCTTTAAAAGGAGCCCCCCCCCCCCGGGGGGCCCGCTGTTGTCAGAGTTAATAAGAAGCGATGGCGGGAAAAAAGAAGGGTTAGCGGCCCAAACCCCCCCCAGACGAAGAAACGAACAGACGCACAAACGGAAAGAAAGGAAGGAGGCAGAATAATTATTGAACGAGTGCCGGTGTTTCGGGATGAGCAGACAGTCACGTTTTATTCTCCTCCCCCCACCCACCGCAATTAATATGTTCTTCTGTTTTAAATCATACCGTTATGATTCTGCTCTCGCTATTTTTATTTAACAAAAAAAAATTTTTTTAAATAAAGTAAAAGAGACCGCTGAACGTTGTTTTTGGACACATTCCCCGGTGCTGAGCTTAAGGGCTAGCAACGAATTAGTCAAAGGCTTAAAGATATTAAAAATAAGAAGCGTGAAAAATGGAAAATCATGCGTGTGAGTCGTGGTTCTGAGAGCCACTTCTACCATTTCATAACCTCCCTCCCCCCCCCCCCCCCCCCCACACACACACACACACCTTCAAAAAATATTTGTAAAATATGACAATCAATAGCGGAGTGACAGGTCGGTATGAGTGCCAGCGGACGGACCGCCAGCCCAATTTTCATCGTTTTTGCTCCGGCGTAATAAACAGAAATATGGGGGTACAGCCTTGAGAACACCACTTACCGCACGCGCTTCCTGGGGATAATTTATTGGGTCACTTCCCCCCCCCCCCCCCCCCCTCGCTCAGAAAGGCCTGCACACTCGATTGTGACTTTTTTTTTTTTCGTCTTGGGGCTCGGGCGAGGAGTGCCTGCGCTTCCGCACTTGATGTTGTTTACCTCCCGAACCACGGCAATTACCGTCCTGCGCCCCCCCCCCCCCACCCCCACCCCGCTCCCGTTCGCCAAGGTTCAACCATTCATCACTGAAGTCACAATTTGGAATATCTCTCTGTCTCTCTTCCCAAATAAGCCCCCTGTGAAAATAAAACAGTGAAGTGTCACACAGTTAAACTTCCCCGGGAAACCCTTTACTTTAACTTTAAGATAACTTTTACTTTTACTTTACTCTAAATTACGGCTTCGCATAAAGTGGACCGGATAAAAGTTCGAGAAAAACACCAGAGCCAGACTCTTAAGCATCTTTAAGACTTTTAAACTTTTTTAAAGACTTTTAACTGCGTAAGTTAAATAATAAAAGCGGTTTACTGGAAGGTTTAGAAGGAATGCAAACCAGACATGAATCGAAGTGAAAAGAAAATGGAGCAAATAAAATGTGCTGTTTCCGTGGGTGAAAGTCGGAATGGTGGGATTTTGTGCTTCGCCCCTTCGGAAGGGGCTGCATATTTTGGATTGCCCCGTCCTAATTTATCTGATAAGCAGTGAGAGTCTGTGATGAGCTCAGCCCTAATCA
>CM077293.1:46755837-46795837 GCA_039654925.1 Anguilla pacifica
CTCGGCGCGGGAAAAAGGCAGCGCTGTGATCTTTGCCTAATCCACTCGGTAAATATTGCGCCCCGAGCAGTTCATCACTCCGGGTTCCGGAATCGCGCGGATGATTCAACACCGCGCCGCCGTTGCTATGACAGTGCGCCCGCTTGTTAGAACATCCTGTTTACACGAAATGATAATCATTCATTTGATGGCAATGAAGAAGATGACAATGATGATGATGATGATGAATATTATTACTATTGTTATTGTTATTATGACGACGATGATGGTGATGACGAGATTATTATTATTATTATTATTATTATTATTATTAATAATCATAACAATAATAATAATAATAACAACAATAGTAATAATAATAATAATAATAATAATAATAATAATAATAATAATAATAATATTATTGTAATTATTAGTAGTTGTATTTTATGGAAGGGAGCATTCCACTTCAAATCTCACCCTTAAAAGGAAACATCTCATTAAAGTGGATTTATGTGGTAACCTGTTTTAATTTTCCAAGACAGTAAAACAAACAAATTAATTGATTAATTAATAAAAGATTTTTTTAGAAAGGCCGTGACGTACGGCTGCGGTCACAACACTGCCGGAGAACAACTCCGCGGAACACGGCGATAAGTCGGCGTCGTCCGGTATAAATCACCGGCGGGTCGGGCGCGAGCGAGGCTCTGGCAGGAAATAAACAGAATAAATATTCGCCCGGCGACACAAAGACGGGCCTCGTGATTGGCCACGCCCTTCTCTGCCTGGCCCCTGGACAGGCCGCTGAGCCGATGATCAGCAGGGTCAGAGAGAGAGGGAAAGAGAGAGAGGGGGAGGAGGAGGGGGAGGAGGGGGAGAGACAGAGAGAGGCTGAGGAGATGGAAAGATGGGGAGACGGGAGATGATAATTGAGGGAGGGAGAGATAGAGAGAGAGAGAAAGGGAGGCTGAGATGGAGAGATGGGTGGAGAGGAGATTATAATTGAGGGAGGGGGAGAGAGAGAAAGGGAGACTGAGATGGAGAGATGGGTAGGGGGGAGATGATAACTGAGGGAGGGAGAGATAGAGAGAGAGAGAAAGGGAGGCTGAGATGGAGAGATGGGTGGAGAGGAGATTATAATTGAGGGAGGGGGAGAGAGAGAAAGGGAGACTGAGATGGAGAGATGGGTAGGGGGGAGATGATAATTGAGGGAGGGAGATACTATCAGTGGGACGACAGGAGTGAGTGACTGAAATCATCAGAGACAGAGAAAGATGGACAGAAAGATAGATATAGAGGAGAAGAGGTGCAGCTGCAGGAGGTGTGCTGGCTGGTGGAATAACCAGCCAAATGTGTGTGTGTGTTTGTGTGTGTGTCTCAGAGAGAGACAGTCAATATTTGTGTGTGCATTTTTGCATATGTCAATGTGTAGCCATTGTGTTTGTCTGTGCACGTGTGTGTGTGTTTTTGATGTGTGTATACGTGTGTGTGTGTGTGTGTGTGTGAATGTCAAATGAAAGCGTCAGCAGTATTGTCGCAGCGATCAGCAGTTTGGTCACGTGTGTGTCACGTCTGACCGGTGTTGTGACCGGTGGTCTCAGCGAAAATGTCACAGCGGTGATATGTGTGTGTGTGTGGGGGGGGGGGGGGGGTGGGGGCGAGGGGACGGAGGGGCGCAGGGTTGGGGGTGCAAGGGTGCTCAGGAACACCAACAGCCTGTAAGCTGGTGGCCTGAGAACCAAACCGAAATGAACTGAACCATCCCACTGAGGATCTGTGCTCATTAACTGAGTCACCCATGGGGGTGAACTCTCCGAATTCTGCACACACACACACTCACACACACACACACACACACACACACACACACACACACATTAACCGAGCCGCCGGTGGGGGTGAACTCTCCGACTCCTACAAGCAGATTCTGCAGATTTGGGGTTTATTTAGAATAAACACCTTGAATGCTCCACGTCTCCCTGAACGTTATTGTGGCCCTAAGCATTTTGCAACATTTTACAGGAATTTTATTCTTATCCAGAGCAACCTAAACATCTTTTTTTGCATTTTTACACAGCATTTACCCTGAAGCAATTCAGCGTAAGTCCTGTACCTTGCTCAAAGGTTCAACCTGGGATTCGAACCTACAACCTTTATGGTTACAAGCCTGTTTTCCTAACCCTCATGCTACTAAACTGCCACCCTCTAGAAGCAATGAGTGAGAACTGGTGTCAAGCAATACAAGCTCACTCTTTTAGCGTCTCCAGTTAAAGCACTCTGGACAGTCGTGAGAGTGCCGTTGATTTGCTGCGTTTTCTTCTCCTCCTGAATGCGGCTGTATTCTTTAATGACCGTGCAGCTCACCAAATTAAAGTAATAAATGTCGTCGTGTCAGATCCACAATATCAGGAGAATATCTGCAAAGTATGTTTAAATATATCCTCAGCGTGTTAGAAGAGGCGTTTCGGCTTTGAAAAATGTATGACTCAGCTGAACGGTATGTAAAATGAGTCTACGTTCGCTTTTAAACGGAACATAAAAAACCATGAAATTTCCCATAATTGATAAATATGCGGTATTATTCGCAAAATAGTAGGCCTTCTACGCCCTATTAAAATAAAGAATGTCTCTTGGAGATTGCTGAACATTGGACTCACCGAATTTGTGTAGTCAGATTTTTTTAAATTTTTTTTATACAGGGCTGGATATCTCATAAAGCAAAATAATTTTTTTCCCCCACATTCCTGAAAAAGAAGTAATTATACATTTTTCTTCACGGTGACATTGATTTTTGGCAGAGCGGTGTACCGCTTAATTAAATTATCGCTTGATTTTGCCGCATTGGAGCATTCCTCTCCTTTTGATGTTTTTCCACCATCGGTGTGGACCTGTCCAGCGGTCTCCAGCCCTGGCCCTGGAGAGCTACAGGGCTCTGCTGGTTTTTTGTTTTCACCTTAAAAAATCAGCACCCACTCGAGACCCAGGACACCAGGTGAGTTGAGTTAACCGTGTAATCGACCGCTCTAATCGATTCATGAAGTGCAGAGTCACTACGAAAAACCGGCAGACCCTGTAGCTCTCCAGGACCGGGGTTGGAGACCTGTGGTCTAACATGTCATCCCCTCCGTCTGTAACGGCCTCCGTGTTCTGGGTTTACTTTTCTCCCCGCTGATGACGAATCGGCGTACGTCTGCTTTCGCTTTCTCCGGCTTCGGTCCGACGCCGGGCCCTCCGACCGACGCGTTTATAAGAGTTTCGCTCGGCACCCCGAGAAGCCCCCTTCGCGGTTTTTCGGGAACCCGGTTCCCCTCCGAGCATTCCACCGAGCGTTAATCGGCGTCAATTGCACGCTGGTCGCCTCAAAGGCTGCCGTGGTAAGGGGCGGGAACGGGGGGGGGGGGGGGGGGAGGCGTGTTCGAAATGTCGGGGTTCTGGGGGTCCTTACGGCCTCTTCGGCGGATCTCGTTGTAAAAACGAAAGCAGACCCGGGACGAACGATCGCTACATTCCCGCTAATCCGGAAAACCTGCGTCGCAGAACCTCGCCGAAAGACCTCAGCCCAGAAAAGCCGTCTATCATTTTTTTAAATTATCGGGGCGGACTTGGCCGTCGCTCCAAAGGGAACCCACTTCTTTTGTCCTTTCCCTTTGAAAGGGTTTCCAAAAAAAAACGGCATTTTCCATTTCTCTTTTATTGCCAACGCAGCCCGAAATGTGACAAATAAAAACAGGCAGGATGTCGCTGGTCGTAAATAGTTAGGAGTCTGTTTCTGCTGCCTGTTTTCTTTTACTGAAGGCTGAGTGATTCTCCCTGCAGTGCACTCCTAAAACTGAGACAAGGCGTGTTTAATATTTTAACCCGAGTATTATAGATCAAAAAAAACTTGGAGGTCAACAATATCTACAGAGCTTTATCTGTGGGGGTAGTACAGGGTTATTTAATTAAGGTTTTGTACAGTGAATTTGAAAAAGAAAAAACGTATCTTTTGTGTATTAGAATGAGTCTGAAAACAATGGTGTAACATTTGCGGCGTCCTTGGGATGCATCACAAAGGCACTGTTCAATTATGCAAATTAAAATTTTGTGATTGTCAAGGGCGGTCCCCTAGCAACACCGTTTAATTTTTATTCTCACCGGCAGCCAATCAGTGCTCACGCAAAACGGTGCCGCACGCGAGCACGCGCGCGGGGAATCTCGAAAAGCGAGCTCCTCCCCCTGGAGGCGGGCCTTAAAGGTGGCTGCTGGGGCTCCTTTTTTTTTTTGAAGAGATCTGGAGGCAGGAGAGGATATGGATATGAGCTGGCAACCACCCCCGGGGGGCACAGCGGGCTGAGAGTGCGCACAGCTGTGCCGTCTCCGTTCGCGGGGCCCGATCTGAAACGGGTTCGAGCCCGAGCAGATGGAGCTGGGAGCGCCTGGATTGGACTGGGCTCCCAAAACGATGCATTGCCTCCCGCTGTCGTTTTAAAGGTCGTCTGACAGCATTAAAAAACGAATAAATAAATAAATAAAAATCTGTTGGATGTTTTCTGTAATAAATACAAACACGCTCGCCTACTGGCACATGTACACACACACACACGCACGTAACATGTACACACATGAACACACATGCATGTACGCACACATGCACATAGAGACATTCACGCGCGCACACACACACACTCACGCTCACTCACCTTCTCTCGCGATACATGCCCTTCGCTTCACTTGGGCTGGCGCGCATCGCAAGTCTTCCTCTGCACCCTGGTGTGGCGTGTCATGGATTGGCACAGCTTGGCGTGGGCGTGGGCGTGGCATGGCGTCAGGGCGTGGCGTGCCACAGCGCGTCGTGGCACAGCCTGGCATGGGTGTGGCATATGGAGTCTTTCTGCTTTTTATACAGAAGGAGAGCTGCTGTCCTGCCCTGCCCTCACTCAGAGAGCTCGGGACAGAGCCTCTCCATGCTCTAATGGGACAGACCTGCGGGTGACTGCAAGCTGGGGGTACAAGCCCCCCGCTAATTTAGCATTTATTTTCCAAGAAGCGGGAGACCCTCAATCCCTGAGACAGCGTGGAGGTCAACATCCCCCCCCCCGCCCCCCCCCCCCCCCCCCGCCCACCCCCCACTTTTTTTCTCTTTCTGGAAAAAGAGACAGAGGCACATAAATAAGCAACAAATTAAAGGAGCGAAGAATCGATAGCGGAACATTAGCCCTTTAATTCGATGTCTTGGAGGGCGGCGCGATCCGTCCTCCTCTCTTTTAAACGCGCTGAGAAATTGGACGGGCTGAGGAGGTTTCGGGGGGGGTGGTGGGGGGGGGCGCTCCATCGGGGGGGGGGGGGGGGGGCGGACGTGGAACGGGGAGACGCGGCCGTTAATGCCGTCGTCCCGGATGAATAAAACATGCGGCGAGATCGAGCGCCGGTGAGCGAGGGAGCGGCGCTTCTGGCGGGCCCCGTTTGTTCGGACGCCCCGTAGCCTCTCCCCGGGAAAACGTTAAAAATAAAAAGCGTACGGCAGCGGCGAAGGTTAATAGACGACTCGCGAGGCCGAAACGCGCACGGCGGCCGCTTCCTGTGGAGGACCTGGCGTGTGACCGAACGCAGCGCTATTCAAGGACCTCGGCTCAAAACGAGACAAAACAAGAAGAAGAAGAAGAAGAAGAAGAAGAAAAAGAAGAAGAAGAAGAAGAAGAAGAAAAGTGAAATCGACCTTTGCCGGCTTTTCTGTGTGCTTTTTTTCAGAGCCATTAACGGCGCGGGGGCTTTTATTTCTAATTTATTTCTCGTCTCTCGATCACGGCGCAGATAGAGCTTCTGTCCACACATCAAAGCTTATCTGGGAAAGCACATTATGAAAGTGTAGAATGATGTCATTTCACAAAGCTTATCAGGAGAGAATTATGAGGGGAAGGAGTAATATCGGTTCAAGGCGACTCACATTTAAGTCCGAATCGTAGTCTGCAGAAGTTTATTCACTTGTTGATGATGATAATAATAGTGACAACAATAGTTATTTACTTGTTGATAATGGTAATGATAGTGACAGCAATAACAGTGTATTAGTTTTTTATTATTGTTGTTCTTGTAATATAATCTGTAGCTCTAAAATAATGTCATGGTTATTGTCACAAATGAGATACTCATTCTCAGTAATTATATTGGGCCAATAGTTGTTACGATAAATTGGTGTGTGTGTGCGTGTGAGTCGGAACGATACAGAAAGATACGGAGGAGGAAAGAAGTGCCAAATCTCTTTTCATCTTCCGGCTTCTGCCCCAGCTCTCGCCTGTAGGCCCACTTCGCAGCAGCCTCTGATTGGATATTCCAAACTATGTTGGAAATGTGCAACAAATACAAAAAAAAAAAAAAAAAAAGTATTATGTTATTCATAGCCGATGGTTTCCTCCAGAAACGTTTGATAGCCGATTCATTTGCGATCACTTGTTGCCATTTTTCATCGCCGACGGTTTACTGTATATCGCGCGTGGCCGTTCGCCCGTTCTGCAGACGGCCGGGGGGGGGGGGGGGGGGCGGGGATTTTATTTGTCGACATTCCGGCTGCGCCGCGATCTGCGCGTCGGGGGGGGTGGGGGGGGGGCAAAGGCCCCGAGAACGGAAATCAAACTTTGAGTTAGCGGTACTTTCCACCTCGCTTGAGTCACACAGACATTAAATCGCTCATTAATTAAGTAAAAACCCACGTGCCCCGGGGACATTTCTGCCGTAGAAGGGACTTTATGTTTAACCTTTGAAAGCGCGATGTTAATGGTCTTCAGTACATAATGAGCTGGCATTAAGAAAAAGCCTCTAAGTATGAAATTGTTCCCATTAGTTCTTCGGCATGATTTTTTTGTTGTTGTTTGTTTTGCAGATTTTAATTTGGACTTAGACAAATAAACATACATCCCATAATATTTTTTTTTCCGAGCGATGGCTAGCTTTTTATCACATTCATTTATTTAGTTATTTATTTATTTAGTTGCTTATTTATTTAGTTGTTTATTTATTTTTTAAACGCGGGGAAAATGCAGACCCAAATGAACGTCTTCAGCAGGGACGCCGGTCTGGCCTGTTAATGTGTAATTTATAGGGTCTGGTTTTCGCGGTCGCTGTCGAGGTGCCTGCCTTTAGACACGGAACATCAGCTGTGCTCTCCATTCAGCCAAGGGCATCGCTTGGCAACGAGCTCGCGCTGGCGCCGCGATCGGCCCCAAAACGGGAGCCCGTGAAAGGCAACGGGGTGAATCACCTTCAAAGGGTTCCCGGTGGGCCAAAATCTGCGCCTTCCCCAAAAAACACAGGAGGACGGAGGCTCGCCGGGTGCGGTGTCGGACTAAAGTTCCGGTCTGAGGGGCATGGATATGCCCTCTATGGTCCACTGTGACTGAGAGTTCCATGAGCCATAGCATAGCATAGTTTCATTGTTTTTTTTTTTTAAGAGCGCCCCCTCTGGTTGAGCGAGGACTTGCAGTCAGTATGCTGCAGCTGTACATGAGAAGGGTGACTGGCAGCAGGAACGTACCTGTCTATGGGGTCTACACCTTCCCAAAATTGACTGGGAAGGTTCTAGCAATGATGGGGTGGCACGAATGGGGTTCAGCATTCCCAGACTGGGAGACTGGGAAAGGTTAGAGAAAAGTTAATATTTGCTAAATTAGTGAGTTATGGTGAGCATCAATACTCTGTTTCTGTACAGGCCAGAGTCTGTTTCTGGATTTCATATTTTCCATCTGTCCTGCACCTGACAGAAATATTGTGTGTGTGCTTTCTATTTATCTTCAAAGCTTTGAGATAAAAACATATGCTCGCGCGCGCACACACACACACACACACACAGGCACACACAAACACACACACACCACTTCCACATAGACAACCTTGCACACGCTCTAAATGCTTGGCTTAAGCTATTCTGTGCGTTGTGGTGGGGAGCTGGAGTAACCATCACACCAGTGATTTCTCCCTTCAACAAACATCACAGCCTTCATCACCTCTGTGCAGATTTTATTACAGAAATCCATACAGGAGAGATGATTCCAGCTCAGAGTGTGTGTCTGTGTGTGTGTGTGTGTGTGTGTGTGTGCGTGTGTGTGTGTGCCTGTGTGTGTGTGTGAGCGTGTAGGTGTGTGTGTGTGTGTGCATGTGTGTGTGTGTGAGTGTGTGTGTGAGTGTGTGTTTGTGTGTGCCTGTGTGTGTGTGTGTGTGTGTGTGTGCGTATGTGTGTGTTTGTGTGTGCCTGTGTGTGTGTGTGTGTGTGTGTGTGTGCGTGTGTAGGTGTGTGTGTGTGTGAGTGTGCGTGTGCTTGTTTGTGTTCACAGGATGCTGTTGGTGTTTGGGCACACGTGTGTCTTCCTGTTCACGGGATCCCATTGGTTATGTATTGATGAGTAGTTGGGTGTGTGTGTGTGTGTTTGTTTTCACTGGTTTTCATTGATTGCGTATTGGAGTGTGTGTGTGTGTGTGTGTGTGTGTGTGTGTGATTTTCTGTACCAGCAGTACTGCAGATGAGTTAGGGTTAGGGTTAGTAGGGTAGCTTGGTCCCGTCTAGTGAATTGAAAAAGCAACAGTATCATTTGGCTGTTTAATAAAAACAAATGGGTCTTTATTAAACATTCAGAGCGCTCACTGTCTTGTTGGGGACACTGTAGGAAGTGAGGAGAACTACGGATCGTTTGCCCCGCGATAACCTGCATTCCCCTAACTGTGTTTTAAAGGCACGGCATGGTGCCAGCCAAACTGCCAGAGACAGTTCGCACGCAAGGCCAACATCTCCTCGATTACTGGAGGGACACCGCCGATCCGACAGGTCACCAACACCTTCCTCCTGCTTCTCCGTCCATCCTTACCACGCACACAGTAGTCATAGTAACAGGCATCGAAGGCGACTCCGTGCGCTCACGGGGAACTACGTAAGAAATAAGAGCGCGGCGCGACCGTTACACGCCTCAGAGAGCGCACTGTAAATAACGTCTGGTTAGCCTCAGACGGGTTTACACAAAAGCGCACAGAAGCGCCCCGGTGGTCACGCGTCAAATTAAAAGCGTCTCCTTCGAAGTGCGCCCGGCCGAAATGTAACGAGGGGTGCAGCTGCGGCTTTCGACGCTGGCGCGGGGCCGACGAGCTCGTTATTTTCCCCGACACGCTCCGCGAAGCCTGTAATAGACCTTATGCGCCATTATGCCAGTCTTATGTCACTCTTATGAATATTTATGCGTTTATGAAGATGGTTGTCCGTACAAGGCACTTCGGTATTTGCAGAGGAGGACTCCTACGCTTAACCTTGCGATTTTGAAACTGGGCGGGGAAGGGGGGGGGGGTGGGATTACCAAACACAATGACATCACCCAACACAAGCATTAATGACAAATGAGGACTGAAGTCAAAGTGCATTCATTACCTTTTTACTTTTATAAACGTTGCAGATTATAGTCATTTTTTGTTTGCTTTAATCTTCAGTCAAGGAGCAATGCACGCCTTCACACCTTCTCTCTAAGGGCCCAGATATATTTGCAATGAATGTTCCCGCACATTGTTTGAAAAGGAAAGCGCTGTGGTTTATTTCTCGACCTTGAGCTCAGAGACGGTTTTCCTGGTTCTGGAGAAGAGCCCGACTGGCACAACAGGTGTTAGCTGGGCCAGTTGTCAGGCCTTTGTGTTGAGCGCTTTGTTTGTTGAGTAAGTGGGTCAAAAACAGTGGCCCCTGCTGTTTTCCAGAACTGGCTTGAGAGAAAAAAGGAGATTCAGGGCCTTTTCACACTTGAAAATTTATTTCTTTTAAAACACTATCGATTTTAGAGGATGTTACTTTTTGCAGATGTTCTGGAAATAAAGCACTTCGGCTAATACTATTGCAGTTTTAATTAAGGTTTTTTTTTTTTTTTTTTTTTTTAGAGTAGCATACTCTAACATATCAGACTGTGCAGCCTACCTCCACCATGTTTGAGTGGGATGTGGAAATATTTTAGGTGAGTGGAACCGCATAAATCAATTTCTAAAAAAAAAAAAAAGTAATTTGGTTAAACGAAATGACCTTTATAAAAACGCATAAAAAATGAGAAACATTGTACATTTTCATGTTAATGCAGGCAAATAGTGTCGTTGCACTGTTTTTCAGTTTAATTTGCTCCGTGGCATTTCGCGTTCGCAGATCACATATGTATTATTTTATTATACTCATTTGTAGCTATGCATTAGGGCAGGGGGGAAAAAGTGGGTTCAAAGCTTTTAGCGTCTGACATATTATTAAATAAATACATTCCAGGCGGCCTTTTAGCAGAAAGCATGCTAATGCATTCTCCGTAAAAGAATATGAAATTACATTGCGTTTTTATTTTAACTGGGTTCCGTCATGCTTTTTAACCTCCGCCCTCCGGTCTCCCAACAACGTATTAGCTCTGACGGCTAAACAGAAACACGTTTCCCAAAACGGTCGTCGGAGGTGTATCGAATTCATTCGATTAAACGGCTGTTTCGTTTTGGGAAAGGGGGGGGGGGGGGGGGGGCGGGGGCGCGGTGCCAGATGAAATATTTGGAATATTTCGCCTCCGTCACGATTCTAACGACCACCGGCACCGACCTCCAGAGAACAGACCGGTGTGTTATCCTCTGAGCCGGGAACGCCAAGTAGGAATTAACTTCCAAAACAATCTTAATCAATCAATGGTAAGATAAACATCACGGACGCCCCTGTCTCCAGTTATACCCCACAGGAAATGTACAAGGAGTGCGTTTGGGGTGCCTTCATGCGAATACCACTAAGAAACATGATATAAACCATAAAAATCGAGCTTTTAACTTTTTTTCTGGTAAAACAACATGCTGCTCCGAACATGTACATACACATACGTTTATCCAAAATATATAGAAACGTGATATCCATCTTAAAACAACATACTACCAATCAGTGTGCCGAAATGAACAAGCCAAAAAGTTTGAATGATGTTATCCTCCTAGCCTACTTACTGTAGATTTATAACAGATTGGAAAGAATGTAGATTACACGGACTGGTTTCATTATTCATATATATTAGTGTATATATTACATTAATAAAAAAAATAAAAACTGTTTTATATGCCCTGCAAGAGAGCTGCAGGAGTTGACCCAGATCGATAAATTGCTCCTCAAACTTCCACATAGCCTACTCAGGTAATGTATGATAGATTTTGCAATAAAAATGCGTTTGCACTTTGAACAAAGGGGGAACATACTGCTAACGTCTGTGCTTTCCTCTGGAACGCTGCGTCCTTTGATGACCTGAAAGGCAAAAAATAAATGAAAACTAAATCTTTAAATTTGTGGGGTTTTTTATTATTATTATTTATTCAGTAAAAAGGTTGAAAAAATGAGTCTTGGGATTTCGGAACGAGGTATTCTGTAGACTCTGAAATGAGTCCGTTAAACATTTATGTTTTCAGTGTCTTGGGAGCCATTCAGAATGATCTCCTGTGCAACTAGGAGGATGATCATAATGTCTGCCGTCTCTAGGGGGAGCCGTGGAGTTGGGTGGGGGGAGGGGTGGGTCTGGGCACCCAGTCAGGAAAGAAAAAAACTCAGCATTTATAACTCAGCATATACTGTTGATATTCATGTCAAACTGAAGATTTTTACAAATCCATTGCAAATGTAATTGCAATAATGAAAGCATTTAAACTAAAGACATCTGATTAAAAACATTTAAAAAAAAAAAATGTTTCAGTGAAGACATGAGAACAGCGTTCAGCATGCCTTGCTTTTTCACCCCGAGACTCAACAGGCGTTTTCAGAAAATATATATTTTAAAAAATAATAAAAAATAAAAAAGATTTTAGCTTAGGATGGGGGTCCCCTGGTTGCCTTTGAGCCTGGGTACGGGCGCCTACATCACTTTAAAATTCTGGAGGCCGTAAAAGCACCAATGAGCATCGTGAAGCGAGACGGTATTTGACATCCACTGTGGCGTGCGTGAGTTTGATAAAGGCTTGCAGACCGATTCCTTCCGCTAACCAATCACAGCTTTCGCTGTGAAGCTAAGTCCTGTTCTGACACGGCCGCTCTACTCTGTACCAGCCTCCTCAGGCAAGAAAATGATATGTCTTCAATTGTCAATATAAAAAACAAAAATGAAAAAAGTAAAAAAAAAAAAAAAAAAGGTTTATTTAGGCATTATTGTTCTGTTGCAATTAATATACAAGTTCCCTCCAGGGGAACATATACATTTGCAACAAAATAAACAAAAAATTATACACATGATATTGTTTTTATTGTTATAAACCCACAAAGCTCAAGTTCTAAGTGGCAAACATGGATTTACATTACAGCTCTGAGAGAGAACCGCTCCTGTGGGGAGCCGCTGGTTTTGGCTTCTGTTTGAGTCTTTAGCCTTATTTTTTATGCCCTTTTTTATTTCACAGTGAAGCACTGCATCTTTCCTTGTATGAAAAGTGCTCCGCTATTATTATTTGTGTTATTATTATTATTATTATTATTATTATTATTGTTGTTGTTGTTGTTGTTGTTGTTGTTGTTAATGTTGGTGTTGTTTTTGTCATTGCTGCAACACTTACAACAAAAGGCCAACTAATTAGATAAATCCACTGTTCAAAAGGAACCGAAGGTAGGGGTTTAACCCGATGGCCCAGTCGTCCTCCCCTGGACGGGCTGGAGGTGCTGGCAGCTCCTAAAAGCGTCTCCTGAGGAGGGCGGCCGTCTCCGAAACGGAGGGAAACCTAAAATGTTCTTCCCCCTGTACAAGGCGCCTGATTAAGGGCCCATCGGCCCATTGCTATTCATTCCTAATTGGCAGCTGCATAAAAATTGATTGGAAATAAACTGAATTTAAAAGGAGTGGGGGGGGGGAAGAAGCTGCTGGCCCCAATTAAACTTAATGAATTAACGCCATAATTCTTTCCTTGCTTTTATTCTTTTTCACTTTCGAGCAGTTCGTCAGGGAAAGTCCATCTCTCTCTCCCCCACTCTCTCTCTCTCTCTCTCTCTCTCTCTCTCTCCCCCTTCCATCTCTGTATCGCTCCCTACTGAGTTGGGGGTATGTTCTTGCGAATGGGGTCAAAGGTCATGACCAGGTAAATGACTCCCCTATGGCCCTATGTGCCCAAACAACATGGCTAACAACATGCCCCAATCAGACAACTGTCCCGAACTGTCCCTCTTTGCTTCAATCTGTTTTGCTCTTTTTTCCCCTCTTTCTCTCTCTATCCTCTATCTTTCTCTAGCTCATCCTCTTTTTCTTTATCCTTCTCTCTTTTCCACTCTGCCCTCTCTCTTTGTGACTGTTGGTGTGTATTTGTGTGTATTTGTGTGTGTGTGTGTGTGTGCATGTGCGTGTGTGTGTGTTTGTGTGTGTCTGTGTGTGCATGTATGCGTGTGTGTGTGTGTGTGCGCATATGTGCATGCGTGTGTGTGTGTGCATGCAGGTGCGGGCGTGTGTGTGAGCATGTGTGCTAGAAAGCCTTATTGAAATTGTGCAATTATATCAGTTATTAAAAGACCTCCAACCCCTGGAGCACCTGGGGTCTCAGGCTAACCCAGAGTCATTTAGAGAGCTTTCTTTTTTTAGTTATTAAAGGAGAGCAGACAGTCTGCCCTCCTTTATCTATTTTTCCCACTTTATTCAGATGGGGGACGGCAGCGAGGGTTACGGATAGAGATGGGATCACAGTGCAGAAAGGTCCATTGCAAAACTGAACCCCCTGCTGCACTGGGGAGATTAATATATACGGGTTTAGTTGATATATCTATTTGTATATAGGTTGGGTGCATATGTATGTGTGTGCATACAGGTTTTGTATATGGTAAATGGTAAATGGGCTGCATTTATATAGCGCTTTTATCCAAAGCGCTTTACAATTGATGCCTCTCATTCGCCAGAGCAGTTAGAGGTTAGGGGTTAGGTGTCTTGCTCAAGGACACTTCGACATGCCCAGGGTGGGATTTGAACCGGCAACCCTCCGACTGCCAGACAATCGGTCTTACCTCCTGAGCTATATCGCCCCTGTATACATCTACATATTCGTATAAGGGTTGTGTTCTTATATATATTCATGTATGGGTTGGTAGTGATTCAGCATTTTGATCAGGACAGTCAAGCTTGTGGCTAATCTGCCTTGTCTACACTGTAAAAGATTAAATGTTTTGGTGTGCTGCCCATCTGCTTTGGTTTATAATGGATGGTGAAAACAAGGTGATTGATTGATTTAAAAAAAATAGTGTGGACTGTTTCGGTGACCTCATACATCTCAATGTGCGTAATAAGTTAATGCTTTCAATAAACTTTATGAGCGTGATGCATAGGGGTGAAGCAGGCCCAGTTTAATCAATTGCATATTCCGATAATACATGACTGATTATATCCTGCAACTTTAGTGTGTTAGAAACTTTAGACCGAATATTGTCAAGGAAGGATACTCATTTTAGCATATTGCAAGAGCACTAAAAAATTCTTTAAAAATGAAATAATATAAACTTTTGATTTTTATAGTGCCTTTCTCAAACCTTCCCTGGGAAAGGCAACGCATAAGCATAAACATTTAAATACTGAAAGACTTGTAAAATAAGATTTTACTCTCATTCTCTCCAAAAGTGGGTTGCCAAATTGGGCCAACCCCAATGGGAGTCAATGGTAAATGTGGGGATTTTTTTTAAGGTGGGGTAGAAAGAAGAGTCAGTTGAAGCTGGGGATGATAAAAAATGGCCAAGCATCTGGCAACCCTGCTCATGGAGCAGTTGTAGATTTCAGCCCATCCACAAATGAGGGAAAGGCCACCGGTACGGGCAAAGGCCGTGTGAAAGAGCAGCACCCCACATCCATAGCACTACAGCACGACAGCCCATTACCCACAGATAGCTCAACCGCAAAATAAGCCTTCCCCCAAAACTGAAAGCGGATTAAAGAGAAACAGGCAGGGTGGGGCGACAGAGATCCCCCCCTGCCCGGCGGTGAGAGGGGGGGAACAGTCACCCCCACTAATTTACCGACGCTTCCTTTAATGCCGCCCCCGTGGAAACAATAATTGAAATTTATTAACTGGCGGCGAAGACACAGTCAGGGAGTTAAACGCGGTAATAAGACCCTGCATTCATGACGCTCGGAGGTGGCGGGAGATTGATGAGATGGCGGGTTTGCGGTGGGCTTCTGGGGGGCTGCGGCAATAGTGACCTGGCAACTGAGGAGACACCTCTGAATTGTAGCGACCCCTCCCTTCCAACCCACCCCCGCTCGCCCCCCCCCCCCCACCCCCCACCCTGCAAATAATCAGCTGTCCCCAAGGAACACATGTCTGCGTATGTCTGGAGGGGTTGTGTTAGTCACAGAGTTCCAGCCACTGATACACAATGCTGTCATGCCAAAAATGGCGAATGCTTTTTTTCGAAAATACCACCTGCCCAGTAAGGGGTTCCCGACTGGTTCTGATTGTTCGTGAGCCTTTGTGTATGGATTTGTTTTTCGGAACTCGTTCAATTGTATTTTTTTTTTCTTCTCCCGCTTGAGAAAGCTGCCATACATTTCACATGCGGCGATCAAAGACAGACCTGTGGAGCTTTTCTTCCTCCAGACAGCGCCCCCCCTTCCTTTCCTGGACGTTTACGGAAGTGCAGTTCTGATATCCGGTTCAGTTCACATCCGGTGACACGGGACCTGAATATGTTTTAAAGCTATCTCAAAACTCTATCTCTTGCTGGGAAAATTCCTTCTTTCTGAATTCCCCTGGTCAACAAGCTCCGCACAATAGAGGTGGTATTCATTCGGCTGTCTTTAAACTCTTAGCAGATGTTCTCTGATGACACCGCAATTGCTCTGAATTCCTACCCCTTTGCAAGATTGCACGGAACGTGAAAATCGGTTAAACAAGCAATCAGTCGGCCTATCAGTCAACGTTAAGAAATCCTCGGCGTGCAGATTCTGTCACTCTGCAAGCAGCGACGGAGGTTATTTTGAACTCGATTCCCTGCGGAACTCTCTGGAACTCTCAGGCAGATAACCCTTCTCTCAGGAAGCACTCCTTAATTTAACCAAACGAACTCGCTGAGGTACTGTTTTCTCTCCTTGTTCACACCTTCCTTTTCCGATGGAAAACGCTCGTTTCTGTGATGAAACACCGGGCATTTTCATATTAAGAAAAATACAACACATCACGAAATCCATTCAATTTAAAAATAAGAAAAATCATGATGTTCATAAAAATATTCATAAAAATGAATTGAAAGCCAAGTCTTTTCTTGCAGGCTTTGCTCGACCTCTTCGTCTAGTCAGGTTAGATAATTTTGTGGAACTGCATGATGTGCTCTATAGTATATGTGGCTGTCGATAGACACATCAGCTCTTTCCCCTAGAAGGAATCGAGGCCAGACTGTCTCCAACAATAATGTTATCGCACAACTTTTTTTATGCTGCTTGAGATTATTTTATATGATGGACTGTTAATCAGGAAGTGCTTTCTGCAGCGGGGGACAGGTCTTCCTGTCTCCAGGCCAGACTAAGGGAAATAGAGAGATACAGGCGGGACGCGTCTGTGATCTGACATCTTTAACGTCTCTGCATGGGAACCTCTCTGTGATTGGAATCCAACTCAGCTTTCATGATGATGGATGTGTCTGTGTGTGTGTGTGTGTGTGTGTGTACGTGTGTGAGGGAGAGAGTATGTGTGTGAGTCTGTGTTTGAGTGTGTGTGTGCGTGTGTGTGTTTGAGTCGGTGTGTGTGTGTGTGTGTGTGTGTGTGTGTGAGTGTGTTATCTGAGTCTGTGAATGTGTGTGTCTGGGTGCACTTGCGTGTATCTATGAGTATATGTGTATGTGGGCTTGCATGTGTGTTTGGAGACTGTGTTAATGTGTGTATCTGAGCGTTTGCGTGTGTGGGTCTGAGTGCGTGTGTGTGTGTGAGAGCGAGTCTGTGTGTGTGTGTGTGTGTGTGTGAGAGAGAGAGAGAGAGCCTGTGTGTGTGTGCAGACTCTGGCACTGCTTCTGTGGGACCGCTCCGCAGGTCACGCCTCCCTCCCTGCAGAGCAGAGGGAATTGTGGGAGTTTTTCGCCGCCTAATGCGAAACAGCAGGGCGCAGTACTCCCGCCGCCTCCCACAGTCGGGCCAGAGCCGGCCCCACGGCAACAGCCATTTCAAAAAGAAACTGCCGACATTACAGGCAGAGCCTATCGCCAGGCGTATCAAACGCTAAATTACCCGCGATCCGCTGGAGGTGTCAGGCCCAGATCTCCGGATCTCCGAGCCGTTTATAGATTGCGAACTCTTCTGAGGGGCCCTGGGCCAGCTCCCGCCCGACCGTTCCAAACTTCCATCTTATTTATTTCTTGATGCCTTAATCAGTCATTCCGCCGATCCAAACCTTAAATCTTTCCCCCCTTCCCCCCCCACCCCACTCCCCCCCCCCACCACCCCACCCTCCCCAAACCCCCACCGTGTGGAAGTGAGTGAGTTGAGCCTCAGCAGTCCATAACTCAGATTATATTACACCCTTCAGTTATGAAAAAGACACCCCCCCCCCCCTGCATGACACACACTCCCACTTCCAGAACATTCTCTGACACATTTATGAGGTCTCATACTTTTGGTTGGGGGGTGGGGTGTAACTGAGGTAAACTACTGTTCTGGGTCGAGGGGCACGAAAGCGGCGTCCCGCGTCGGACCCGAAACCCGTGGCTCTTATCGTTGTTTAACCCGCGAATCCCCTCTGGTTCTGATGGGCGTGTTCACTGTGGGCTCGCCATTGGAAGTTGGAGTTTAGTAAAAAGACAAAGAGCACCTGTGAGTCACTCAAAGTAAAAGTAGGTGGTTCAATTGCACGTTAAGAAGATGACCCCTTGCAAGACTATCAGCATCGAAATGCTTGGCTCGTCCATACGAACCCTTCCCCTTGGTTAGATTCTATCTTCCCCATGGAAAGGGTTTAGTTGGCGCTCTCTCTCTCTCTCTCTACCTCTCTCCCCCTCTCTTTCTCACTCTCTCTCCAAGACCTCAGCGCACTCCTGCTCTGATTTTTGACTTTCAGATTTCGCTCACATTCTGTTTCCATTCCGTTAGCCTCATCTGTTTGTCGTTCTCGCCTCCTCATGTCAACGCGGTTCTGACGTCCGTAAAAAACAAAGCAACGTCAACATGAAAGCCGAACCGAGGTGCCGATAGAACCGCCTCCATCGCCCGCAGAGGATTCTGGGAACGGCGCGTCCCAATAAGGACGCAACCGTATCGTGAGTAATTGTGTTGTTCTTGGCCTCCAGAAATCCTTTCTGCCAGATGTTTTTTTTTCCCTGCATACAGTAAAATTGACGACGCAAAAGAAACTACGCGCGATGATAAATCGAGTGGGAGCAGAAGGCCGATGTCGAAAATAAAAAGTAAATCAGATAACTCCAAATCTTTCCTTGGCCGGAGAGCGAGTGAGGATGGTAGCGCAGGCGAGTCCGCGAGAGCACCTGAGGGATGGACCGTCCCGTACGCGAATAATAAAATATGACGCTGGAAATTAAAATGGCTCACTTGTTGCTCTCTCTGCCTTTTCCGCAGCGCGCTAGCGGCCTGAAGTAGCCCTCGTTTCTGCGGTTATACAGACGTCAGAGAAAGTGAGGAAACTCACACTGACACATTAGTTGGAGGTGCAATTTTGAGCAAATTGCCCGGAGCATTTTGGGTGTATTTAGAATGGGTCTAAGGAGAGCCCTTATCGTCCCAGTCACAGCGCTTTCCCCCCTTTCCCATGTTCTTATTAAGTCGTACTTTTACTTATTGAATCTTCCCGGTATCCTCCCAACACCGAGTACTTCTACAGTAAATCTACCGACACCATGTATTTCTGCAGTGCAGCTCCTACCATGGCTTGTAATGCGTACTGTTTGTACATTTTAATGTCTAATCCTGTTCATGTGATTCGCATAAGGAAACATCAATGAACAAATACAGATAAGAAAAAAAATGATGAATGCCAAAATGTTCTTGGAAACGTTCTTAGGCACAGTTTACGAACAAAAGTGATCGTACGCAGGTTTTTGTGAATGAGGCCCAATGGCTTTAATACTACTACGTAAAACACTGACAACTGCCTTTTCATAAGCACGCCACGTATGGCTAAGGAAACCTAAGGTTGCCTGAACTTACAGTTTGTAGCACGCCCCCCCCCCCCCATCCCGTCCCGTCCCGTCCCGTCCCAAAGGAGGTTGCCTTGTTGATGGAGTAGGAAAGGTTAAAAAGTTTACGTGCGCTTACACGCACGCCATTTTTAAAAAAATGAATTCTTCCCTTTGTCAGCAATGTTTCGTGACCCCCGTGGAGAGAACTCACACTGAGAGCTGATTTAGCATTCACTCACATCACTGAGAGCTGAGCCTCTTCCTCATAAACAGTAATATGCATTCATATCTACTAATATATTGCCTAAACATATATATATATATAAGGAGGAGATGGAAGTCAAGATATGAATAATTTATGTTAAGCATATAAATTACTACAGTATTAATATGCTACTGTATGCATGTTTTATAGAAAGTACACTGCATATTGCGTGTGATAAATCATATAAAGGCCGTGTGTAGTTCTGTTTATTAAACAGTAATTTCAGTTTCATATAGTAAGTCGCAGTAATAGCCTTGCTGCACTGCGGGACTCTCATTTAAATCTCTCATTAATATTTTAACGGATAACCTGTGCACTGTAACGAAACTGCGATTCCTTAAGGAGGCCGTTTTCGGATTAATGAAGAACGGCGAAATCTGCTCCGGGTTCTGTGTGAAATCGGCACTTAGTGCTGCCACTCTCAGCCGCGTAGCCGGCTCGCGCTAACAGGGCGCTTCCAGGCATCGTCCTCTGTGACACGAGCGAGCGATATTCGGTTTCATGTGCTTTTTAAGAATCGGCTCCACTTCAGCTTTCGGGTAGTGATGGCTTCATGAACCCCCTCAATCACGGATCACCTGTCATTCACCACCCGAACCAATCAGTGCAGCCGAACACTGTGATTGGTTCATATCCGAGCGTGACAGTTGGCCCCTCCCCCTTTTAAAAAAAATACAAACCATGTGACCTCAGTGTTCTGTCACTGCTTGCAATGAAGTCCGTGTCACGTTAGGTTTAAGTCATATGGTGGCCAGATGGGTACAAATTAAACCAAGTGATGGGGCTGGAGATTGCTATTGCGAAACGGGGGGGGGACCCACATTCACTCTAATAATCCGAACAAACTGTGCTACCCTTGTCGGGACAAGTGCTCATAAATCGGGACTGTCCTCATTTCACCTGGTCACCTATTCATCTGGTCACCTGGACCACCATTGGGTCAGGGTTTAATCAATCAGTGCGCTCAACCCTGTGACATGCAGTTAAAAATAATTTCTCTCTAACCTGGAGTCTGGAGAGCGGAGGCTATAAAAAATTAACCTGTCAAACTGTGTTTGTGAATTACAGACAAAAAATAAAACCCTGTCATTTGCAAAAATAATGGACGAGTGATTGAAATCCAAAGCAAGTGGAAACTGAAAAAGGTTTTTCTTAAAGTTTCCTTATCGAGGTTTGACTCGGGGAGTGATCACCGGGGAATATTCCCTACATCTCAGTATGTCTGAGTTAAGTTTTTAGCGTGACAGAGATCGTCCCCGTCAAACCGAAGAAAAAGATATCCGACAGACGTCGCGGGAGGTCCCGTTCCGTCCAATAACGGGCCTGTTTTCCAAAACCCCGCGCGCCGCCCGCACCGCTTGGCGGTCCCAGCGGACAGAGGCGGAGTCAGTAAAACAAAAGAATTCCCACCCTCTCAGCAATTTCCGAATATCTTACCCGAGCGGTTTTCTTAAGTGAGCGGGAGCCACTTGACAATACCCACGCTGATTTATTTCTGTTTGTCTTCACCGGGAAGTACGAGCTCGGCGTGTAAATCATCGTATTTCCAAACCCGTTTTTTTTTTTGTTGTAATATCCTGTATATACAGGCGTTAAGTTATGTTGAACTAAAGAGACGAATCATTTAAAAAAAGAAAATGGTGAAAAATTACATCCTGTATAGAAAAAAGGATAAATGGTTTAAAAAAAGAAAAGAAGAAGAAGAAAAATAAAACTCAAGTCTTGCGGAAACTCTCTCGTGGGTTCGTGACGATCATGGGAGCTGAAAGAGACGTGGCAGGCGGAGAGAGGAGCAGTTTAAATAGTCTGGAGAGGGTTCACCTCGGAGCGAACGGTAGGCCCGTCCCGCACGGAGCTCGAGCTTCGGCCGCGGACCGCGGGGTCGCGGGGTCGCGGCCAAGATTTATCCGAGTGTTAGATACGGTTCCTGGAAACGCTTCTTTTTAAAAAATAAAAAAAAAGAACTCGCGCGGAATGGAACTCCGGGCTACGCAGACGATAAAACCTGGAACGGTTAGTTTTTTTTTTTTTTTCCCGCCGGGGAAATCGAACGGGCGGTTAGCGGCCCTCCGAGGCGGGGGTGGGGGGGGGGGGGGGGGGGGGAGCTCGGACGCCGCCAAGAAGTTTGTGGCTCCGCGCCGGTGTCTGTCCGGCTCCCGGTTTCCATGGTTTCTGAGCTGTCGGCCGGGGTGGGGGGAGGTTGGGACGGCGGGCCAGGCACGTTCCTCTCTGTCAGCAGCTCCCGGCGCGGAACCGAACTGGGAACGAGGCCACGGGCTCACAGGCCTCTCGGGGGGGTCCCGCGCTGGCGTAATCACTGATGGCTTTCACCACGAGCTCCGGAGCTGGGCCCTCTGCACTCCACAGAGCTGGACCTGGACTCTGTCTCATTGGAGGAGGAGGGGGGGCTGGAGGTGGGAGGTGGGGAGGGTGGGGGGGCCGTGACCCAGACCTCTGGCTTCACCCTGCCTGTTCAGGTTGCCTCTAGCTCCTCCCTGTTATGACCACAGGTGACCACACGCCCAGGTGGCCAGTTGTCATTGGTGTGAAGTGCACCAGTAGTGAAATAGTCACTGGCTCTCCTGTGGGACTGTATGTGGTCTGTAGGGTATACAATAGTCTCTGGCTCTCCTGCATTAGTGTGTGTGGCCTGTTGGGTGTACAAGAATCACTGGCTCTCCTGTAGTACTGTGTGTGGCCTGTAGGGTGTACAGTTGTCACTGGCTCTCCTTTAGTACTGTGTGTGGCCTGTAGGGTGTACAGTAGTCATTGGCACTCCTGTAGTACTGTGTAACCTGTAGGGTGTGAAACATTCACTGGCTCTCCTGTAGTACTGTGTGTGGCCTGTAGGGTGTACATTGGTCATTGGCACTCCTGTAGTACTGTGTAGCCTGTAGAGTGTGAAACATTCACTGGCTCTCCTGTAGTAGTGTGTGACCTGTAGGTGTACAGTCGTCATTGGCACTCCTGTAGTACTGTGTAGCCTGTAGGTTGTGAAACATTCACTGGCTCTCCTGTAGTACTGTGTGTGGCCTGTAGGGTGTACAGTAGTCACCGGCTGTCCTGGTCTCCTGCTGTAAGCCACTTTCAGAAAGCTGAACTATAAAGGTCAGCTTTGATTGACAGGAAAATGTCACTTTTGAAGCTACGCTCGGCCGTATCACCAGGCAGGTCTCGTAGCCGTCTCGTTGGCGGGAACAACCTCGTCCGCCAAGCCAAGACCCAAAGGGACGAGGAGAGTTTTTTGTTTTTTTTCCCCCCACAGCCGTCATGGTGCGAACATCCAGCTCAGACACGGGCAAGGACACACAACGGCGTCCTTGTCGGGCAGCTTCAAACAAAGCCGGAGAGCGATGCTCGGCCCGGCTCGGTGTGGCCCTCGCGGCGACGTTCGCCACGGCGGGGTGCGGTGTGATGTCACGCCTCGCGGAGAGAGAGAGAGCCGGGCCCAAGAGCCCGCGTATCGGCGGCTGGAGGCGCCCCAAACTAATTAGGTTTTTTAGAGACGGTGGAAAAATCTGCTTGTAATGCGACTGAGGGGTTCCAGCGCGGCTCGCTAGCGCCGCGGCGCTAATGCTAATGAGACGATAAAGGACTGGGCGTGGGCCACCCACCGAGGGGGGGGGGGGGGGGGGGGGGGGTTTGGCGGGAATGTAATCTGGGGCCGCGCAGCGCCGACGCCACGGCAACCGCCCGCCTCCGCGTCGTTAAACGAGAGAGCGCCCGCGTGGAGCTTTCCGAAGGTCCAGCTTTTCCAGCGCCCCCGATAAAGCCGTACGCAAAAGCGATCACCTTTCCTAGCCTGCAGTGCCGCGCTGGCTGGCTGTTACTTTTTAAAAAAAATAAATAAATAAAATTATTATTATTATTATTCATATTTTAATTGCGAGCTTTATCACCGCGTGAGCTTTGAACGATGCAGCCGGCGGGCGAACGAGCGCGAGGGAGAGAGAGAGAGAGAGAGAGAAACGAGCGGGAAAAAAAACTCCTAGCACCGCCGTCGAGTTACATAAATTTCCATTTTTAATTTCTCTGGCTAGCGTGTTAGCGTGAGGCCGCGCGGGGTCCAGGCAGAGACAGATATCTTTAGCGGTGATCTGGCGCTTCATTAATATGCACGCTGACAACATTCCAAAAAAAAAAATGAAGAAGAAAAAAAAAACGGAAACAAGAATCCCAGCAGAAAGTCTCTCTTCTCTTTTCCTCAGGTCCCTCCGCGAGGGAGACGTTATCCGATGAACGCCAGGGCCCTGTTTTCCTTTTGTTCCTGTGTGTGTGGCTCTCAGCCTCTCCCGACTGTGTGTTCGGGGGGGGGGGGGGGGAGAGAGAGAGAAAAGGAATCCAGGTTTCTGTGTTCGTTTAAGAGTAAGAAGCCTGAATCAAGATATGGAAGACAGAGGAAACACTTTTAAAACAAAGAAAGCGGAAACAACACAGGGATTGAGAGTGTGTGTGTGTGTGTGAGTGCATGTGCGTGTGTCCACAAGTATGTGTGTGTGTGTGTGTGTTTGTGTGTGTGTGTGTTTGAATGTATGTGTGCATATGTGTGTGTGTGCATGTGTGTGTGTGTGTTGCCTGCATGCATGTGTGTGTTTGTGTGTGTGTGTGTTTGTATGTATATGCGCATATGTGTTTGTGTGCATGTGCACACACTTGTGTGTGTTAGTGTGTGCATGTGTGTGAGTGTCTGTGAGCATGTGTGTGTGCATGTGCGTGTGTGTGTTGCCTGCGTGCATGTGTGTGTTTGTGTGTGTGTGTATGTTGCTTGTGTGCATGTGTGTGTTTGTGTGTGTGTGTATGTTGCTTGTGTGCATGTGTGTGTTTGTGTGTGTGTGTATATTGCTTGTGTGCATGTGTGTGTTTGTGTGTGTGTGTATATTGCTTGTGTGCATGTGTGTGTTTGTGTGTGTGTGTATATTGCTTGTGTGCATGTGTCTGGTTGCGTGTGTGTTTATCCTGCACTAGTTAACCTGCTTAATTAAGAGTGGGAGTCTTTGTGGGACCGGCTCAGGGAGGAAGTGTCCCCTGAGTCCCGGGGCCCGGCGCGGTATCTGGTTTCCCCGGCGACGCGCCCGAGCCAAAAATGAATGGAAGCCCGGCCCTGTCAGCGGCCGCTGCCCGGAGGAATTCTTCCGTCTGTCTGAGGCGCTACAAGGGCCCCCTTTCTCCCCGAGACGAAAAAAAGAGGGGACTAATACCGCCAAGAGGAGGGCGTGCTTGTTCTTCTCTCTCTCGTATCCGAGGCCTCCGCGCGGCCGGATTAGCGCGCGGCTACGTCCCCGATTTCTGTCCCCGTAATTGGTTCTGATGTCTGAGATGATGTCGGAAGCGGACGCTCCTTCCGCCCCCCCCCCCACCCCCCACCCCGCCTTTTCGAGCGCATCTGCGTCTCCGCTGAGATGCTCCCCGAGGAACGGCCGTTCGTTTCGATGTACGCTGCGCGCTTGGCGTGCGCTTCCTGTAGGTCTCCTTTGATGGGAAATCCTCTTTTATGTGACACGAGAGCGATTTCGCCGCCAGATCACAGAGTGGCTCATGAAATAATAAAATCAATATGTCTCAACGTATATTTTCCCCTTATAAGCTGCGCTGTGTAATTTGAACTCGATCCCTTGTTGTCGGAGCTAGTCTAATTGGACATTAATTATGTAATATGCTACGCAAAAAAAAATCGAAGAAAAAAAAAGAATAGCGTGGTTAACAGACAGATCTTCCTACATGCCTCTCAGAAGATTTCATGCACCAGGTAGATTTAAAAAAAAAAAAAAAAAGAGAAGATCATAGCCGCGCGGTTCTGTTCAGCATTCGTTACGTGCGTTTGTATTCCAGAGCGGTTTCGGGTTCCGAGTCGACGGCTTTAACAGGATATCGCGCGTCGCCCCTCGCCGGGTAATTTACCGCTCCTGCGTGGAGCGGGGGCCCCCGAACGAACGAAGGCCTCGCGCGCGCCGCGGACGCCGCGATCCCCCTCCGATCACGCTACGCTTTCTCGCGCCGGACGAGGGAGGCGCGTTCCTCCCCCGTGGAGATTTCCAAAAATCCCGAACTTAATCTCAGCAGAGTAAAGAGCAGGTTCCCTCAATCCCCCCCCCCCCCCCCAAACACCCCGCCCTCCTCCTTGTCCGTGTTCAACGGCAATTCATCAGTGAAGAAATTTAATTGGACTCCCCCAGAACGGGCCGAACGGACAGTGCATTTTGTGTGCCGCGTAATTGCGTTGGGCAGAAACTCTGGACGGAGGAGTAATTTGATTTATTTTTTTTTTCTCTTGAGCTCCTTAATGGCCCCTGGGGAGACCGATGTGTTTCAGACCCAAAGAGACGGTCGGCGGTGTTTGAAGAGGTCAACCGGCGTGTCGAGCCAATTACCTTCGCGTGCCCCCCCCCCCCCCCCCCCCCGTTTCGTCTGTCGTCGTGCCCGTTTGCGCGGTATTGGCGTATTGACAGGCGTGTCGCGTGTCTACTGCCTGCTTCTAATTAGCCCCAGGATAGACTTCGCTCATGTATTGTCATTGAAAGTATAATGAGTTACCCATAATCCAACTTTTTCCATAGCCTTGCTCTTTTTTTCCATTTTTTTTTGTTTTTAACTTTGTGAAACGTAAATAACTCTCGCATCGACAAGACAAGCTTTGGTCCTAATTTAATTCGTCGCGACGTTCCGGTCCGCTCCGCCCTCTTCAGCCCGGAGAGCGATCGCGTTTGTGTGTGTGAGAGCGTGTGAGAGTGTGTGTGTGAGACTGTGTGAGAGTGTGTGTGACTGTGTGTGTGTGTGAGAGTGTGTGAGAGTGTGTGTGTGAGAGTGTGTGAGATTTTCTGTCCGTTTCAGGAATAACGGGTTTAATTCACGACACTCTCCCGTCTTCGAAAGGATTTCAGACCCAAAGCGTACGTGCTTCGGTTGCGCAGATGCCTGTGCACGGGTCGCCCAGATGCCCAAATCTGCGGGACGTTTGAGCGCGCGGCTGCTTGCTTTTAGCGATGGTGGTTATCCGGGGCGAGCAGAGCGGGGCCTGTCCACGGTCACATGCTCCCACTTTCCAAAAGTGTGCGGAGTGATCTTAAACCGATCCAGCAGAGATCTCGCACGTGATCTAATTAGCGTCTGGCTTAAAACCACTCTAGATGGCCGAAACCTGTATTTTTATGCACATGTGCACGAGCGCGCATACACACACGCACACACATGCAGACGCACACACCCCCCTATAAGCCTGAATTAATGGCGAATGTGGCAGGAACTTTTTTTTCCCTGTCCATAAAGCCTCATACTGCTTCAGTCATGCAGTTTCCATCCACCATATGCATCAGAGTAAAACACGCAAAACCTGAGGAGTCTCGCAACTGTGTGTGTGTGTGTGTGCGCGTGTGTGTGTGTATGTGCGTCCATGTGTGTGTGTGTGTGTGTGTGTGTGTGTGCGCGTGTGTGTATATGTGTGTGTGTGTGCATGTGTATGTGTGTGTGTGTGCATGCGTGTGTGTGCGCGCACATGTGTATGTGTGTGCATGCGCGCGCATGTGTGTGTATGTGTGTGCATGCGTGTATGCGTGCGTGCGTGTGTGCACGTGTACCAAGTAGAGTATATAAATATATAATGCTTTGAATCCTTGAATAGAGTGACATTGTATTGAAAATCAGTTCTTAATTCTGCCATAACATGTCACAGTTCTTTTCGGGATACAATACATTTTAAGGACACGTTAGTCAACACCCGAGCGTCAGCCTATTCATGCTCAGCTGGGAGGTTAGGCGATAAATATTTCAACACAAAAGGACCGCTGCACTTGTCAAATCACACCAGTGCAGTGCCGCTATGAAAATACTCTTTACAGACGTTTTAATAACCCCGTTAAAGCTGCCAGTCTCCGCTGCCGCTGCGGTCTTAGCTTCATAGATGACACGACGTGGCTGGAAACGCTTAGAGAATTTCGACTTTATGTTTTTACGGAAATCTGTCTAAGATTAATATTAATCTGCGGACTTAGTATTTGCACTGCTTGTGCAGGTTTTATATGTGTAAGATATCATGATAGAAAATGCTTTTTTTTGGCTTCTCTAGGCTAAGACTTTTAATATAACCACTCTAGTGTGTTTTGTCCCTCTGGAACGGCAACTTTTTAGCTGGCACTTTCTTCACTATGTACGCAGCATTTGTCATTGTGTCTATGGGAACTCTTGTGCTGATGTGTACAGCATGCAGTAGGCTTAGTTTCGGAACCTGGAAACAATTAAATACACGGCATGCAGATCAGTGGCTATGACCTGTGCTTCCGTCTTCGTTTATGAATTATTGATTATTATTTCTCCCCTCCTCTGCCGGGCTCTCTATAGTCTGTGATCCGAATGGAGAAGTGCGACATTTTCGGGGTTGGTGTGCGCCCCGGGTTTCAGGGACGTAGCTTTTTAATCTGCTCCCCGCTTTCTGCCCTCGTGGCTTTTCGATCGTTAATGGGGCGCCTGTCCCTTTAAGAGACAAGACGGTTTTATTTTAATGCGCTCCAAATGAAGAGCCTGCTGGAGACCCCTCTCTCTCTCTCTCTCTCTCTCTCTCTCTCTCCCTCTCTCTCTCTCTCTCCCTCTCTCTCTCTCTCTCTCTCTCTCTCTCTCTCTAACTCTCATCCTCTCAGTGTTTTCATTCCACCTGTAGCTTATTACCGCTTCCCACCGTTCCCCAGATATCTGTATCGCAGAGCGGCGTGCCCGACGTGTTCAGACTGCCGTGCGTGTGTGTGTGTGTGTGTGTGTGTGCGTGTGTTTGTGTGTGTGTGTGCGCGCGCGCGCCCACGCTTTGTGTCTTTAATTGAATTTCCCTCATGAAGGCCGTGGTTCGGGGGCGTGCTGGTGACACCGCGCCTTCTCGCTCGGTCACCTCAACTGCCGGTCGTCGGAATGTTAAGATAACCGACGGAGGCGCGAATCGTTAAGCGTGAACCCAGGCGGCCGCGCCGAGCAGAAACATATTCATAATCCCGCGTCTTGCGTCTCGCCCGTTTCCATATTTATTATCGTGTGTTCCGGGCCCGTGGAAACATGGTTCTGGCGAAGGGAGCTCGTTACTGGAAGGTTTCCCTGTGATCTTTCCGCCGCAAGGGTCGGGCCGGAGTTGCGAACGCGAGGTAATTGAGGTAGCTCCGGTCGTTCCTCGCGAGCCTCGGCTCGATCTCTCTAATAACGGAGATGGGAAACTCAGCCGCAAATCAGCCGACGGCCGGAGCTCGCCGCGCCGTCGGGGTCCGCGCGCGCGAGGATAGGCCGCCAGACTGGAGGAGACCGCCCCTTATGTGTAACCGGGCAACCGCCAGGCCTGCGCCAGACACACGTTTGAGATTCGTTAAGTCTTCACCTGCTGGTAATGACGAGAAAATCATCCTCGAAATACCTCATCAAAACGTGTCGCCCACCTCCCACGGTCCTGCGTATGAAGAATATGCTTCTGACTGCCTGACTAATGAAAATAAATGTTCCCTTTTTAAATGATCACTCGTCGTGCGAAAGGTGAAAGCATTTAATCCAGGAAGCATTACGCGTTTGTAGCCTGAGTAAACGGTCAGTTGTTCGTCAGCGGTCAGCGGTCAGTGGACTTTGGATTAAACACAAAAAAGAAAAACAAAGAAACCTCAGAGGGCCGAGCGCAGACTAACGTTCCCTGTCTCACGCTCACCATTGTTCTCCAACCACCGACAAAACCCAAGAGGAGGGTAATTAGGGCCGAAATGCGAGCGGAGCGGTGCCAGAGTTTTGGGGTTTGGCTGTCATTTTTTTACTTTTTGCGGGGGGGGGGGGGGGGGGGGGGGGGTGCTACTATACAAGCTCGAATTTGACACTGCCTGAAAGCCACCCCAAAAGAAAACGAGAGCGGGGGAAAATAAATAAATAAAATTCCAAAGTCAGTTCAGAATGCGCTAGCAATTTATATAACGATGAACAACACGGTCGCAAAGAAATGGCGCTGTCTTGCCGCTCTGCTTCAGTTCAGTTGTGTACCAGATTTGTCACTTTGAAACACATCTGCAAAGCAAAACGATGAAATTTGCAGACGCCTCTCTGTGCATCTCGTATGCATTATTCCGTTCAATTTTGGTTCCAGTGCTCTTTAAAGGCACTGCATTGGCAAATTAGCAATTTAAATTTGCCGTTTCATATTTTTTTTTTACGAATTGCAGCATTGATAACAACTCAGCGTCAACTCGAAACAGGAACAACAAAATCAGCACAAAATAAATAAATCGTCAACAAGGCAAATTCAGATCCTTTTTAAACGCGTGGCCTATTATATGTCTGCTAACAGTAACGAATATTTTTGTTGTTGTCTTTTTTTTTTGCCGTTGTTAATTGTAGTACACAGTGCCTTTAATGAAGTTGACAGGCAAAAAAACAAAAAAAAAACAAAATCAAAGACAAAAACAAACAAACTACTCCTGGGATGTGCAGAGGTGATTGGGTGATTTGGACGAGTTTAGATGACATCACACACCGCAGATGTTAAAGGAATCGTGAGAGTACTGTTCCACAGGCCCAGCGGCCCCAGACTGGTGGGGTGTAGAGTACCAGGCCGAGGCGACCCTCTCTGTCTCCGTGCCCATGAGTGATTATTAAAACAATAGACATTATGAAGGCGTCATCAGGTGCATGTAGCTTAGAGGCGGTTATACAGTGTGCCCATATGTGCAAACACACAGATACATAAGATCCCAGGACAGGATTTCTCTCGGTCTTCCTGTTCTTTTGTGCGCCGTTTCCCCCGTCCTTGTTTCCCACGCCATTCCCGTGCCCCGGCGTCCCCCCCCCCCGCCCCGCCCCCCCGCTCGCGATCCGCTCCGTCAGTAACTCTCCCGTCAGCCGTTCCATCGCCAGTCCCGCGCAGTTCCGAGCCGTGACCCCGCGGCGCGAACCCAAGTGGAGACAGCTGTGGGCTTTCCAGCTCGTGCAGGATGCACTGTGACGTAGCTCCAGGTTCATCCCTGTGGCCCAGATTAGGTCTAATCTGGAAGACTTTTTACCACCCCCCCCCCCCCCCGCGCCCCCCCACTTCCTATCAAGTGGTCTGCCTTAGAATCCGACCAATCCTGGCTAACCGGCATCAGGAAGTGAGACTTTCACCCCATTCTATTGTCTGACGTGAGAACACCTGAGTGATGGAAGGATTTAAGAATGATTAAAAGTGAGAGTTCCAAAACCAGGGCCCAGCCTCCTCCTACAAACCCACAAATAAAATTTTTCAATGTTTTTTTTTTTTACTCTTTTGGGTTTAATCTCTTTTTGAGTCGATTTATTTATTTATTTATTGACTACATTCATTAGAAAAAAAAATGAATTGGAGGGACTTAGTAATAGGACTGAAAATATCTCATTTTGCGTCTATCCTTGAAACAAGATTTATTGCCTGTATTACTGCGGGCAAACCACAAAGTACCAAATCTCTAAAAAATCTATTAATTTATGTGTCTGCCAAAAAACTCTTGTAACCTGAGAAGTCACTTGCAGCATTGTGAATAAATGAACTGGGAGATTGGCGGCTATTGCTGAAATATCCACTTTTTTTTTTACTATTTCAGAAGTGTGTCAGGGCTGGGCCTGTGGCTTTGTTGTCTCAGATTCACCGGGTAATAGAACTCGCAGCCAGAACCCAATGCCGTGCCATCACCATTTCCAATAGAAACCAGTTGCTCCGCGCAGGAGGGTTAGCTTCTTCCATTATGATGTCATATCCTTTCAGCGAATGTAAAACCAAGACAAATAGCTCCACAACTTGCATCCCTCAGTTTTGAAAAATTGTCAAAGTTCCATGGCAACCTTCCCAGAGCTTTGATAAGGTTGCCTGGATACAGTCTCCACCTGGTCGGCATATGGCCACAGCGTGCTGCTCTTCACATGAGCCTGGCCTGCTGCCATGACAACCTGCCTTGATGATGTCATTATTTACCTGAGGTGAAATTATGGAGCATTATGTAGGCCAGTGGTTCTCAGCTCGGGCCAGAAAGGGCCGGTGTGGGTGCAGGCTTTTGTTCCAACCAAGCAGTTACACACCTGATTCTACTAATCAACCTTTGGAGTCTTTACTAAGGGCCTTGATTAGTAGAATCAGGTGTGTAACTGCTTGGTTGGAACAAAAGCCTGCACCCACACCGGCCCTTTCTGGCCCGAGTTGAGAACCACTGATGTAGGCTGTATATATGGTATGCATATTGGCATGATGATTCAGAACACTTAGTTATGACACCAGATTTTGTGAACAAAACATTTTGTGAAGTGGTTCTTTGATACAATGTGCCAGTGCATTTTTCAGAACATTTCAGACACCTGACATACTACTTATTCAACATCTAGCCAATAGGAATTAGTGGTTGTGGTACCTTACAGTTCAAATAATGATGAGTGGGTGTGGCCTAAACCCTAAAATGGGTGGGACTATTATGCGTCTGATCTGTCAATCTTTGGACAGAAAAGACGTGATTGGTATTATTCAGTGATTGACAGGTCATGGTATCCCTACCAATTATGGGACTTTAGCATTTGAATGAGGACATGTCCGAGAACATTGTCACGCAAAATGATTTATTATTATTATAACAATATAATGTTCTGTGCTTCTGGCACAGCGAGGTCATGAGGAGTAGGCTTAAGCACTTGGACTGATGGCATTACTTTTTAAATAAACCTAATTTCCAAGGGTTTTCCATTACCAGTGGATTCTCACGCTGATTCATAATGCCTCTAAAACTGCCCCACCTTAAATTAGTTGTAATAAACTGTTATTAGCCTACTTTGAACTCTGAGGAGTGTTTCACGTCTTGAAAAATTACGTTTTTATTGATTAAAACTGACATTTTATTTCCTCTCATTAAAGCTGCTCTTACCGTTATTAGAATAGACTTTTTAAGACAGTGTCTCCCAGACATTTTATTCTCTGAAGTAAAATGCCAGAGATGAGCTTTACTTTCGGTGAAAGACGTCCCCACTTACAACATCTTCATTTTTTTTTTGCCCTTCTTTCTCTCTCTCTCTTTCCCTCTCTCTCTCTCTCTCTCTCTCTGTCACAGGATGAAATTTTTTTCATAATGAAAAAATGATTAAATGGTTCAAAAAAAAAGGTTCTAAAATGATGAAATGAACCCCTAAGGGATTCATTTCCTCTCGGTGTCTTGCATCCCTTCATTCTGTCTCTGAGAGAGAGAGAGAGAGAGAGAGCTTGGATGGTCCTCTGCAAACCCAGCGGTAATCATTTTGACACTGAAACCAAACAGAGACGTGGCACGGTCCGTTTAAGAGTGTGGCCACTTGTGACAAAAATCACCCGCCTTAAAGCAGCAAAGCTTGTGGCACAACCATTTACGAAAGGAAACGTGACAGAACGAAATTGTATTTTATTTTATTTTAAAATACAACAATAATTAATAATAGTAAAATGAAACCATGCATCATAAAAATATACAAGCACTAATTATTAAGCCACATTCAGCACAATCACAATCATAATAAGTCTCATTATTTCACATCCTTTTGTTCTTAAGAGGTAATTGTGGATTCATGCTTACGTGATTCAATAATTCAAAACCCGATTACTTCAGAGGAAGGCCTTGCTCAATGCCAAATGTCTGACAATAGAGCAAGTCCTTGTCTCAACCCACAATGCAATCTGCTGCAGAAGTGCACTTCCGCCAGCGTTGCTAAGTAGATTCGTTCTTTTTTTTCTTCATCTTATTTACTTTTTGGTGAATTGCAGCTGATTCTATACGTCCTAATGCACATTTAAACTAATTTTTTGTACGTGTAGTGCTTGTTTTTCTACGCCGCGTTGAGTAAAGCCAGGAAGCGGCGTTTTTCTAAAGTCGACTAAATTCATGCTAATGGAAAAATAGTTACTGCAATTTGAAGAACCAGCCACAGGCTGAAATGTGGTTTGGAATCCTTTTAGACTAAGAGTGGCTGTCAAGAAGTAGAATGGACTCCTCTGCCACCTGTAATACTCTGTCAGTCGGGCATGAGTAAGTCTCTCTCTAAATGTCCTGGTTATACACCCCGTATGATATTAAAGGACCTCTCTTTTGGATGTCGTCCAGCGTCGGCTTGTGTGTTTGTGTCATGTGCAACAGCCATGAAATCTCACAAATCTTCTCTCTCTCTCAAACCCGGTAATCCCAACAACTGTCACGTAATTCTGGCCAAATATTTTTATTCTACTCCAAACACAGACTTACAGAAAGACAAAAGGAGGTTAGCCTATCTACAGCCCTCCTGGATGATTTTTGTATTCTGAATCATTCTCAGATCAAAATAAAAACTCCATGTCGAATTAAGTGATGCTTTGTGCTTACTGATTTTTTTTTTTTTACAGCATAACTGTATCCATTTGCAAGAAAATTCTGATAATTCAGAAAATTCTTGGCACTCCAATGTAGTTGCCCTATGGTGCTGTTTTATATTTATAATTTTTAAATATTTTCAATAATAATTATTTTAAAAATGCTGGTACACATATTATATATGTATGATTTACTCATACCCTAACAACCTTATTTGTCAAACTCACATTTTAATGGCCCACATTAGTAGCACATTTTAAAACACGGATGAGTAAACAGATAGCAGAGTTTTTACAGGAGTTAATAATGCACTTTATAAGGCAGTTGAAATTTGTAAGATTTTTGACATGGCCCAGTGGTGCCGTGGCAACAGAATGTGATCAGCAGTAGCCACAAAAGATGACATCATTTCACGCAGAGCCTGAATGAGGATGTGATCGGCGCTCTGATTGGCTAGAGACTGCCCACTCTTACTGGCCACTTGTGTATCATGCCCAAATTGGAAAGCCCCCAGAAGGGACTCTGCGAGTGTGTTGGCCGGGAAACGGTTGAGCTGGCCCCACTGCCAAGCCTGACATGAGCGATGCCAACAGCCTGCTGTGATTGGCCACTTTCTGTCAGTGCCCTGGCGGGAGAGCTTTGTGATTGGACAATTCTCTCTCTCCGTGCCCTGCTGGGAAAGCTCTGTGATTGGCCCCATTAGATGAACAAAATGAATACATACAGTATAGATTAACAATACATGGTAGAATACTTTCAAACCTGTGTAAGATTCACCAATGTAAGGTTATTTTTATTTTTAAAAATATTAACATGGACATTTTAATGGTGTTTTTCTTGAATCGTTTTTTTTCTCTTTGTTTTTATCTTCTCCTTTTTTAACTTCAGTTCATTTTTTTCAGTTTAAGCACAACCCAACAGAAAGCTAAGAGACAGTGGTGATGCAAGCACAGCTTGTATGAAATGGTACCTTTGGATGAATTAGACACGGACGGCTTCATTAGTTATTTAACGGCCGCGGTGTCACGTCACAGCCCTGATTTGGACTGAATTATTTACCGCCGGCTCGCGGTGAAGGTCACCCACGGTTACCTGTTATTTACCGCTCGGCGCTACTTTCTTCAGAGGCGCGCAGGTGTCTCACCTGTGTCGACGCAGGTGGAGACCCAGCCCTGACTGCGCACCCGTACCGGTTCAGCGCATTCAGGCGGGAGTCCAGAATCCCCCTCCGCCTCATTAACTATTCACCTGTCTGCTCACCTGTCTGCGCTGGCAGGAGAAAGGAGAGAAGAGGCAGGAGGATGAATGAGTCCTGGAGTCTCTGTCTCTCTTTCTCTCCCTCTCTCTCTGTCCCTCTCTCTTTCTCTGTCTCTCCCTCTCTCTCTCTCTCTCTCTCTTTCTTTTCTGCCTGTGGTTAGTTTTTTGATAGTCTTTCTCTTTATGTTCCTTGTCTATTGTTTTTATTTTGAAGTATGGTAATTTTCTGTGTTTGGAAAATGTCCCAATAAAAGGGGTTTTTAAAATCAAAATCTCTCTCTTTCTCTGTCTCTCCCTCTCTCTCTCTTTCTCTGTCTCTCCCTCTCTCTCTCTGTCTGTCTGTCTGTCTCTCCCTCCCTCTCACTCTCTCTTTTGCTCTCTCTTGCTCTCTCTCTCTTTCTCTTGCTCTCCCTCTCTTTCTCTCTCCTTTTCCCCCCTCTCTCTCTCCCTCCCTCCCTCTCTTCCCCCCACCCACTCCCCCCCACTGCTTCTCACTTGAATTTGTGATGCTTTCTTGGCATCATGACACACCTTTCACACACCTTGCCAAAGCCCCGACACCAGTCACTAGAAATGAATGTTTTCCTCCATCTCCCCCTCGAGGCCCGGCTTCCAGGCAGTGCAGAAACGGCGTCAATGCCAACGCCGCTATTAACTAATAGATCCGTAATTGTTGTTATTATTGGACGCGAGGCACAGACAGGTGTTTAATAACCAGACAGGTCGAATGTCAAGCGGGCACGTCCAAAGTGATCATAATTGTTATCATCGTTGCCATCGCTAACCTGGCTGATGAATGATAATAATAATTACACAATCAATACGAATACGCATGTGACCTTCCGGAATTTACCAGAAATCGGTTTTGTGTTGCATTCCCTTCATAAGAATAAAAGGGACAAGAAAGCACAAAACAGTACAAGTCATATAAATTCTACAGTAAAAAAAAGAAAAGAAAGTACAGTTAAGTATAGGTGGTACAGATTATATAGTTTTTTTCCCTTCACAAGAAAACTGCTGAGCCTCTCGGCCTGCCAGAATAATTTAGGGGTAAAAAGAGTTTTTTTTTTTTGTATCCTCTGCAGCGGCCTGTAGTGGACTGTGAAATTCCCAGAAAATCACATACTGTAGCACGCTTCCCTCTGACCCGGGCCTGCAACTGCCTCTGCGCTCAAATAAACAATCTGCGCTAACATTAGCACGCTTAAAACACCATGTCTCCTTCATAAACATCTCCGTCCAACTGGCATGAACAACCAAAGAGCCTTATCAGTCCTCCTTGGCTCTCAGCTGAATGGTTATGTTTTTGTGGGCGATGTCATTTCTTAGTGATGTTGATCTTTTCGGATGATTTTTTTGGGGGGTGGGGTTGGCCCTGCTTGTCCTCCGTTTACAATGAGCTAACTGCACAAAGGCAGGCAGTTGAGGTTGTTTTTTTTTCTTTTTACTTAGTTTTTTTGCCGTGTTTGTCCAGAAATATGAACGGAATAACGGCAGCGGAGGCAAAGCCGCTGCGTCGTCCGCATCTGGACCGATCGCTCCGCCCCGCCCCGCCCCGCCCCGCCCCGCCCCGCCCCGCCCCGCCCTGCCCCGCGGCTCGTTTCTGTCGCGTGAAAAAAAAACACGACACCACGTCGGGCTGGCGTGATCGGCGAGCGCCGCGAGCGGGACGGGAACCCCTCTCCCGCCGCGCGCTACGCCGCCTCGCGGCCCTCCCGCCGTCGCCCGCTGCCAGCGCTGCCTGGCGCCCCGCGCGTTTCTCACAGCAGCAGGTGTCTGACGGGTCGTTTGCGGCCAATTTATCCGCCGTCTGAAACGACGCGACTTCGCCGGCGACGCGGGGTGGGGGGGGGGTCAAAGGTCGAAGGTCGTCCCTGGACACGTCGCGCGGGGTGTCGGCGCGGCGGATTGCTTTGACAATCAGGAGAAATTTGCCGTCGGGCGTAAAGCGGCTCGCGGTTGGCGGGGGAGTCCGGCGATTTCCTGTCATACGCCGGGACTTAAAAATTTTTTTTAAAAAAACCCGAAATGCCCGGATCAGCTTTACCTGACACATTAAAAATGTCCCGGGCCTGTGAAGAAATGCCACCAGGTGCCCAAAAACAGAGAAGATCTGGCTCGCCAGCGCCAGGCTTCTCTCCCTCTCTCTCTCTCTCACTCTCTCTCTCTCTCTCTTTCTCTCTCCCTCTCTCCCTCCCTCTCTCTCTCCCCCTCTCTCTCTCTCTCTCTTTCCCTCTCTCTCTCTCTCTCTCTTTCTCTCTCCCTCTCTCCCTCCCTCTCTCTCTCCCCCTCTCTCTCTCTCTCTCTTTCCCTCTCTCTCTTTCCCTCTCTCTCTCTCTGTGTCTGTCTCTCTCTCTCGACAGAACCTCTTTTCTCATTTGAGGAATTATGAAAATTTCTCACAAAAGCTTCCCTGCTCTCTCTCTCTTTTTTTATAACATATAACTGCCCCCGCTGAACCCGACCAGGCCATTACAGCAGCCATTAGGGACGCCAATCAGAGGACAGAAAGAGAGCTTTCCGCCATTCTTCTGTTCTAACGCGCGCTCCAACGTTTCGGTGGGGAGGGAAAGTCTGTGAAATCAGACTCTCTCTTTCTTCTCGTGTCGATCAAAAGGCGGCTGGTTTTTATTGTTCGGTCTCCTTCTTTGGAGCCCGCGCGGTGATTTCAGCTTTTAAAAAATTTCGGCTAAAAATGAAAAAAATCCAAGAACAATAGATTCCAAAAATATTTTTGGAACGGCGAGCCGTGTGGCGCAGTCCGTAGGGCAGCCGCCTGTCGCCGTATCGTGACTCCACCTGCGGGGGCGGAGCTATCGATTCCCGCCTTTGCTGTACACTCAGGTGTGTCCCTCCTCTGTCTGTTACCCTCCCTCTCTGCTTTCTGCCTGTCTGAATAAAAACCAAGCTATGTCAAAGGAGGGCTGAACATCCTGCAATAAACAAACAAACAAACAAACAAACAAACAAAAAACATTTAAAACCAAGTATTCTGAAACTTTGCTCGCCAAATAATGCTCCTTATTTAATGTAAATTTTAGCAAACAGCCTCTACATTTTATGCCTAAATGATTCTTTGGTGTATTCTGAAGGGAGAGGCTTTGATTGGTCTGAAGGGTTTCAGACAGGCAGGAGTTCTGGAGATGGCTCTGTGCCTATGGCTTCATTCGAAGCCTTTTCATTGGCACTGGAAGAAAGGTGACATCACAATGGAACAAGCCAATCCGCCGTGGAGCACGGGTCTCCACGGGAACCCGGAACTCACGAAGATCCAAAACAAGCACAGAATCGCTTTTTTTTTCGGCTCTCCGAATTTGTGTCACATCTCTCGGGATGGGTAGATTTGGGTTTCCACGGCACTGCGAGAGTGCACATCGCTCTACCCCCCCTTTTTTCGGCAATCTTTTGTTCGCCACCCATTGCCTGCATGAGTGACACATTAGAATACCGGTCAGATTCTGTTCTGACGCTTCTCTTACTGATGGCTGCTTTTTTTTAGCTCCTTTTAGGAAAGCATATGGATTTTATTTTTCACAGCGGAGTGGGAAAGTATTTCGGTCTGTTGAAAAAAAAAATCAACTCAACAGGTTTCCTCGTATGATAAATTCACGGCAGATTCTTAAAAAAGATTGAATAAATAAAAATCTCAATATTAGGGCCTTTTTCAAATAGAATTTAGCTGACTTAAGCTGATTTGACAGTTTGAATCTCAGATCAAAACACCACATCTCGTTAATAAACATATCATCCAACTGGCAAGAACAACCAAAGAGCCTTATCAGTCCTCCTTGGCTCTCAGATGAATGGTTATTCTTTTTGTGGGTGATGTCATCCAGTGATGTTGATCTTTTCGGATGATTTTTTTGGGGGGAAGGGGTTGGCTGTGCTTGTCCTCAGCTCCTTGAATAAAAACCCTCTATGCTCTTCAGTTAAATTTAATGTGATTTCTATTTCTAATTTAATAAATATGAGCCAAGAGTTCAGGTACTTAATCTGTATTTCTCTTTCCTTTGGCCTGTATTCAATCAAACATATGTCCTTAATTTTGACAAAAAATGAAAGTGTCTTGTGTCTTCCTTTGCTTCACAAACGTGGTTTGTTGAGTTCAGTGGTCTGGTCACTAAAATGAACTTGCCAAGTTTGCGATCATGGAAAATAAAACAAACACTTTCAATTACTTGTCAAGCAAGATAGAGAGGCAGGGCTAGTGGGGTTTTAACCCTCTCTGGTTAGCGTTGGAGTCCCCAACCCTGGAGAGCCACAGGATTTTCTGGGGTCTCCGACCCAGTTCTCGAAGGGCCGCAGAGTCTGTGGTGGTCCCCCGGCCAATGATCTTGCCACATGCGCCGGGATCTGCTGGCTTTTGTTTTCCTCCTTGAAATCAGAAACTAGTTTACAGCCAAGAGACCAGGTGATGTGAGTTCCTTTGTGATCAGCTGCTGTAACTGATCAATTATTAAGAGCCAGCGAAGCCTGTGGTCCTCCGGGACCAGCGCTGAGAAGCAGTGCCTGAGAGTGTACTCAGACAGAACTCAACAGAGTGGTGCCATTTCTATTGGAATCTGATTTATCCATCCATTCATCCATCCATTTATCCATTAACTTTACCTGCTTATTCCTGGTCAGGATCACGGGAAGTGCTGGACCCTATCCCAGCATGCATTGGGCAAGAGGCAGGAATACACCCTGGTCAGTTCTTCAGTATGTTGCAGGGCACAAACACCATTCGCTCACACACTCATACCTAGGGGCAATTTAGACCCTCCAATTAACTTAGCCTGCATGTCTTTGGACTGCGGGAGGAAACCGGAGTACCCAGAGGTAACCCATGCCGACACCCGGAGAACAGGCAAACTGCACGCTGAAGGGCCCTGGGATTCGAACCCAAGGACGTTCTTGCTGTGCTACCCACTGCACCACCATGCCCCCCCAGAATGTGATTCACACTATACGAATTATTTTGTTTGTTTTTACCCAAAGTAGCCCACTTTTTGACCTAATAGGCCATTCTTAGATTTGGGTCTTAGGGTTTGATAATTATAAAATATTAATTTTATGTGTGCGTGTGTTTGTGTGCATGTGTGTGCACCTGTGTGTGCGCACGTATGCCCGCCTGTGTGTGCGTGTGTGTTCGTGTGTGT
>CM077293.1:46798337-46868337 GCA_039654925.1 Anguilla pacifica
GGCCATTTTCCTGCCATGTTCCGCATATCATTACCGCTCAGACGTTGCATTTCTATTATTCCGCTGACAGCAGAGTCATAACACGTTGCCGCTAACAACCCCAGCGATGGCCTTCATTGGCTGGCTGCCATGCCGAGGCCACGGGCCCATTTGCATGTAGATGCTGTAATTTTCTGCTGTGTATTAATGTGCAACACGGTTCACGGAGAAATATTCCGCATATGAGAATCGTGAACTCCCAGCAGTGTTTCAATCCGCCGTTAGCATGTAAGTGTGCGATGTTTATGAATATTGTAATCTGCTACTTTGCACTTAATGCCTCTGAGGCTTGCTGTACTATGTTTGGGGGGTGGGGGAGGGGGAGGGAGAGGGGGTGGGGGGGGGGGGGGGGACCAATGCATGCATAGGTTTGAAAATCTGCATTGGGAGTAAATGCTAACTGAAGCCAATCTGTTGAGCTTGCACATTCCACAGAGTTTAGCGAGTTTAATTAGACTAATTACTGTGGATTTCGGTGTGCGGTAATAAGACGTTGTCACACTGAAATTAAACGAATTTCGCTTCTGTATACCATTAGAAGCAGCTGCAGCTCCACACAGTAAAATATCTGATTAACTTTTTTAAAACACGCTCTCTCTTTCTGTCTCTCTCGCCCTCTCTCTCTCTCGTGCTCAAACCCACACACCAGTCGGCCTATGGATGTGTGTAATCACTGTTGTCGCTTGGACACATCATTTGTCATCAAAACCTGGTCACATGACCAAATTTGAGCCATTCTTATTGGGCAATATAATAAGCCTGGTTCCAGAGTTTAGAAACTTCTGAATTTAAGTTGCGATGTCTGCCTGTTCAAAATCAGACCCCCTGTTTTCCCCCCTTAGCCGCATTTGCATGCATGTGCCTCATCTCTAATTGAGCAATGATTGCATTTGCAGAATTCTGGTTCCACCTGTCAGTTATAATACGCTTCCTCGGACAACAAAAAGAATCACATTGATCGTGTTTTACTTTTAGAGGCAGGTGAATAAAAAAAAGAGAACACTAATAATCCATTTTTATTTACATGCACATGTGTTTGTGGGGAAAGCCTGAACAAACTGGATATAACGTTTTTGATCTTTCCTTGGGTTTTTTTTTTTTTTTTTGAATATTTGAGTATTTTTGAGCAAGTAGCCTAGAAAACAACCGCCCTCTTCCCTCCGAGAACGGCTTCCAGAGAAGCAGACATCGCGTTGGAAAGCCGGCCCCGTAAAACATAATTGCTCCGTTGCGATCATCAGAAGCAATTAGGCGTCCGTTCTTCCGCCCGCCCGATCAAAAGTGCGGACAAATTACTGCAGTGAGGTAACGGCACCCGGGAACGCGTCTTAATTGCTCCCCAAAAAGTTGTCAATGGAAACAAAACCGTCTGTAATGACTTTTCAGATCACATCATTTGGCTGAATTATTTCTTAAATAAAGCGCACCCCTGTCTGGAATAATGAATAATGAGGCTGGAAAATGCATATGCATAATTGATGGCTTGCTGGCATTCTTGGCTGGTAATTGGCTACCGCGCGATTGTGATTACCTTTTTTTGAAATGTGCATTCCATTTTTACTTAATCTCCTGCGCCCGTTTATGGATATCAATGGTGAAATATTATCTGTGTACAGTGCAGTCCGTAAGTATTCGGACAGAAACGCAATTTTTGAGTCTGCATTCCAACACAGTGGATTTGAAATTAATCAGTGAATATGAGGTTAAATTGCAGACTGTCAGCTTGTGGGTATTTTCATCCATGTTGGGTGAACCGTGTAGGAAATGCAGTGATTTTCTATGCTTAGTTTCCCAATTTTAGGGCACCAAAAGTAATCGGACATTTGGCTGCTCAGCTGTTTCTTGGCCAGCTGTGTGTCGTTGCATCATTAGTTCATGTGCAAGAAAGCTTAAAAAAGGTCTAGAGTTGATTCAGCACACACACACACACAACTCTGGAAATATATATATAAGACAGAGTGCAAAACCTTTCCAGAGCTGGTAAGAGAGTTTTCCCAGCCAATCTCTTGCCTGGACGTATGAATCAAATCAAGTGAATTAATTTCCTTTTCATTGAACAGAAATTAAGCTTGCCTGGCAAAATCAAGGTGTGCAAAAGCTGTGTTCAGCCAGCCGGACTGAAGGTAGGCCTAATGAACCCTAATAGAGACTCCTTATGTTTCATCTGAGTGCTACTGTTTCCTTAGCGATCATTAAACAGACTGGTGTTTCGGCCTGATAATATGCTCCGTCTCCTGTTTCCAAAAACACCCCCCCCCCCAAAAAAAAACGTTCTGTGAAGCCTCATTCACCAACTCAATGACCCTACAGAACCAAAACCATGGGGGGAAAAGGGCTATTACTTCAGGGGGTTTAGTCCCATAAAATGTACGTGTTTACACTTTGCTGATGCGTCTTCGCTGGAGGTAATCGGATTTACGTGTTTTTAGCTGAACAGCATCGCTACGCTATCCCTGCTCCCCTTCAGAGGAGATTATCGCTGTGTTTTATCTAACAGTACGAAGGGTCATGAAGGAACTGAGATTAAGTGGGAACTGGATTCAGACACAAAAAATAAACTACAGTATTGGACAGTTTGTATGTTTTTTTTTTTCGGGTTTAGACCCCAGAATGATCTGGTTTATAAGCGTTCTGCTTATTTCGATCCTTCAGCTCAGCTGTGCGGTTACTGTGTTTCAGGAGTGTCCAACCGACACATCTGCCACTCACAGGTCACAGCATCTGATTGGCTGGAGGAGTCATAAGGGGCGGGATCACAGTCAGCGCTTCACAATTGGCTTTTCCAGATGGAATTAAATTTTTTTTTAAAGAACTCAACTGCACCATTTTAGGAAATAAAACTCAAACCCCTTAAAGCTGAACTCCCTCAAGCGCGTAAAGCTGTGTATTATCCTGCGCGGAACGCAGCTCCATATGTTTCCTGTGTTTTTGTGATCGGCATTAATGAGACGAGAACCCGCCGGTTCCTGTTACACCTGTTCGCCTTTTTTTTTTTACCTGGGCGCCCTCGAGACGGCCGCCGTCACCTGTTTGCCGGTTCTGTTCGTTAAAAAAAGCACAAAACATATAAAAGTTTAAGTAAATGTAAGAACAATACAAATTAATAACTAGTTTCTACATCTAATTGGGTCCTTTAGGAGCATACTTTTTCTCCCCCCCCCCCCCCCCCCCAGGTGGTATGCTAACTTTTTTTTTCACATTGAGGTTTTCTGCATTTTAAGGAACAATACAATGCAAACCAGCCTCCTTCCTTGTTCCAAGGTGGTGGTGCGTGAGAGTTGTCTGGGTTTTCTGTTTTTTTTTTTTTAAAGAGTCAGAAATGAAGGCCCAGGAAGGAACTTCTACAGCAGATCTTTTGCAGAGTACCAGACCTCCATGACACATGGTGACAATGTGGAGGAGGAATTTCACTCCGCAGAATTTTTAAGGGAACCCAGAAGCATCACATTCCTGGATTATTGGTTTGGAACTTTGGACACGTCACAAGAATCGCTCATTCTCTGTGTGATTGTCTGAGGTGCTTTTCTACAGCAGTGCAGGGGAGCTTAGGAAGTAAAGAAAGTGAAGAATTGAGAAAAGAGAGAGAGAGTGAGAGATAAGGAAAGGAGAAATGTGTAGAGATAGAGTGATAATGAGAGGATAAGAGATGGAGTGACAGAAAAAGGACAGGGAGGAGAAATGGCATGAGAAGAGAGATAGAAGAGAGAGGGAGGAAGAGTGGAAGAGAGTGAAAGATGGAATGGAGGTAGGAGTGGGAGGGGATGAGCGAGAGAAAGGTAAAGAGAAAGAATGAGAGAGAGAGAAGGAGTGTTAGAGAAGGAGGGGGATGGAATGGGAGAGGGTGGGGGGAGGGAAAGATGGAATTAGAAAGAGAAAAGGTGGAGAGAGAGAGCAATGGGGATGCAGTGAGTGAGCACGCCGGTCTCTCTAGAAGTGACTCAGAACATCATGGCGAGTTTCGGGGGCGTGACCGGCCCGGCGCGGGGCACCTGTCAGCCGCTCCCCCCTGGCCTCACCTGTCACCGGAGCGGCCAGGTAAAATATGTCCGCCCCGCCGCGCCGCCATCCATCACACTGACCTTGCAGCCTGAGACCGCGCCGCGCCGTAGCACTCCTGCAGGGCAAAGAGTGCAACTGCACTCAGGCGGCAGGGGACCGGGCTTGCAAATGCACTGGGCTTGCAGACACACTGAGCTTGCAAATGCACTGGGCTTGCAGACACACTGAGCTTGCAAATGCACTGGGCTTGAAAATGCACTGGGCTTGCAGACACACTGAGCTTGCAAACACACTGATCTTGCAAATGCACAGAGCTTTTAAATGCACTGATCTTGCAAATGCACAGAGCTTTTAAATGCACTGATCTTGCAAATGCACCAAGCTAGTAAATACACTGGTTTTGCAAATACACGGAGCTTTTCAATGCACTGAGCTTGCAAATGCACTGGGCTTGCAGATACACTGATTGTACTCATGCACCAAGCTTTTAAATGCACTGATCTTGCAAATGCACTCAGCTTGTTAGTGCACTTATCTTATGAATGCACTTAGCTCGCAAATGTACTTCAATCGCAAACGCGAATGTAGTGAATTTAACAACGCGCGGATCTTGAAAATGCGTGGGGATTGCGAATGCGGAGCTTGCAAAAAAAGCTCTGTTCTCACGAAAGCACAAATCTTGCAAATGCAGTGATCTTGCTAATGGACTGATTTTGTAAATCAGTGCTATAGATTAAGAGAGCAAGTGCACATATGGTGAAGGCTATAACGATAATAGGGTGATGTAGAGGGCTATAGAATGCGCTGATATCGCATATAAAAACAGTGTACCCTATAACAGTAATTTAACCATGAGTGCAGTGATGTTACAGGCCGAAAGAGTGGTGTAACTCAGCGCCGTAATTCAATGGTGTAAAAAGAGTGTTTTAAACGAGAGTGCTTTAGCAGAGATAGTGTTTGAATAGAGCTGTCTCTCTTTCACTTCTTCTCCCTCTCTCTCTCTCTCTCTCTCTCTCTCTGGCCCTCTCACTCTCACTCACTCTCTCTCTGGCCCTCTCACTCTCTCTCTCTCTCCCTCTAGCTCTCTCTGGCCCTCTCACTCTTCTTCTGTCCCTCTCTCTCTCTCTGTCTCTCTCTCTCTAGCTCTCTCTGGCCCTCTCACTCACTCACTGACTCTCTCTTGGCTACGAGCAAGAGCTAAATCTACTTCCTTATTCCTGCTTCCTCGAGAAGCTAACCCCCACGGCGATAATCTCTTAACGCTGGCTTCGAGGCTGTTGTCTGTCCTTGGTTAAGAAATCAGTTTTGTGAGAATATTCTTCAGGACAACTTGCTGACAGTCTCCGGAGATCATAATTATATATGATGACAGACAGCAAAGTAGGGATGACATCTCGTTTGTTTGAGTAGACAAAACATAAAAGCTCTCTTGGGTTCTCCCCAACCTTTTGTCCTTTTTTTTCCTGGACTGGTCTCTTTTGGTCTCTCCATCTGGCCCTGCCCTGCCCTGCCCTGTCCTGTCCTGCACTGCCACAGTCCATCTGCCCAGTCCCTCCCAGCCCTGCCCTGACCCGCCCTGCCCTGCCCTGAATACACTTCAAGCTCAACACTGCTGGAGACACAAGGCATTAATGATGTTAATGACATCACTAAATAATTTTCTCATCACTATGTGCTCTTATGTTCTTCTCTTCAAGGTGAACCTGTCAGGCAGGCAAGGTCATGACCTCTACTGCCCATCAACACCTGTGATGGATCCTAAGGCTCAAACAGGAACATGCTAGGGATTGTCACTTCCAGGCAATACACCAGACTGTAGCTGAGTCATTTGTCTTCTGGTTAGTTTAACTAAACATGCCAGTCGGCCACAACGCAGATAATTATGCAGATTATCATTCCTGTATGGCAGCATGTGGTGATGTCATAAGAGAAGCGACTCACAAGTCTGTTGAGGCTCGTTTGTGTTATCCTCTGGTGGTAGTAATTCCTTCTTTGATTTAAAAAAAATAATCCTTGTCCTTGGCAGTCCTTGTCCTTGACCACATCAGAGGGCTGGGAGCTTTTCACAGTGCAGTGATGGGCAGATGGGTGTGGAGTCCTGACCGTGTCATTGGCAGTTCAACTTGAGGGGGAAGGGGGGGGGGGGGAAGGGGGGGGGGGCTGTAGTATGACCCAGGGAGCGGCCATGTCACTCAGAAGCATTTCCCTGCTCCATTGGAGGAGAACTATTGCAGCTGGCCAATCAGACGCCCGCAGCCTGCTAGTGTAGGCGGTGCCTCACAGCTCCTGTGAATCCATGGAGGGTGGCGGAGAAATATGACAGGTCTGCAAGTGCTGTGGACATCCCAGAATTTAAAGGCATAAAATAGGCAAAATGAAAAATTATAGATGAGAGGAAACTCAAACGGTGGTTTCAATGTAGTACCCAACCAATAGGAGAAAGCCCTCTGGGCTAGGATGGCTAGGCTAGGATGAATCGAATTAAATCGAACTGCGTCATGCCCTTTTTAAAAGAGTGGGAAAAAAAGCGTCCACATTTGTTCATAATCATCTTCGGCTTCCTTCTTCTCAGCGTTTCAAGGGCGGACATCAATCTTTTCACGTTGGGTTATGCGTCGGGGAGAAAAGAAAAAGAAAAACAGTAACGCGGAAGCGATGCGGAGATATAGGGAGACAGATGGTACCGCTTTGGAGGGAAACATTAATAACTGGAGCGGCAAAAAGCACCTCGTTCCAGGAAAACGGAGATTATTGCCGTACGCTCGCTGCGTTCGACAGCGGGAGGTCTTTTGTCTCCGGTAAAAAAAAAAAAAACGAAAAGCCATTTCGCCGGCGCGATGCGAGCCTGTCGGGGCTGAGCTCGGCCCCTCCAGCTGGAACGCCACATATTGATCAAATTCTCTGAATGAAAACAAAACAGACGCACTGTAAGCATCAAAGAGAACAGGATTTACCCCCCCCCCCCCACACACACACACACACACACACACACACACACACACACACACCAAAAACCCTGAAAACCGCTGCATCGCACAGCGTGAAAGTTCAGGACTTTTTTTTATCGGGGGAATAATACGGTTATTATTTCTCGCTGAAAGCACCGGTGTTTTTTTTTTTCCGCTGACCTGGCGGGGAGTTGAGCCAATCACGCTCAGGGAAGGGGCGCTGCCATCGCACGCGGGAATGCTGGGAACGCTGGGAACGCTGGGAACGCTGGGAAACGCGGGAACTCTGGGAAACGCGGGATCACGATCTGTGCCAGCCACTACTCCTTCAAACTCCAGCAAGAGGAAGAGGGAGAGAGAGAGGGAGGGAGGAAGAAAGAAAGAGACGGAGAGAGAGGGACAGAGAGGAAGGGAGAGAGAAGTACAGGGAGAAAGAAAGAGAGGGAGGGAGAGAGACGGATGGGGAGGGTAAAGGAAGAGAGAGGGCCTTTTTATCTGCGCGGCTTTTTAAAGAGGTCTTCAGCAGACTGAGGCGGAAGTATGGGCTGCAGATTAGCCCTCCATTGATATGCGATGCTCAATCGGAGAGGGGGAGGAGCACATCGGCGTCTCAGGCAAGGACACGCCCGGGCTGGAACGCTGACGACGAGGGGCGCGAAAGCGTTCGTTAGCGACGGCGGCTCTGGCGCGCGCTGCGACGCGGCCTCAAGACGCCGCACAAAAAATATTCTTTAAAATGCTTATTACAAAAAAAGCGAACATGTGTTTGAATTTAACGCTTCGCTGGGGCTGGGGAACAGGAACCGGGGGCTGAAAGTTAAGCTGTCGGGGGCGAGCCAAGCCCTCAGCGGCCTCCGCGCCGCAGATTTGAAAGGCCGCCCGTTCCTATTGGCCTCCGGCTCACAGACGCGATCCGTTGCCAGGGGTGATAACTCACACGTCGCTCGGAGAGGGGGCGCCCCGCCGTGCATCGGTTATCGATGGCTGCGGTCGGGAAAATGGGAAACACGTTAAAAAAATTACACCTTGGCTGGAGGAGGTCTAGTGCATTATCTCTATGGGTAGCTGGATTGGCCTCTCACTCCTGAGTTATTTTTAACTTTCTAAACTACGAACAATATAGAGGAGAATGCAGCATATATCGTGTATAATCGGAAAATGCTTGCCCTGATTATTGTTATTATTATTATTATTATTATTATTTTTCATCAAACGGTTCCGTGTCCAGGAGCATTGGAACAGGATGGTGTGGAACATGATGGCGTGCATTAACTCCGGGCGTCGTGCAGTGACTCAGTGACTTTTTTCGAGTCGTCGGGAACCGTGCCACAGAGAACCCGTCAGGAGTCAGAACGAACCGGCGCGGCCTGGCAGTCGCTACGGCGACGGAAGCGGGTCCTCAGTGAGCCGAAAGTGGGGTAGGGGGGTGAGGGGCGGTGAGGAGAGCGGGAGCAGGGGGGGGGGGTGGTGTGGACAGATGCCTCCCGCGCAGATGGCACAAATATGGAAACCGCGCGACGATGGCGCCAAGTCTTCAGGGGGGAAGAAAAGGTCTCTGCCGTTAGAGACCTGGCGGGGTGCCGGGAGGAGGAGTGGAGTGCAAATTAAGCTTCTTACGGGACGGAAATGAGCCTGAGTCACCGGCCCACCCAAAAGCGCCCTCATTCACACTCTCACATCGCTCGCCCGCCCCGCTCCACCGCGCCTCTAACCACACGCTGTAACTCACTCTCTCTCTCTCTCTCTCTCTCTACGCACTGACTGTGTGTGTACTGCAACTCACTCTCTCTCACTCTACGCACTGACTGTGTGTGTACTGCAACTCTCTCTCTCTCACTCTTACGCTACGCACTGACTGTGTGTGTACTGCAACTCTCTCTCTCTCACTCTACGCACTGACTGTGTGTGTACTGCAACTCACACTCTACGCACTGACTGTGTGTGTACTGCAACTCTCTCTCTCACTCTACGCACTGACTGTGTGTGTACTGCAACTCACTCTCTCTCTCTCTCACACACTGACTGTGTGTGTACTGCAACTCACTCTCTCTCTCTCTCACACACTGACTGTGTGTGTACTGCAACTCTCTCTCTCTCACTCTACGCACTGACTGTGTGTGTACTGCAACTCACACTCTACGCACTGACTGTGTGTGTACTGCAACTCTCTCTCTCACTCTACGCACTGACTGTGTGTGTACTGCAACTCACTCTCTCTCTCTCTCACACACTGACTGTGTGTGTACTGCAACTCACTCTCTCTCTCTCTCACACACTGACTGTGTGTGTACTGCAACTCTCTCTCTCTCACTCTACACACTGACTGTGTGTGTACTGCAACTCACACTCTACACACAGTGCTTCGGACTACACGCTGCAACTCACTCTCTCTCTCTTTCACGCACTGACTGTGTGTGTACTGCAACTCACACTCTACGCACTGACTGTGTGTGTACTGCAACTCTCTCTCTCTCACTCTACGCACTGACTGTGTGTGTACTGCAACTCTATCTCTCTCTCACTCTACGCACTGACTGTGTGTGTACTGCAACTCTCTCTCTCTCTCACTCTACGCACTGACTGTGTGTGTACTGCAACTCTCTCTCTCTCACTCTACGCACTGACTGTGTGTGTACTGCAACTCTATCTCTCTCTCACTCTACGCACTGACTGTGTGTGTACTGCAACTCTCTCACTCTCACTCTACGCACTGACTGTGTGTGTACTGCAACTCACTCTCTCTCACGCTACGCACTGACTGTGTGTGTACTGCAACTCTCTCTCTCTCACTCTCACTCTACGCACTGACTGTGTGTGTACTGCAACTCACTCTCTCTCTCACTCTACGCACTGACTGTGTGTGTACTGCAACTCACACTCTACACACAGTGCTTCGGACTACACGCTGTCTGTGTGTGCTGCAAACTGTACGCACTGTGCTCCGGACTACACGCTCACACTCTACACACTGTGCATCGGACTACGCACTGTCTGTGTGTGTACTGCAACACACACTCTACGCACTGTCTGTGCGCACTGCAACTCACACTCTACGCACTGTCTGTGTGTACTGCAACTCACACTCACACTGTGCATCAGACTACACACTGTGTGTGTGTGTACAGCAACTCACACGCTATGCACTGTGCTTCGGACGACGTACTTTCTGTGTGTGTGTCTGTGTGTGTGTGTGTGTGTGTATGGTGGGGGGGGGGGGGGGGATGGCATGGGTGTACCTGAGCCATAGTCCTGAAGGGATGATCTGGTCCTCATTGTTTCTCAGCACTTAATTTCTCAGTGAATGTAATTGATTACACAGCTAATAGGGATTAATAAGGTACGACTTGTTCCTTGATTTCAAGGTGCAGCCAAAAACCAGCAGAGCCTCTGGCTTTCCTGGACAGCTCCTTCAGACACCCTGATATCCCCAGCCAGGCCCAATTTCACTTGACATTTCTGGAGTGGAAACTCACAGTCAACAGGAGAAAACGCTAAAATGTCAAAATATGATTGAAAGAAGGGAAAAGAGAGAGCCTGTATCTTTCCCCAGTCACAACAAGAACAAAAAAACCCGGTATCGAATTTCTGATTTGTCCTGCCATTGTGCTGTTGCTGAACATTTCAGGTCCTTTACTTTGTTTTTGCAACGTAGTCCAGCTCACACCTGACATCACTGAACCTTCCTCCATTCAGAAAAAAGACCAATTTTAATGAGAGAATTCAGGCCCTCGCTTCAAATGCGCTAAGCCTACGCGTCTTCCTGCTCATGCTCGATCTCTGTCCCTAACCTGTCCTCGGCACCGCACAGAGCACAGAACAGCTGGTTGTTCTTTTTACTCAATAGACAAAAAGAGGAACAAAGAACAGGAAAATAATTAAACAGGTGCACATAATCAAAAACGAAATGTTTTTTTCGTCCATAATCCAATTTTGTTCAAGGTTTCTCACTTACTGTATGCAGCTCTTCGGAGGTTTTATTTTTTTATTTTTTTGCAGTGGCTAAATAGTTCTCAAGGACAGAGGAACATTCTCAGCATTAAATCAACAGTGACAGAGTGTATATGAGTCTGAGCGGGAGAGATGAATATTCTGCTCTGGATATCCTGCTCTTTGGCTACACCAAAGCCTTAATTGTCTCTAATACTGACTATGGCTGAAAGGTACCAGCACAACGGATCTCGTTAGGGTTGAAAACCAGTGTGGGGTAATAGGGAACCGTGGATGCAGTCCCCATGAAGACAGACTACTCTTCCCTTCTACAGCCGGACAGACAGAAACACGGACAGAGTGACAGACAGACAGACTTACGGACTTACAGATCGACAGACAGACAGACTGACATACAGACAGACTCACATGCAGACAGACAGACCGACATACGAACAGACAGACAGGCAGGCATATAGAAGGACAGACAGACAGACAGACACGCTTGGGGCTGAGTAAGCTGACCCACATGCACATGCGCTTCTACACAAACTGTCCTCCAAAGCTGCGCAAACTTTGTCTCTCGGGCTAAATTCAGCTCCAACTCGAAACTGCGAATTCCTCCCTTGCGCCGATGTCGATGACTGGCTGATCCACGGCACCAATCTGCCCCGCGCAACGCACTGCGCTCCAGAGCCAGATTACAGGAACATTCTCCACACGTATATTCAGAGGACATGCAAATCAGTCCGATGAGCTCCTACGTATGGAGCGTGTGACCGCACTGCGTCTGGCAGCCCAGATCTCCACCAAGAGCTTGTTTTTGCCAGATTTGATTGGGCGATTTCCACGGGCTGTGACGCTGATTGGTCGACGCCGGAGGTGTTGACCCCACCATGAGGTAAGCAGAAACGAAGCCAAACCAGCGATCGGGAGCAGACAAAACTCAAACTCAAACTTTAGGAAAGAATCATGGGACTGCTTCACTGCATGTTTTAGTTTTCTCCAATGCAAGGTACTTCTACACAGTAGATCCCCTACAAACACGCTGTGTTGTATCCCCTGCTAATGCAGGGTAGAGTCCCCACTAACACACTGTTGTATCCCCTGCTAATGCAGAGTAGATCCTGCACTAATACTCTGTCCTGGTGGAAATAAAACACTGAGTATGTACTTGTGTAAATCCGGTCCTGCATGTGCTGTATATGTCTGTGTCTGAAACCTCACGCGCATGTCACACGCATGTCTGGAGCACATGTATGTGAACGGGGCAGAAACATTATCACGGCGGATGAGCAAATGAACAGAGACAGCGAGGGACTTGATCCGATCGCCTTGAATGTTTTACTTAACGGTTTTTAAAACAGGTACTGCAAGTTTAAATAAACGGGCTTTGGGAAATGAGTGCTGAACTATTCCAGGGGTGTGGGAACCGGGATGGAGAGACCAGAGTGGGGGCTATTGAGGATGGAGGGAGGGAGGAAAGGAGGGAGGGAGAGACCGATGGACGAGGCTGTCTAAGCACGTCTGACGGGCCGTGGGACTTGCGGTGGGCCGCGGCTTGGCCGGGACGGTGCTTGTCCTGGCAGAGCACGGCAGGGGGGGTGGAGAGACCCCCCCCCCCCCCCCTCGCTCCGGGGGCCCAAAGGCACCGCAGTCGATCTGGGGTCTGAGCCGAACCCTGGGAAGCGCTGCCGTGCGGTTAATGCAGCCGTCCAGAGGAGCCGGCCAGCATCCTGTTTACCTCCGGAGTGCAGAGCAAAGCACTCGTACAGAGGCCCAAATCAGAGGCCTCTAACAGAGGCCCGAATCAGAGGCCTCTAACAGAGGCCCAAATCAGAGGCCTCCAACAAAGGCCCAAATCAGAGGCCTCCAACAAAGGCCCAAATCAGAGCCTTCATACAGAGGCCCAAATCAGAGGCCTCTAACAGAGGCCCAAATCAGAGCCTTCATACAGAGGCCAAAATCAGAGGCCTCTAACAGAGGCCCGAATCAGAGGCCTCCAACAAAGGCCCAAATCAGAGGCCTCCAACAAAGGCCCAAATCAGAGCCTTCATACAGAGGCCAAAATCAGAGGCCTCTAACAGAGGCCCGAATCAGAACCTTCATACAGAGGCCCAAATCAGAGGCCTCTAACAGAGGCCCAAATCAGAACCTTCGTACAGAGACCCAAATCAGAGGCCTCTAACAGAGGCCCAAATCAGAACCTTCATACAGAGGCGCAAATCAGAGGCCTCTAACAGAGGCCCAAATCAGAACCTTCATACAGAGGCCCAAATCAGAGGCCTCTAACAGAGGCCCAAATCAGAGGCCTCCAACAAAGGCCCAAATCAGAACCTTTGTACAGAGGCCCAAATCAGAGGCCTCGAACAGAGGCCCAAATCAGAGCCTTCTCACAGAGGCCAAAATCAGAGGCATGTATCACAGGCCTTTACCAGAGAGACATTACAGGAGTCTGACTTAGAGACCTGTACCAATGGTACATTATGGAGGTGTGTAGCAGAGGCCTGTATTGGAGGTACATTATAGAGGCCTGTATTAGAGGTCTGTATCAGAGGCCTGTACTAGTGGCTAGTATTAGAGGTAAATTATAGAGGCCTGTTCCTTAGACCTGTACCAGTGGCTAGTTACTCAGGCCCCTGGCTTTGGCAGGTCCTCTTCAGGAGAGTCACACCAAATCCCTGCTGGCTCCACCGGGGGCTCTGGTCCTCCTTCCAGCTTAATGAGTCCAATTAGGCCATTCGCTTTGGACGTTTAAGCCCGAGAATTTCCCCCAGTGCACACACTCCTGGAAGTATAATTATCGAGCAGACTGTGGAACTCGAGAGTAATCTCATGAGCTGTGATTTATTATTTTCCCTGAAATGCGCTAATAACAAACCTAAATATACAATTTGGATAATTACGTAATTAAGAGCTTTATTTCATATGAATGATTGTGAATGTTTGGACGTTCGCGCGTGTGCCCTCTTTTCCTGGCTGTATTACATTACGAATACACATATTTATTATATGTTGTGAATAAGAAACTGGCAAATTAGCATAATGGTAATAAATAGCAGGTTTTATTAATTGTGAAATATCGCGTTGCGGTGATTGTTTTCCTCGTTGCCGGCTCATTAGCCTTCCCCCCGCCCCCCCCCCCCCCCCCCCCCCCACGCGGGTGCTGCTTGGTTCTGTCGGTCACGGTGGCAAAGTAAAAAAGAAATACCGGTGCAGAGCGTTTTAAATCGCCCCCCCTTTAAAAATCCCTGTCAGGGAGCCGAGCCAAAAAACGTTAGCGTTTAATGATAAATCCTTGGCCCGCTTCCTCCTGCTCTGCGGTGGATTACTCAAATATAATCGCATTTAGGAGCTAATAAACAATTATATACACTACCCTTTCCTCTTTTTTTTTAAATTTTTTTTTTTAAGCTTTGCGTTCCTTCACGGGACGCCTGGTTTCAAAGTTCTTTATACCCGGAACGGGAGCTGAACGGGGGGGATCTGTTTTACATCCAGACGGGGGCATCGGGATAAATCGCTCAGCGGAAAAAAAGAAAAAAACGGATGACAATCGAAGGAGCAGTCGCACTGAAGCGGCTGGTTTTCTTCCTGGTCCTTTGTTTAATTTTCTTACGAGCGCAAGGCAGAGGTTTGAGGACAATCAGCTGTTTTTTTTTGTGTGTGTGTGTGTGTGTGTGTTTTATTTTATTTTTTTAATTTTAATTTTTTTTTTTCCCCGCGAGTTGGATCAGAGCTAAACTCTCGGGCCTCTTGTCACATTTAATTAAATCTGTGATTCCGCAAGCTGGGCGCTTGGCAGGGTCACCGATGCCTTCAGCCGGGACATTTCGAAAGATGTCTGCCCTCGCGCTGCCTGGGTTTTTAAAACCAACTGTCTCCCTTGGCCGTCGGAGGAGAGACGCATAATATTCAGCACATTTTCTACACGCCTGATTTCTGCCGGACGGCCTCCGCGCCAACGAAAACACATCCATTCTGAGACTTCGGCAGAGGCCTTTACCCCGGTCCCTCCTGACGGCCGACGGAAAAAGGGAAAGGAAGAGTTTTCCCCCGGCTGACTGAGGCGTCCATTTTAAATACGGCTCAAAGATGTCGTGTCGCGTTTCGGGCAAAGTTTTAAACCCGCGCGCGGAAACGGGCGTTTATTTAAACGCGTACGGTCGGTCGCTCGTCCGGACTCCAGCACCGACAAATTAAATGCGCGTTTGCTTTTGGTGTCCCGGTTAGGAACTCACGGGACTGGGACTGTTCAAAAAACGTTCCAAAAAGTAAAAATAAAAAATTCTTACGGGAGGTTTGTTGGCGGTGAAGCTCAATGGAGCTTCTGAGTGCTCTGGTGGATTTGTTTTTTTGGAAAAAGCTCACCGATCATGGCCTTGGGGGAACCCTTGTGTCCCGAATGGGAGCCAGATATGCTCCCATAATTAGTCAATGCTTTCCGAGCCCAGTGCTGGAGGGCTGCAGGGTGTGCTGTTTTTCATTGTTACCCAGCACATTGATCAAATAAAGCAGTTGATTGCACAGTTAACTCACCTCACATGGGTTTTTTGGGTCTGAATCGGTTGCTGGTTTTGAAAAAAGCAAAAACAAACACCAGCAAACCCTGTGGCCCTTCAGGACCAGGGTGAGGAACCCCTGAATTATAGGGTCGGACCCATGCTGCTGGCTGTGGGTCCAAACTCATATTTTGAGATGCATATTGCCACAAAGCATACTAATAAATCAGAATAATAACAACAACGATGACAGGAATAACAACAACAACAAGTATGAGGATAAAAATAGCATACATAAAATCTATATTAGTATATAATAAACGATAATTATAATACTGGAACTAAAAGATACAAAGATAGCAAAAAGGCTAACTGGGAATGGCAGAACAGTAAAAATAATGTTCATTAGTCAGTTCACCTCTAGCAGAGTTATATTATACTTATTGCACACTGGATAAAAGGTACCCTATCAGTGTGGACTGCACTCTGTGTCAGAGTACTTTGCTGTACTTTACACCTAGTTTTTTTTTCACTGTGAGTGGTTGGCTCGTCTGTCGAATGTGTCTGCCTGTCACGGAAGGTTTGTCTGCTCTTGCCTGGTTGCCGTTGCCAACCAAAATTATCCCCGTGTTTATCTTTGTTACGCTTGATTTATTCATATTTTTTTTTTTTTACAGAGAACTGTTAACGTTCAGGCTTCTCTTACCGAAATTGTGTAAGTTAAATGATGAAGCTAATAGCATTTTTTTAATGCATTTTGGCGATCAACTCAACTGTAACACAGATAATTCTGTAAAACATCTCTTAATGCTCGTAACATATTGTAGTGGTTGCGCAAGGACAAAGACTGATAAAATACGTGATATTCCATATTAAAAAAAATCACTGAATAAATACTTCTTTCATTATGTTGTAAAATCTGGAGGAAGTACATCTTGGAAGGACATACAGGGTTTTTTTCCGGCCTGTTTCATGGATGGACGAGGTTTGAGGGAATAAAAAAAGAGAGAAGGAAAGAAAAGAGGGAGAGAAGAAGTGGGGATCGCCCCACTGAACGCTGAAACCCTCTCAAGCGCGTAAAATGGCGTCCTGCCGCTGCGACAGAGCCGAAACGCTGAGCACGCCAACGCGTTCGTCAGGCCCCGCCCTACGCCCGCGTCCCCGCGCGATGTTTCCCATCGCAAAGGACGACGTTTCTGGCGTACGCGGCAATACCGCCAGCCTAGAACTAGGCCCTCCTGGTGGGAACCAATGCAGGGTTTTGTTTTTTTTTTGCTGTTTCTACTGCTTTTCAGAACCGAAAATAAGAACAAGTGGGAAAATGGCGTTAATGGCGTCCCTCCACGGGACTGCGGCCCTGTTCTTTACCCCCCCGGTAACTGTTCCGTTGACGCAGCAGTCCTGGGGGGTCAGTGACAGGCCTGGGTCCCTCTGCTCCGCGTTATAAATGGGCGCTGACCTCAGTCGGGGGGGCGAGTGCTGAAAGCTCCGAGCCCTTCGCTGTGACCGAGGGAACTGTGCCGGCTGGGCGCTGTCCTTTTCGTAAGGACTCTCCTCAAATCTCTTCACCTTCCCTTGGCTGCCTGGCAACAGTGTCACGTGACACGAGTCCTCGCACCTGCATCCCGCCGCGCTCCCTCTAATGGCTGACAGGACTGCGCAGCTGAACGCAGGCAACTGCAGCTGCGGTCAAACTTAGTCAAACACAGCCAAACACAGCCAAGCACAATCAAACTCGTTCAAAATCAGTCAAACACAGCCAAACACATTCAAACACAGCCAAACACAGCCAAGCACAATCAAACTCATTCAAACTCAGTCAAACACAGCCAAACTCAGTAAAACTTAGTCAAACACAGTCAAACTCAGTCAAACACAGCCCAGCGGGGTCAAACTCAGTCAAACCCAGCCAAACACAACCAAACACACCCAAACTCATGCAAACACAGCCCAACTCAATCAAACACAGCCTAACTCTGTCTCCTGTGCATCCCAAGCCAAGTGAGCACTTCCTGTAAACGTTGCTGGCTCACCGTGCCAGACCGTCTCCCAGCGGGAGAGTTCACCCTGCGGTGCCAAAAGACCTCTTCACACTTGGAGGTCAGCGTAGACTCCCCCCCCCCCCCCACCCTCTCCCCCCCACCCCAATCCCACCCTCCCACCCCCCGACGATGACCTCATCAGCGCCACGTTCTATGCTCTACCCCAGAGGAGCTCTGAAGCACAGGGCGTGATGTTATTATTTTAATTTCGCACGCGCTCAGATGGGGCTCCTGGTGCCGAGTCGAGCTGGCGGGCTTGTACGCGGCGTGCCGCGGCTTGGCTCGGCTCACGGCCGTGTGAAGGACATCGTTAGCGCTCCTCTGAAAAGGGCCCGATCAAAAAAAAAAAAAAAAAGGCACCGCGCCGTAATTCATCTTCCTTCGCGACGAGTTTTTATGTAAGCATTCCATTCCCCAGCGGTCATGACTGAACTCCATCAGAAGGGAGGGGAAAATGGTCAACATGGACGAGGGACAAGTGGTCTGCGGATTTTCAGCAGTAAAAGCTGCACTGGGCACTTCTCAGGACCGTACAAGTACAGGCACAAGTGCAAATACAGGGATAGCTACAGTTATAAGTACAGAACAGCTGCAGGAACAGCTACAGGTATAAGTACAGAACAGCTGCAGGAACAGCTACAGGTATAAGTACAGGAATAGCTGCAGCAACAGGTAAAAATAGAGGAACAGCTACAGGTAAAAATAGAGAAACAGCCATAGTAACAGGTAGAGCTACAGGTATAAGTACAGGAATAGCTGTAGCTACAGGTAAAAATAGAGAAACAGCCGTAGTAACAGGTAGAGCTACAGGTATAAGTACAGGAATAGCTGTAGCTACAGGTAAAAATAGAGAAACAGCCGTAGTAACAGGTAGAGCTACAGGTATAAGTACAGGAAAAGCTATGAGAATAGCTATAGGTATAGTTACACAATGACAGGTACTGCTAAAGGTACAGGTACACCTGTAGGTGCAAAGGTACAAGCGGTACTACTGTGTCAGTAGGGGCGGGGATATTGTTAAAATTAATAGCATCATTACCTCTCTCACTCATTTCATGTGTCCACATTGCTGAGATATATCGTCTTCTTTTTATACTGGGAATTTGACCTCACACCGTGTTACCAAAGTCAGTCAAACAGTCCGGCCCTGTTTTTCCTTGTGTGCTTTTTACGATGGTCTTATCACAAGGCGCCAGGGACCCTCGTTTTCCCGAGGGAATCAGAAAACGAGAAAAACTCCCCCCATCTACCCCCCCCCCCCCCCCAAAACCTCTTAATTCTGGGAAAAGGCGGATGGAGAAACTTCTGGAACAAAGTACTGGAACGAAAACAAATAAAAGCACAGACAAAAAAAGAAAATAGAATAGCAATATAAATCAAAACCAAGTTAAAGCAACAGCAGAGAGAAGGGAAAAGGTTGAAAAAAGGCTGCATGCAAATTTTAAGAAATGATCGTGTCCAAGCCACCAAAGTCGCTGCAGGTTAAAGCTCCTGTTTATTTATTTGTGTATTTATTTAAACTCCTTTTACAGTTTGCTGATTGGCTCAGGTCTAATTTCCTCACAGTGCACAACCCTGTTCTTACTGCTGAGTTCCATCTCAAAACCCCTGAGACCAAATACAACACAAACAAGTTCAAATGTTTCAAAGGTAAATATGAACAAGTTCAAATGTTTGAAATGCAAATACAAACAAGTTCAAATGTTTCAAATGCTAACGCAAAAAAGTTCAAATGTTTCAAATGCAAATACAAACAAGTTTAAATGTGTCAAATGCAAATACAAACAAGGCCAAATGTGTCAAGTACAATGCACGCATTTGGTATTTATATAACAAAGCTGTTTCCTGTCGACCGTTTTGCACGCAAAGTTTTATTGAAATGAACTGAACTGTGGAGAAGCTTGAAGCCTCTCACTCTGGAGAGGCTGGAGTGGCACTGTTTCAGGATCTGTTTCTGGGCCTGCTGCTCGCGACTTCGCTGAGAACCAAACACATGTTGACTCCCCGTTTCCAAGTTCACAAAGCCTCAGTCTGCCGTCGTTGAAGCCACAAACTCCTGGACGATTCTCGTGTTGACCCTGATTCAAAACGAGAGATCCAACGGATAAATCAGTTTTCTCTCTAAAGAGAACTGTGTTAATAGAGTCCCTACCGTAGTTTAACATAAATCACAAAAGCAAAATCTCTCTCAAGACATACAGTCAGGCCTGAAGACAGGCTTCCTAAATTATAACCTACAAAACAAAACATTGAAATATTTGTTTGTATACTGAATGCTGAACATAGTACATGCGATATACTTTTTTTTTTTCCTTTTTTCCTCTCTCTCCTTCTCTCTCTCATTCTTTAACTGGAAAACCGTAATATTGCAATTAAACCCATTTCCAAGGAATTAATGGCATTCAGATGTGCTTGACTGTGTTAATGGCTACAAGCACCCACGCCAAGCATTACCATCTGCTTGCATGAATTAAAGGAGGTTGGCAGGCAACTTGTGACTCTGGGGTGCGTGCTGTGTGTTGTGTACATGTGGAAGTGCTGTTCAGTCACACAGACAAGGGCTTTGAGTTTGGGATATGTTTTAGGGTTGGGGTTCAGGTAAGGGGTGGGGATGTGGTTTAGGTTAGCGTTGGAGGTGGTTTAGCTTTAGCATTGCGGTCTGGTGTAAAGCCCTGATTACGGCTAGCGCAGGGCTATGGTTCAGAGTTTAGTATGCTGGTTAAGGGTAGCTGTTTAGGGGAGGGAAAGAGCAGGGTTTAGACTTGAGGTTCAGGACAGGGGGAAGACTAATTAGGTTAATGTTGGGGAAGGGGGTAGGGGTACAGTTGAGAGGTAGGGTATGGAATAAATCTGTAGTTAAGGACCGAGATAGACAGGAAAGAACCGATTGAGTTTTGGGTTTGGGGTACACTTTGGCTTTGTGGTTAAGTTGAACTGAATTCAATTTTGCTTAAATACTGCTTTTCACAAAGGGCACTGTCACATACCAGCTTTACAGAAATCTGGGTGTAAACCACCCCCCATCCCCCCCACCCAGCCCTCCGCCCTCCGCCCTCCCCCCCAAGCCCCCACCCCTAGAGCACACCTAGGGAGAGAGTGGCCAGGGAAAACTCCCTGCCTGGTAATAGGAAGAACCCTTGAGAAGAACATGACTCCGAGGTTCAGGTTAGCGGTAGGGTGTGTGGTTACTGTAAGTTGTTAAGTTTCTTATTGGAGGAAGGGTAATAGAGTGTTGACCAGTTGATCATCGGGTTGCATTGAGGAGGGAGTACTGGGGTACAGCTAGGTATTTCATGATATGAACTACATACTGTATGAATTGTAAACGAGTCACTTTGTATTTACACGCACAGTATATGTTATATTACAGACTATATTAAAATTATATGGCCACAATTTTGTATCGCACGGGGTTCACCGTCAGGCCGATATTAATCCGGCTTTTAACTGGTTTTATTTGTTTGTTCCCACTATTTCCATAACTTGCAATGCCAACATTTTTCCCCACCACACGTCCCTGGTTTCTGTCTGACTCAGAAATAAATTTTTATTATCGTAAAACCTACGTTCGCTCGTAAAATCCTACTATTTTTACCCCCCCCTTTCGTTTTTTAAAAGTTTTGACTGTTAAAAATGGGTGAGGAGGGGGTCGTAAAGCGGAGGGCTTGGCCCGCCACCCGCGACATGTTTTAGCTGCCAGGGAAAGAGGCTCTGATTGCTCGAATGTGCTGCTCATTAGAGGAAATGCTGCTGTGTTCTCCTGCACGCCCTCTCACCCCGCCTGTGTGCGTGTGTATGTGCGTCTGTGTGCGTGTGTGTGTGTGTGAGAGAGTGTATGTGTGAGAGAAGGTGTGTGTGTGTGCGTGTGCGTGTGTGAGAGAGTGTATGTGTGAGAGAAGGTGTGTGTGTGTGTGTGTGTGTGTATGCGAACGTGTGTGTGTGTGTGTGTAGGTGTGTGTGTGTTTGTGTGTGCATGCATGTGTGTGTGTGTGCATGCATATGTGTATGTACACGTGTGCATGCATGTGTGTATGTGCACGTGTGCACGCATGTGTGTGTGCGTGTATGCATGTGTGCCAACATGTGTGCTGTTGGTGCATTGAAGCAGGCCATTAGGTACAGGAGACAGGTTAATTGCCGTGTTTAAGCCTTTTGTAACCTGAGAGAAATGGGGGGGGGGGGGGAGGGGGGTGCAGGAGAGTGGAGTTCCCATTTCTGCCTGACAGGCTCGCTTTATATTAATTATTCTGCATATTACTGGTAATGATCACACATCAGTTGTGTATTTGTGCAGTTGTGCTATAAACTCTGTGATGGTGATTATGATGATGATGATGATGATGATGATGATGACGACGGTGGTGGGGATGATAATGGCGGGGACGGCTCTCTGTGGCAAACAGCTTATAACGGAGCAGGCCTGCTTACATTTCCATCAGGGCGCTCGCACGAATCCGCCCAGGAGCTCGTCAAACCGTCGTTATCATCGCTGAAAGCGCTGCGTTCCGCCTGCCTGCCTGGCAAGGCGGGGTCACGTGGGAGTTTTTTCGCGAGAGGCTCGCAGAGCTCCATCAGGGGCGGCCGATGACGTGACTGATTTCTCGGAGCGGGAACGAGGTGCGGGGGGCGGGGGGGGGTTACGTCCTGTTTTTCGCGAATCGCGGCCGATTCCATTTGCCTTAATGCGCGTTCGGGCTAATCGTTTCCCATTTTCCCCCGAGCCACAGGCTTAGTGAAAGCACCGAGGTCCGCGCGGCCATTTAATAAAAAGTCGGCTAAGTTTAATTATTGCGCACGAGTTTGCTCCCTTCCATTAGTCTGGCAGCACAGAAGTGGAGACGGACACGTGCGGAGTCACGTAAATTCGTGCTAATGGACGCAGCGCGAGCCTGCTCTCACATTTTAAGGTTCATGAGTGCAAAAGCTCCCCCCTGCAGAAGCGCTCTGTTCAGACCACGTCGGAAGAACATTAAAAAGAAGAGAAAAGGAAGGGAAAGGGGGATTTAGACGCGCGGGGTAAAATTTGTCGGGTGTCTGCCGTGTCGTGTTACCGTGGCCACGGTGTTGGGGGTGGGGGGGGGGGTAATGAGCTGCTAACCAGAGCGCTGGACACCCCCCATGGCCCAGGAAAAATGCAGGGGTGGACAAAACCTCAGCCAGGAAGTGAAAATGATGAGCGGGGGGGGGGGAGGAAAGAGAGAGAGAGAGAGTGAGAGAGAGAAAGAGAGAGCGAGAGAGTGATAGGGGGGAGAGTGATGGAGAGAGAGAGAGTAAGGTGGGGGTTGTGAGGTGTCTATAGAGACGAAGGACGGCATATATAGGTCTGTGTCTATGTCTGTGTGTGTGCGTGTGACTGTACATGCGTGTGTGTGTTTGTGTGTTTTATGGGAAAGTCGGGTTACTATTACCCCCCCAACCACAGACAGTTTTCACTTTCAGAGAACTCAGATGAGGCGGGATGGGGACTGGTCAGGATGATCGTCCTGGGAAACATTCTGATTGGCCGCGGGAAGCACTGATCAAAAGCGCCTCTCCATTCATTACAAATAAAGGAGAAGTAAAAGGAATCTTGGACTGCACTGATTAGCAGTGCCCCCCCCCCCCCAGCCAATCATTAATGTCTCAGAAGTTTTATATCTGACAGATGAAGCCTTCCTGGTTCTGCAGATGTAACATGGCCTCATAATGCGTCTGTGTTGTTTGAGATCAGAGAGGAACTCACAGTCTCATCAGCACTGTCCTAAAAATACTGTGCAGTTAGGAGGCTTTATTACCCCGTCTTTGAGTTCTGCTGGCACAGGGGTGGGTTGCACAAGCACACACACACACACACACAAACACACACACACACACACAGTAAAACAAATGCACTCACATAAACGCACACAGAAAAAACTACACACACACACACACACACAGAGTGAAACAAATGCACTCACATAAACGCACACAGAAAAAACTACACACACACACACACACACACACACACACACAGTGAAACAAATGTACACACACACACAAATATGCAAATGCACACATACACAAACATATGAGGCCCCCCTTTAACATTATCTTATTAAATATTGAATTTCAGCTGGTTGGGATTACTGGTGCTATTTGCCACTGCCTGAATTGCATTTCAGTAATGGGCCAGTGTAGCGTCACCCATTCGCTTGACATTGGTGAGTTAGCGTAGCATTTTTAAAAAAAAACATGCAATGGCATTAGGGCTTCATTGTGTTACAGATGATTTATAGCCTAGTTATACGCACTGATCTGCCACTCATTCTGGATAAGAGAGTCTGCTAAAATAATAAAGAAATATAACAATAAGTCTCTCCTTACTTCCCTCTGCTGCATTAGTCTACGCGAGAATCTCTGCTCACCTTCAAGCCATTGCAGACTGGCTCTTTATTCTCGGTGATACCGCACTTTTGTGTTCCTGGAGACTAATGATGTTCTCCACTTTTGTAAGTAGCTCTGGATAAGAGCATCTGCCTGAGTTATTGTAATATAATGGAATGTCATGTAAATGTTACTAAGTTCCATAGCTCTCTCTCTGGTATATTAATCTCAGCACAAGGCTCTCCCTGTAGTATCCATGGTGGGTGGGGGGGTGGGGGTGGGGGGGGGGGTTGTTGTTGTTGTGGAATGTCAGCAGATTTCAGTATAACACAGATGTTTCGTGATATTGAACCAGCTCTGGGAGGTCAGGACGACAGTATTAAATCCCTTTAAGTTCCCTGAACACCGGTGGCATGGACAGACATATTATTTAACTAGAAACAAACTGGTGGTTTGGGTTTTTTGGCGCTGAATTAGAGCATAGTCAAGAATCTGGTCACTTCTGCGTTTTCAGCCAAAGAAAACCAAAATGGCCGCTTTAAGTGAGACCAACAAGGAAGCTGCTCGATCACTGCTCGGGAAAATTGCTATGTTCTGCGGGAGCAGAGCTTAGAACATGATTTTGTCCTCTAGATGCCAAGTAGTTTGTGCCTATACCTGTTTGAGCCCACCCACGTTACCTCCGAGCTGACCCTTCATAAACATAATTTTTTAACATGTAACTGTCATTATTTTGCACAAGGACATTAATAACAGTGTGAAGAAACCAATAGAAACCCACTTAGAATTTAGTACGCTCACCAGTTTGCCAAACAGCCCGTTATTTCTTTATTTTTTGTATTTTACACATACAGGCGGTGGCAAACCCGGAGAGCAAGAGTGTGATTTATATCCCGGTCCTGTACAATGATTTATGATGAATGGAATTCATTTATTTCTGATCTCCTTTAAATCTGCGGAGAGCCGGGATAATGAGAAGCGAACAGCAGTCGCGTGACGAGAGGCGGCCGTAACGATCGAGGTTCGAGGCGAGGGGCCCCTGCGTGTTTGACACACGCGTGTAGCAGCTCGTTTACGTTCCCGCGTTCGGCGCGTGCGGACGTTTCCGAGGAGTCCGGCGTGGGGGGGTGGGGGGGGTGGGGGTGGGGGGGTTGCTAGGGGGGGTATTACTGACTCTACTGTGTCAGACTGTAGCGGAAATCTATCGTTAAAAAGAAACAGCGATCGCAAGATTGATTCCGACAGCAGTGCGATTGGAGGATTTTCATACCTGCGCGGGCTGTAATCTGACCCCTGGCTGAGAGAGGCCGCTCCTCAGAACGCGGGCGTCAAACTCAATTTCCGCAGGTCCCCCTCGTGCGGTTAGCTTCCCTCCGCCGTCTCCGCTCTTAAAGGCTTAATTGGCTCGGATGTTATGACAGTTTGACATTTTTTAAAAACACGTTTTTTTCACAGGAAGTGGCTGATCGCAGCCGAAGGTTGCGCCGGCGAGTCGCGCGGCAGGAATGTTTCCCCCGCTCTGTAATTCGGGTGATGTGTTGCAAAGGTGTGAATGTGCACAGCTCATTAACCAATCACTAATTACTCTGGAGAATCCGGCTGGGAACGAAATCAGGCTCGAGCGCACACACACACACACGCACGCACACGCACACACACACACACGCACACACCGACAGTATATGTACACACACCCCTACAGTACATACACACACACACACACACACGCACACGCACACGCACAGGCACACGCACACACCGACAGTATATATACACACACCCCTACAGTATATACACGCACACACACACACACACACACGCATACTCACACACTTCTTGAGGTCTTCCTGCATGACCTTTGACCTGTGCTGTAACAGCCTAAGCCTGTAAAAAAAAAAAAGCAGCTCATCATAAGCAATAAGCTGTATTACAGGGGACCAGTGATCTGTGAAGACGGATGTTTAGCACGCCCCTGAAAGACAGCTTCTGTGCGCCCCAAACCGGAGCGGATCGCGACGTTTTCATTATCATGACGTATCACCGAGGGCGAAAACCGGATGTGCTCGCCGCGATCGGCGCAGGCACGCGTGTGTGAAGCGAGGGCTGCTTTCTGCATCAGGGCCCGGAGTGGGAGCGGTCACAGACAGCGCCGCGTTGGCTGTGCACGCGAGAGTGTTCATCATGCGCACACACGCACACACGCATGCACACACACACACACACATGCACACGCACACGCACATGCACACACATGCACGCACACATGCACACGCACGCACACACGCACTCACACACACACACACACATGCACACGCACATACGCACATACACATAAAATAACCTGCTAAGCGCACACACACACGCGCGCGCACACGCTCTCGCACACGCACATGCACACACACACATACACATAAAATAACCTGCCAAGCACACACACACCAATAACCTGCCGCACACACACAATCTCAGTTAAGGGTCCACCATGGCCGCTAAATAATTCAAGAGAGGAACAAAGGAGTGTTCGGACCAATCTGTGCCCTGCTTCTTAGTAACCGGCACAAAATGAGCGAGAAACAGATATTATTCGAAATAATAATAATAATAATAATAATAATAATAATAATAATAATTAATTGCCCTTCTCGGTGACTCGGAGGAGTACTCTGAGCTGACCTTTAAAGAGAAATCTCATGCGGCCCTGTTGTCACAGCTGGGCTTTGCGTTCCCAAGGAAAGTGGCTGTTACCCATGATGCTTTGCACCAGCCGTGGCCTTGAGCTCAGAGGTGGTAGGGGGTGGGGGGGGGGGGGTGGGGGGGGTGTGGTTGGAGTGCTGCAGAATGTCTGTTCCAGTTCTCAGGATGGCATGGTCTAATTCCAGCAAAGGAGAAGCGAGGGGGGGGGCAGGCACTCAGATTCCAGACCCCTGATTCGTGTTGTATCTCCCCAGGTAATGCGAATTTGGTTGCAAAACGAGCCACTTAATTAAATCAATACGAGCTCAGTAATACCGTGTCAGCTGAATGTACTTATTTTTTTGTTTGTTTTCCTCATTCCAGCACATTCGTGTTTCGCAAACAGAGAAACATGATGCCGATAAAAAACACATCTTGTTGTGGTTGCGGGGGATTTTGTGTTTGTGTGGGTAGACCTGCTATATACCATTGATATGCCTGCATTATTTATGATCTGAGTAGCCAGGTTTTCTGGGCACACATTTGTGTTGTACGTTTATGTGGCTGTCTGTGGTGTGAGCCAGGTTAAGTGCTTTTCTCAGGAACGCACAGCACTGACAGAACAGGGATTCAAACCTGCAACCCTCTGGCTGCATGTGCAGCTTCCAACTTCCCACATCAGTATCTCCAGATTTTTACAGTAAATATAAAGCCTGACTGCTTATTTATATATATACTTTTTGGGGGGATAAGGAAATTCTGAGATGTCATCACTAATGGAAGAGAAGAGTCTCTCTCCATCTCTCTCTCTTTCTCTCTCTCTGTCTCTCTCACTCACTATTGACTGCAGGATTTCCTGGTGCTTCTCTCAATCTATCATTCTCTCTGGTTCTGCACAGTCCAGCGCACCTTTGAGTGCGATTGACCACACTCACTGGTAAACACACCAGCATTGACTGCACAGAGGGAAGAAGACCCAGCAGAGGCATCTGAACTCATAAGAGGCATTAAAAAACACAACAGGATCAGTGAAACCCAGAGGGACACACCCTTACTGCAGACAGCACACAGAGAAATGACTGCAAATTACATTAATAAATAAACACACGCACACACATACACACGTGCACACGCACGCTAAAATACAATCACACTCTAATACAAATACACTCACATACGCACATACTCTCAAATATAAACATCCCCTCACATTCACACACATACACACACACACACACACACACAATCAGTGCAAACATGATCACACACATACGCATGCATACAAGGTGTCTGCCTAAAGTAGAAATTTAAATCATTTTCATGTTAAAAGAAGCATGTTCCTTTCCCAGCCCCCATGCATTTCGCTGCAATGCATTCTGGGGTACGGTTGATTACGGATTTTTAAAATGCATTCATTTTATCAGGGAGCCCTGTGAAAATCAAACCCACATTAATGCCGTGATGACAGACCATAAATAACAGAAACAAGAAAAGATTAATTGAGGCAATCCATCTTAATAGATATATCTTAATAGATATATTAAGATGGACACATGAAAAAACCGCACACTCACAAATATACTTTCAGCGGGCTTTCCCATTAGTATCGGAGCCAGTTAATGCATTCGCAAGCATGAAGAATATTTCCCAGGGTTTTCTTTTTTTCTTCCCCTTTGTACTTAAATTTGCATTCAAATCAAAGACATGGATCGTGAGCTCTGTTCCAGAGTTCCTCTTGCTCTGATCCGATCGTTTCTTTTTCATTGGCTGCTTGATTTTAGCCGCTGGCCCTCGCCGGCCAATGAGAGCCTAGCTGGCTGAAGCTATAAAGCACCGTGTGTTTGGACGTTAACAGATGCTTTCATCCAGAGTGAAGCAGACACAGCTGCACGTTTACTGAAGCAAATCAGGTCAAGCAGCTTTGCTCAAGGGTACAACGGCAATGCCCCCACCTGGGAATCAAACCTGCAAGCCCCTATTTGCGCACCGCTATCGTTTCCTTACCCATATTACTACACGGCCCTCAGCGCGCATTAGCAATCAGACGTCCACAGTTGATTAAACGCTGAGCCGTACCTCAGGATGCCACAGCACGATACGTTTCTCCGCGCCGCCATTTTTCCCAGTCACTTTCCCCTCTTGTACATCGTGCGCTTGTACGCACTTTACGTTTCTCTGGATTAAAGAGCGCAATAAATGAACGCAATGTAAAACATAAGAATGAAGTACGGTGTTGTAACATGCTACACAAAGCAGTATTACCACATTCTGCACGCTACGCTAATGCAGGGGTTGGCGGAGTTTCACAGGGTCTGCCTGTTTGCCTTTTTTTGCCTGGCACTTAATCAACTAATTAAAACAGTCAATTACACACTCGCTTCGCCTCACTTGGCTTCCGGGGGGGTCCGAGCCGGCTGCTGATTTTTAAGATGAGAATAAAAACCCAGCAGCCCCTGTTGCTCTGTTGGCCACCCCTGCGCCTAAGATGTATTGAGCCCGGCTACGCTGAGCCCTCCAATCCCACAATGCACCGTTACCACGCGCGGCACGTCGGCTCCGCGAGTATCTCTCTGCGATAAGCCGCATTAATTATTCTCAGGCCCGTGAAACGCGCGTATTACAGACCTAAGCTTCTTTAGCTGTATGATACGGGAGGAGAGGAGGGAGTAATTGATTGTGTTAGCCGCGTTCGCGGGAGCCGCTCGCTTGGCTCTTATTAGCCGGATCCGTTCGTTAGCGTACCGCTGATATCCAGGGTCATTTTTCACTCGCAATTTTCTTAAATGACCGGGTGGGTCGCCCTCGTTGGGGATCGCTCTATAATTTGGTTAAGCTGTAAATCTGCCCGAGAGAGAGAGACAGCAAGCAGCTGGATTTCTCTGCTGGTTTTTAATGCTGGTGTACTGCGGCTAATGGGTATTATTATTAAGAGAAAGGATCGCGTTCCCCGGAGTCGAGCTGGAGAAATAAATCTCCTGGAAGACGTTAAAACACACATACCTATTTATTTGTTTATTTTTTGCTGCATGCTTTCGTGTGCACGAATTGGCAATTCCTCTTCGACCAATCGAAATTGGCACCACTACGAGGTTCAGCTTATTTTTTCAGACGGCGACATCGGTCCACTTCTCGGGAGCACGCATTTGTACCCTTCATAGAAAATATCCATCAATGCCTCCAGCTTCCAAGATGTATTCAATAGGCTGAGATTAATGACCTCGTTTTTTTTTCACTTCAGCAACAGTTTTTTTGGGTCGATTCTGCAAAATTTTTGCCATTAGGATTTTAACAAGAGAAGCAACGCTGACAAACAAGCCATCTCTGAAAACACATTCCCTGTGACTGGGGTCATGGCGAGAGCCGGGACAATTTTCCATCGGAAAGATCCGGGGGCGTCCCGCAAATAGAAATCTGTTCTACATTTTCATTTTTTGGATTTGTTTGACGTGATTTATGACCGCTCTCCATTCGGGACAACACGCAGTGGTCGCTAAGGAGTTTCGATCGGACGGTCAAGTCGGTGCGCGTCACGAGGGGGCCTACTTCAAAATTTAAAAAATTCCAAAACCCGCAAGGAGTTCCACAGGGGGGGGTACAGGGTCCGTTTTCCACGCCAGGCTCAGAGTGCACCGCTTGGCAGTCCGGCGGTTTCAGGCGGACTCCTCATCAATCCTGCTCGTTAAACTCCCTACAAGGGCTGGCTGCAAATTCCTTTTCTTTTTTTTTCCTTTTTTTTTTTTTACAACGGATGTCAAAATACAATTATATAAATTATAGCGTAATTGAACTGATGTAGTGCTTCCGTGTGGCGGTGCCCGGCGTGCAATAAAACTCCCTTTCTCCTCCGCTTTACCTCGGGAAAGCCAGCGGAGGTGGACTGTATTGATATTCCGCGCGCAGAGACACAAATCCGGGAGAATTAAAGATCTGAAGACTCCTTCGCGTTCTCTAATAACAGGGAGGCATTAAAAATGGATGATAGCCATCTAGCCTGGAGGAGGGGCAAAGGACAACCGAAATAATGAATTAGCATAACCTCATTAAACATTTAGAAAGAGGGCTAAAGGTCAAAGCGTACATGTGTTGCATTTAAGCGAACATATTTTTATATGTTCAGATGTTCCCCTGAGTTCAGTAACGGACTACATGGCAGAGAGGGTCCAGGCCAACCGTGTTTGGTTTGTGACTTCTGTGTGTGTGTGTGTGTTTTTTTTTTTTTTGTGATCAGCAGTTCTTTTGAAAGCTAAAAGCACAGAAACAACCTATTAAGAAAAAAAGGAACAGACTCATTCAAATATTTTGTAAACAGCCTTATTACTCAACAACGTTAAATCATCTTATTATGGGGCAGCTAATAGGTCTGAGGATAAGGTTGCTCACCTGAATATGAGTTCATGTGTGTAACAACTCCGGGAGTTAGGGAACAAAGTCTCAACGTTAGTACATCGTGAAAAGCATAAGTAACTGTAATAGTAGTAATAAAGGATAGCTTCCGGATTTATGCCCCTAGCTCCTAATTATTTGGACATTCTGGGATGATCGCAAAAACTTCAGTACATAATTTCAATGATTGCTTCCGTATTAAGTTTGCTATCCCTTTTGAAAATGACCTGTTTTCCCATTAGTACAAATTTTATCATTTGTATTTTGCTGTTTTTCCACTGAAACACAATGTACAACATAAGTTTCTTCAAAAATATTTCTATTCATTCATTTTCCGGTACAAAACAGGAAACTACTGTTTATAGTTTATAGTCTTTTGTCCGAAAAGTGGAAAAACAAATGTGACCACCATTATACGAAAATGATTTCCTATCCTTTTGAATCAAGAAACATCCGTCCATCCATCCATTATCTATACCCGCTTATCCTGAACGGGGTCGCGGGGGGGGGGGGGGGGGGGGGTCGGGGGGGTGCTGGAGCCTATCCCAGCGTGCATTGAGCAAGAGGCAGGAATACACCCTGGACAGGCCGCCAATCTATCGCAGGGCAATCAAGACACAGCTTTTTCAAAATGTACGCATTCACTTTTTTGGACGTAAGACTGCAGACTGGCCTGCTTTCTGATCCTTGGACGTTGAACCAATCAATGAAGCCGCCATGTCCTGCGCATTTGTACAAGAGTAATCGGAAGCAGAATCCCTTAAAACAGCTTTAATCCTGTCGATGTAACCTTGGCACGCACGACAGCCAGTTAAAACAATTCTGTAAAGAAGAGCGGTTTGGAACTCCTCCTAGACAATGTGAAAAACTGATCGACCCTTACAGCAAAGGATCAAGTGAAGTTATTTCTGCTGGAAGGGATTTTACCAGTTGCTGAGGCTTTGAGGGCACTTACAGTACTTTTCCCCCAAAGGGGATATTAAATATCTGATGATGGTTTTGTCGAGTAGATAATGGAGAAGTTGTACCGCTTTGCGCTGTTTGCTCTACCACATCACCTTTTATTTATACACCATTAGTTATGGGATGATCAAATATCCTCTTCAATTCAAAATGGTGCCAAATGTGGAGGAGAGGCTTATTTTGTATGTATGTATAACGGTCTGAAAATATAAGTTTTAACTGAAAATGCAAGAAATCACCGTAAACACAGATTTGCCAGATTATGGGTTTCCAGACACTTGTGGCACTTGCATACGAGAGGTCCTTGTGTAAAAACAGGTGTGGTGTGTCTTGGCTGTTGGCTTGCATACGAGAGGTCCTTGTGTAAAACCAGGTGTGGTGTGTCTTGGCTGTTGGTGGGTGTCTTTGAGCAAGCGGCTCGCGTCAGCACGGCTGTGTTTGGCGGCCATTTTGAAGAGAACCACCCTCCTCTTGGAACTACTTTAAACCTCAAAACACGTGATTCGCTGAGATGTTCGTTTCTTTCTCTTTTTCTTCACAAAAACGAGTGGAAAAACAAGGGATGGACCACTAGACACAGACACGCCCGCTCTCTGCTCAAATTGTGCCAGCATCATTCCGAGTGTAACCACGCCTATGATAAATCCACTTTAAATTTGAGACAACGGCTAATGGGGAAGAGGGGCTCTTTAGTACCTCTTGACGTAATGCAAGAAACTCAAAGTCCTCGTAATAACTCTCAAATGGCTCACAGCAACACTCGCAGACCAAACTAATCAAAATCCCTGCCAGCGCACTGTCAGTCCAGCTTTTGAAATCATATATTCACTCAGGCATCTCCAAACGAAGAAGAAAAAAAAAACAAACACCCACTTCTAGTACTGATAGCTATAAGCTGTCGAAGTTGCGCAATGTGGAAACATCTTTAAGTGTTCTTTTTTTCAGCGTACATCAGTTCATAATCCGACACAGAACTGAGCAGAACATTCTTTTTTTTTTTACAAAACACAGGAATGCACGGTCGTGTTTCGCAACTGGCAGACATTCCAAAGCATTCCAAAAAAAAAAAAAAAAAAAAATACCCACAAATCAAAATTTTAAAAGAGGTAGCCCGCTCAGCAAGTGTCTGTTACTGCAGTCGCAGTCTTGAATGTAAAATAGAACGTAGTTAGAAAAGCAGCAGCAGAGAAAGAAACTTGGCAAAGCGCCGCTCTGTGAAACTGTCGTCGTGTCCAGCCCACACCGGAGATCACTATAAATAACGACAAAATTAGTCCATCAAAACTCAATCAAAATGACAATATTCCGAAGGTTTATAGGCTAATCTAAATAAAGAAAAGAATTAATTAATTGGGAAAACTTAACTTGTTTTTAATGGAATTACAGCTTTTCTTTTTACACCTACGTCAACTAATCCAAACCAGCTGCCTGCGTCAAGTGGCATAAGTAATCACCATATCGTTTCAGTAGTGAATTTGAGTTCTTTGGGGTAGTCCACAATATTTCAAATGACTAAAAACAAATCTGAGATTATTGCACCTGGATGAGCCACAGCGCATAGGGACCATTAAGCTGAGTTTGCAGGCTTGGGTTTTCGGGTGAAGACATTGTTGAGGTCATTGTCATGTGTTTACTGCAACACTTCAGGACTGAGTGACCTCAAATCCTCTATGCATATAATAATAATAATAATAACAACAGCAGTAAGGCAATGATGTAAATGTAATATACAACAATATAAATAAAAGAATACAGAATAAAATAATTTTTTAAATGATGTGATTAATTATGTGATTAATAATTGTGATTGTGATTAAACAGTAAAATAATAAAACAGGGAGAACAAGGAGACTCTCATCTTGGAAGACATCCCTCCCAATGGGAAAGAAATGCCCCCACATTAAAACCTACAGTACACCCCCGCCCAGGCTGTCTGTGATGAGATTCACGTGTTCAGTCCTGTCAAACTGCTTTGACCTGAAAAACTCTGGAAGCTTTGAGAGATTTGAGTCCAAAACCTTCACAGAATGCCAGTCTGAGGCCTGCTGGTCTTAGGCCTACTGACATGAGTCTGGTGATGTCACCGAGCCGCTGCACAGAGTCCATGTAAAAACACAACCTGAAACTGAAAAACAAAACATTCACTGTGTTTATGTGAATGTTAAATATCAAGTAAACTAATGCTGTATGACTCAACTTAATGTTGTATAAGCCAACTTAACTAGTTACACAAGCACATTTTAAAATGACAACATGTGGTCGTAGGAGTCATCCCAACGCAAGCATTGTTAAATCTGCTACAAGACTGAGGCAGAAACATACATAAAAACAAACATAAAAATGTATTGGACTTTTATCCAAAAAGATGGACAAAAGGAAAATCTATAATCTTCATATGCATTTGATTATTAGGAAGAAATAAACCACAAAAAACAGAAAAGCCTTCTGTGCATGTGCAAAAACATAAAAGTAGTTTTGCCATTTGGATGGATGAGACATCATTACATTTCGTTAAAATGAGGAAATAAAAATTTGTTTTAAGACATGATGAAACATTTAATGTTAGGGTTAGGGTTTAGAGTATAGATAAGACTATAAAAGTAACACTATAACCTTTTGTATTTTTATGGGTTTTTTTGTGAATTGCATTTTTCAATGACTTCAAACACATTTCATTGTTTATGTTATTTGGCTGCAAAACATTTCACTATATACCTGTAGCTGACTGGACGCTACTGAAGTTAAGAAGCAGTTTGGATAGGTTGAGGAAGAGGATGGATAGAAGGCAGGATCTGATTATCTGGTGAGAGTTAAGGTATCTTTGGCGGAAGGGCTGCAGGGCATTGTGGGAATGAAGCCCGAAGCCACATCCTCAGTCCACTGGGCGGGATCAGCTGCAGGCTCTGAGCAGCCAGGAGACAGTCGCCATGGCAAACATCGCCTTGGATACAGGTGGAGGGTGGGGGGGGGGGTCATTTAGTACCTCTTGTATCACCTTTTCACTAAGGGCACTGCTAATCCCATACAAGCACATCATTAACACAAACAGGAAGTCCTGCCTGTGTTAAATAATAGGGGTTGTAATGCAACCTGTTACAGGATATGTCCAATCCTAATAGAGAGTGTGACGGGGACAGACATTATTATGCTAGCAGAGAGAGACAGGGATGGACATATTGTGCCCTAACAGAGAGACAGAGACCGGCATGTTGTGCTAAATGCGAGAGACAGGGAGGAACACACAGTCTGTCCCACAGGGTTTTTAACACTTACAGCTCTGTGTAGCACCATCTGAGCAGAACGATAAACCCTATTTGTAAACATACAATAATACAGGCTGCCACAATCGACACCGCAGTAACCGACAGCCCCGCTCAATAATTTAAATCTCTTATGTTTGACTTCTGTGCAAATTAGTGAGAGTGATGACCCCGGAGGGCAGCGAATCGCGAGGCGGGTTGCAAATTCCCCGGCCTTGACGCACACAACGAAAAAAAGTTTTTAAAAAAAAGCCCACAAGTGACACCTCCTTAAAAGGAGCCAGGCCACATTCTTTTCCAGCAGAACCGAGGCTCAGGTGGCTCCCAGATAAAAAAGAAGGTCGTTTCTGGGTATAAAAATGTTTTGTGGCTGTTTGGAATCAATTAGAGTAAGAGTGCGCTGCACCCCTGACCCCTCCGCTCGGCTTTAAGAGCCGTTTTGTTGGATTTATTCACGGCGGTTTATCATGGAGAAGGTGGATAGAAAGCCCCCTGAAAAAAAAATTAACAAAAATCTGGAGGGAAAAAAAAAGATGGAGGCTCTTTAATCTGCTTTAGACACAAGCTCCTGCATTCCCCCTCCCCTTCTGCTTTTCTTCTTCTTTTTTTTTTGCATGGCTGAGGACCCGGCCTGCTATTATTTGTTCACTTGATCAAAGCCTTGAAGTTCAGTTGTTCTCTTCTAAAGCACATAAATACAGAGCTTTCGCGGTAATCTTCTTCGCCCTGTACCGAGCAACCCCCCTCCCCCCCTTCCCCCCTTGCCCCCCTCCCCAACTTTTGCGTGCTTTGGTGAGCTTAGCGTAACATAACCGCGATGCATTTGGCTTTTATCTTGCATTAGTTTTAAGACCCCCCCTGACCCCCCTACCCTCCACCTCAAACCCCTCCAAGCCTCTCGGCTGGGCTGACCCCCCCCCCAACCCCCCACCCCTCCCAAAAAAAACACAACTAAACCAGCATGTGAATCAGGTTCCAGCTGGGTTATTTAATTGCAGCTTTTGTCCATCTCTGCAGCTGTTTGACTCCTGATTGCTGGGACCCTGTGTGTTTGGAAATGCCTGGAGAGGTTAAATCTACCCCCCAAAAAAACACAGTTCTTCTTAGGCAAGCTGTTTTCTAATGATGACATTGATCAGCCTCACAAGGCTGGGGGGGCCAGAACACGGTGGCTCAGCTTTAAATTATCGCTGACAGTTTGCAAAGAAAGCTATCTATTTTCGTCAAATTCTTTCTCTGTGCGATTGGACGGAATGTGGTAGCTCAGGTGTGTGGTAATTAGCCCAGGTGTTGTCTGACCAGCTTAGGTTTCATGGTAATTAGTCCAGGTGCATTGTGGGTAAAGGCAGATCCTGCTGTACACGTGTAGCAGCACCGCTGAAGGTGGAGTTGAAGGCCAAGGCTAAACGCTACGTCGTTATCCGCATTTTATGCTTCTGCCTGATACATTTTCGGCTTTTCCCCGAATGCAGAAGCCCCCCCCCCCCCCCCGTTAAACCAGTCTTCCTGTGGTGATGAGCGGAGTGCGTGGCTCTGTGTCTTAAGCGCGCAGCTGTGCAGCGCTGGTCTTAAGCGCGGCTCCTAGCGTAGCGCGTTTTAGAGGCTCAGGCCTCCCACAGGACCGTGTCTTGCTCCGGGCGGTTATGCCGTTCTGACAGGTGCGTTTGTTTCTAAGCCCCGCTTTTTCCCTGCAACCCCCCCCCCCCCAATATTTCCGCTCGGCGAGGTTTGCCCCCCCGCTACGGCCGCACAGACCGCCGGCCTCCACCGCCGTTGTCAAGACTACGTCCACCCCCCCCCCCCTCTCCCCAGCCCTCCCACCCCCACTCCCCCTCCTCTCTGGCTCCTGGCTTTATGGGTTCCAACGTTTAGGACCCTAATCCATATAGACTCCAGGCTCTGAGTCTGACAGTGAGAATAACCGCACCTCAGATCTCCCCCTGGTCCAGCGTTTTCGCGGTGTTTGCCGTTCTCTGTGGAAAGCCCTGTGGAGCCCTCTCATCCTGGCACTCGGCTCTCACAATCAACAGGTGTCAGTGTGGCACTGTGACCCGGGGTTTCAGAGACAGGCAAAAAGGGTTCAAATTCAAACTGCCACACCGCTGGTACTCTAGTCAAACACATTCTGTCAATTTAGCCTCTATACTTTATCTGTAAGTAATAAAATAAGAGCTAATGAAATAGATTCTATATTCTGCAAATGTATGGATGTATAAGTGCATGTGCATTATAAGGCTATATAAAAAGCATGTTTATATATGTTTATGTAAATGCATATAATAATATGTGTTTGGGGCATCTAAGCAACCCTAGGTAAAAGTCTTCTGCAAAGAATATTAGTGATGAAATAATAATAACTTTAATAAATGGCCTTAACATAGCACTGTCAGCTGGGTCTCTTTGAAATACATTAATCACTTCCTGTGCAAATTTAAGAAACTGTTTTTTTGTGTTGAATTTGCCTATTCATCAATTTTCTCATAGAGTTCATTAACAATGTCTTAACTTTATTTTAGAAGTCCAAGAAATAACCCAGAGGTTTGCATGGGCCTCCAAATAAATGCTGACTTATTTTCAGTCTAAAAAAAATTATATTTATGTATTTTTGGGGTACTTATGACAGCTAAGCTGAGTTGTGTTTTTTTGAATATTAATAAAAGTTATTTTTTCATTTTGTTTGCTGAATTCGGTGCAGCTGTACACGTCCTCTTGGTGTGATCTGCAGAATGGAAGAAACAAAAGTTCTAATAGACGAAGCTTAACCAAATACCTGGAGGACGGGGTTTTTGTCTGTGCTTAGATCAGCATACTGGCAATCAGAGCCTCGAACAAGGCGGCCAGAAATCAGATACCAATAAATCACTAAACCTCCAGGTGCATTCTGGGTATTCTCTGCCTCAGCTGAAGTGGTAGCTCCGCTGTTCTAAGAGGCGATCCATACCGCCTGTGAGCCCGCGGTTCTAATTGGAAGAAACAGCCCTCCTAACAGGAATATGAAGGAACAGACAACGAGAAGCGCCTTTGTAAATAAAATAAAAAGCGCTGTTTCTTCGCTCACGCGGAGTCAGTATTAAAAGCGTGCTTTCAACAACCGTCTAGATTTAATCTCACTGTGAACACATCGGGGAAATTAAGAACGAACGAGCAAATCGGCGGCAATGCGGTACGGTTTAAAGAGCTTGTCTCAATAAGGCACAACTGGGGGATCTGCGCATTGTGCTCTCAATCAGTAAATAAATTTCAAACGAATGGCAAGCGCTTCGGGAGAAACGTTTTTCTTGCGTAAATTGAATCACACCATTGTCGTAGTGAAATTAACTCTCTCCCAAAAGCTTGGCAAGCCTCTTCTTCCAAGTCTTCTGGGATCTCATTGGCTGTCTGAGATCATGTGATGACAAAGTCTGGGCGGGGCAGTAATCTCATTAAATAACATGATGTGTCAGAGCTAATCAGTTGTTTGATCTACCCTAATTAGCATCATATTTGTTTTGCCTGTACATAAATAAGTCAGAAACGTTTTCTTACAGTTGTCCTGAAAAATCTTTGATTGCAATGAATAATTCATTTCTTTTTCTGTTACTCTAAATCTGCGTCTTCCTCTGTTTTTTTTTGAGCAATGGAAAAATCCATTCATGCATGATGGCACGTGCTGTTAACATAACTGTAAACATTTGTACGTTTAGGATAAACATTTATATTTTTATATTTCTGTGCTACCTACCTCACGGAAAGCGGAAATACTGTATACAGTACTTGTCACTGGCCAAGGTCTTTGGCCCCCAACACACTTATCACACAGTAATGATGAGTCAGGGGTCTGTGGATGAGTCCTCCAAGGTCCAAGGACCACAGAGGAAGACGAAGATTTAAAGTCAAAGCTGTCCATCACTCTGACTTACCCAGGAGGGGAAGGGATGCAGGTCTTTCCTCATCTGAAACACACAGTTTTACTCTGAAGCGCTGGAGTTTGAACACTTTTAAGGACAAGGCCTAAAACCGAGCCAACAGTGGATCTTAAACAGAACTCTCCAATTAGCCAAAACACCCACTGGCAACCACAGATAATTAAGTGGGCGAAAAGACAGAGAAAAAAAAACAGCAAATAGATTAAATTCTACACGAGAATAATTAGCGGTGCTGCTAATTGGCAGAAGCATTATTGTACGGGTGCATATTTGCGTCTGGATGCTTTGTGCAGGACAAACGTCACACAAATATACACGTGTGCCACTTCTCGTGACACCAGTAGATACCAGTGGAGTTACTAGGGCGACGGTAACGCAAGGAACCCTGGCGGAAATCGAACCCACCTGACCACCAATGAGATCAAACTGCCATAGGTATAAGGTCATAGGTGGGTGCGGCCAAGGCCCCTGTGATGCAGAGTTACCTCTGAAAGTAACAAACTAGTGGAGGCAAGGAACTTTTTAGCAGCATTTACATAAACATCACCTCTGTAGACTTCAGGTGTTAGATGGCTCATGATATTGCTAAGGCTCTAGTCCAGAGGTGGTCAATCCAGAGCCTGGAGAGCCGCAGGGTCTAGTGGTTTTTGTTATCACCTTAAACACCGCAACCACTTCAGACTCAAGACACCAGGTGAGGTGAGCAAACTGTGTAATCAACTACTTTAATTGATCAATGACGTGCCAAGTAACAACAAAAACCAGCAGACACCTACGGCTCCCCTGGACCTGGGCAGGCCCCCTCTGAACTTGAGTTTTAACCGGGAGTGTGGAAGAGCAAGGATTCCCCTGGGACCCTAAAGGATTCTGGGTAGTGTTACCGCCATTATGCCCGACAGTGACCGTGATATACCGCCTGCATCATGTACTTTCCACCAAGTCATTTTGTGAAACAGACCATCCTTCACACTTTTGGCAAAACTCTTTATTCATTTAGCAAATTGGTTTAATGAAATATATATAAAATTCTGAGCCAGCATGGAGGGACGGAGAGTGTGAACATGCGGAATAAAGCATTGAATCATATGCGCATGAAATTGCAATAAACCTGTCCCTGCAGGCAGCCAATTAGCCACCTACACCCGCCACACTGCTCACAGCAAGGAGTTAATGAACCTTTAAACAAAAAGATCATGCTCTTTTCCACCCATATTTTTCTTCCTGCCATTCCCCTCAAAGAACTATCATTAAAAAACTAATATTAATATTAATACTCAACTACTGCTGCTGCAGATACTAGCATTACTACTACTACTACAACAACTTTGGGTGGGATTTGAGATGCCAAAAATTAAAAATCATCATCATCATCATCTAAGAACGCCACTGTGGAAGTATCCATATGACCTCATGCGTGATCCATAGGACAAGGCAGTTTTTTTTTTTTTTTTTAAATTGTCCAAGGTGAGAATGATGCCTGGTGTTCTAGCATTCTCACATACAAATGGTTTGAACAATATCTGTTCCCACCGTACTGTTGCTGCAGCTCAATTCATAACTGAAACTATTTTTAAAAAACAGTCCAAAAAAAAAAAAAAAGAATGCAGACACATTTAGTTGAAATAAAGGAGTTATAACTCAGAGGGAAGGTCACATTCCACCCTTACTTTGAGGGGTTATACCAATTACTACGTCCACATCTCTCCAATGCATCACAGACATTGTTTGGTGGTTGAGCACAGAATGCCTAATCATCCAGTAACCTTGCACACCACGTCAGATTCATGCAAATAAGAATGAATGGCGGAATTCCTGTCTGATTTTCGTGGGGTTAGGGGTTATTTTGCCATTTCCAAGATGAGATTTAAGGTAGACGTGCAAAGCTTTCATTATCGTGAAGTGTCAGAGCTAATACACTATTTGGTCCGGCCCTGTTAATAATGAATGCGATTATGGAAAGGGCAGAATGTTTGGTTAATTTTGTTCAAGGTTAGAGGTTGTTTTACCTTGTGTAGACAAGAATGAAGGTATGTCAGCAAAGTCATTATTGTTAAGTCTCTGTGTTATTACATTTTGGGCCTGGTCCTCCTCCTTAAAATAAAATAATAATTTCGCTTTGGCTTGTGGATAAATAATTCCACCAGACACCTAATTACAGATTTCAGTTCTTTTTTTAATATATTAAAGAATCAATCATCTCTGAAATCATAAAACTGGATCCACATGTTGTTACAACTTCAGATTTAAACTCCAGACATATAACTTCTTTTTTTTATTATTATTATTTTTTTTGAATATGTAACTCATCCAAGAACAGTGCATCGCGGCTGCACCGCGTCCAGAAGAGCTCGAGACCCGTCCCGCGGAACGCGAGCTGAAGACAGGAAGTTCCTGCCGGTTCACTCCTGACTCCTGTGAACGCGTGCCGTGATCCCGCTACCAGACCAGAGCCAGGGTTTCAAATGGAGCCATTTTAAATACCTCAGCAGGCTGAACGGTGCGAGTCCGCCCCCGTGGATGAGGTGTCAGATGTCCCGCGAAAAGCAGCCTGATTGGAACAGAAGTGCGCACTCCTTTCTGGAGCAGGATTTGTGGTGTGGCCGAATTTAAAAATAAAAAAAAAGAATAAACGTGAATTTTCTCTCGCTTGTTGGGTTTAAATTGGCTTTAACAATTATGGCTGAATGGAAAGCTAGTTAGCGTGGCACAAGGGTATAGTGTTGGTGTGTGTGTGTGTGTGTGTGTGCGTTGTGCGATGGAAATTTCAGTTCCGTTTTCTTAATTGTCGAGAGCACAAATGGAATTGATACTAACCCCGAGGGTAAAAGGTAACAGAGTAGATTAAACAAGCTCTTAGTGAACTGAAAAATTAGGTGAATATTCAGAAACTAAGTACTTGTTCCCCTTTGAATAATCATGCCATTTCCTTCAATATTATTCTAGTTCAAAACCTAAAAGATTTAATTGGATTTAGCAGCATATATTTAGCATTAACAGCTGCTCTGTTTTAGCAGAGGATGTATAAGATTTAATAAGATTTACTGAGATTTAATACGATTTACCAGTTGATTTGTACAGTGCTGCTACCTGCGCTACTGACTCTGAATCACAGTCCCATCTAAAGTTCTCTTTCACTTGGCAGATTGAGTCCCTCCACATTCCAGGATTATCAGAGATACTGCACAAACTCACCAGAGCAGAAAACGTGAAGCTGAATTGCCCGGGGGGGGGGGGGGTGGGGGGGAGGGAAAAAAAACGAAAAAATCGGAGACTGTTTTTTTCAAGCACTTTTTGGAATCTTGAATGAGGCAAGAGAGTTTTGTTTTTGCCTTTCCGTCTCCCGAGATGTTATCAATTATCAGGGCTCAGCAGGGGAGAGAAATCCCTGCTAACTAAGACCAGAACGAATATGCGAATGTGAATCCTTCAGCGATGTGGGGCTTTCAAAAAACTGTTCCTTGTCATTAATGGTCAGTTTGGGATGTAGGTGTTTCTGGTGGTGGTGGGAGGCTGCAGGGGCCTTTTCCTGCTAGCTGAACCAGTTAGTAAGCATTGCCACGATTGCACTGCATCATTGAGAGCCTCTCCTGGGGATTGAACCTCTGGGCGGGGGGGTGGGGGGGTGGGGTGGGGTGGCATTTGCCCACCTCGATGTTGTTGCTCTGACCTCGGGTTCGAGAGCATGGTGGATGGGAAGACCTGCCCACTCGCAATCACCACTTTACCTGCCTAACCCCCACCTGCTGCAGGTACAGCCTCTGTCAGTCAGCCATGCTCCATACCCTGCTCTCAATGTAAGGAGGAAAGACAGACAGGCACAAATGACCCTGCAACTAGATATATAAATAATGAAGCAAGTGTAATATAATACAATACAATAACATGTGTTTCATTTGTAATATTACATACAGTAATATTAGATGCTTTGCAATGCTACAGTATGAGTTACTTTGCTAAGCTAACTCGTAGATTCAAAGAAAAGTATAAACTGATTTTAAGAGAAAGTGTTGTTGTTTTTTTCAACTTAAACAAGTTTTCAAAATAAAAAATCATCTTCCCAGAATGATGTAGCACCATCGTGCTGCAAAGTGACTTTTCTCTCTTGAAAATTGCTTTGCAGTTTTAATTGAATCTCTGGGTATGTATTTCTGTTTATAGGTTCTTGCCCTGGGTTAGCACACGGTCTAAAAATCAGCAGTGCTCCTTATGTAACCACTTACTTGCAATTTGAATGAAACATTAAAACAGGGGTCCCGGCTCAGTGTAGCCATTAAAGATCCCACAGTGAGGTATTAACCCCGGTGTCCTTGTCGAATTCCCAACACACTCTGATTCTGCAGGGTTGTAACTGCGAAAGAGAATTTGATTCTCCATTAACCTGTGTTATCTGGTGAAATATAGGAAAATTGATTAATTCAATTAACAAATCGGTTAATTGGTGTTTTCACTCATTAATTGATTTATTCCATTATTTAAATCAGTTAATTAATACATACAGGGTTTGTGAAATGAAAATATAGCTCGGTAAATACAATAACATGTCAAGATGTAAAGATGAGAACAGGTTATTGACTCTATCCGTTCTTGCTATTTAAATCTACAGTATATGCTCCCCTGAGATAGTGGTTTCTCTTAAATTGAAATGCTAAGAACACTACAGAAACATTTAATCTGTTGAAAGCTACCGTCTTGCCTCATGCTCAGATAAAGGTGTCTGTACAGTATAAAAATAATAAAACCACTTAAAATTGCCTTTTTATAGTGCCGAAACATTATCGCTCTAAGGAAGCATCTTTGCGAATAAAGTTTCATTCCGAATAAGCACATATATTTCAAAAAAAGGCACTATACTGTCTGGCAGAGAATGGAATTTCAGACCATAAATAAGATTTTACCGGATTTTACTGAGTGTGCACTTAAAGCACGACACCTTTTGATAAATGCATTTATCTAGAGCTGGCAGGGGAAAGAAATTCTTTAATGGATTTGAATCACGTTGCTCCGTTTGAAACAAAAGATTATTCTTCTTCGGCTGAGCACAATATGTTACATCCCCAGAAACAAAGACACATTGATGGCCTGGTGGAGTCAGCCCCGAACAGATGGAAGGGGTTCTCGAGACTGAACCATCAGTTCACTTTCCCAAAAAATTCAATTTCACATTACACTCCGGTATGAAAGAAAAAATTACCTCAGGACTTTGACCTGTTTTAATTCTTTTTTTATTTGGCATTATCTGATTTCAGAAGCTTTCTAGTGCATTCAGTTACACTCAGGATCAGCAGAAGGTCGGTGGGGGGGTGGGGGGGGGGGGGGGTGACTGTGAGACGGTGGTGGGGGTAGTTGCTATTCATAAAATGTTTTAAGAGGAAGCAGTGAGATTATTAATGCATCTTGTTTCTGACCATTTCATTCCGTAGTGTATCCCCACCGGATGAGTGCTGTTTCACCAGCCAATGAGATCTCTGCCTGTCTCCCTTAGACAATTTTTTTTTCCATACCAGGAACAGGTGACTTTACCAACACAGATTTACACACAGTAACTTCTTACAAACACGCATAAATGACATAATAACTGACTTAATTACATTAAGTAATTAATTAAAATATTGTTGTTTTTTTTAAACTGAAACACCCATGCCATTTTGGGCTGAAACGTTATTCTTTTTTCAGTGCAAGGATCTACCTCTTACAGGCAGGAACATGAATGAATCAGTGAGACAGAAATAGAGGACAACTCACTTTTAAACCCTCCTAAATCACCCCGAAACTGTTTTTTTCTGTTTTCGCGATGAGCTTGCCAGGGTTTTAGCACAAACAGCTTTTCGGATCAAACATCGACTTCTATTTCGAACAGATGACTTCTTAAGAATGTCGTCTGTGAAGGCGATAAGTAAAACTCACACATCTGTGATCTGGAGAAACGAAAGGGACACTTTTATTTGACTACTTTTCCACTGTTAACGTAGGTCTTTGTCAGAACAGAAGTGTTGTGCGTCAGGCTTCAGTCAAAATGGCAATGCCACCTTCTTAAGTAATCACCGTTATGGTGTAAAGTTAAGCATGTGAGTTTAAATTCTTTCATTCCCAGCACGACACCCTGATCCTGAACATTACACCTACAAGACATTTATTCTCTTTCTGTGATACCCATGTCTTTGTGCTTTGTGCCTTTGTCTTTGTGTAAATCATTTTCAGTACAACAGTACCAGTTACATTCATTAATCTCATTTAACTAAACAGATCAAAGGTTTGCTCTTGCCTAGAAACCTTTTAACTTTTCAAAGGCCAATTTCTTGTTAAGTGCACACAGACAGAGTGCCCACATTAAGTGTGTTCGAGTAAAACAGGAACGGCCGATTGGGGGACGCTCGTTAGTTAACGACTCTAAACCAATCGGAAGCCGATCCGGAGTGATTATCGAATTAAAGCCACTCTTCTGCATCTCCGCTGAGCAGCCCGATAGCAAGCCGCGCGCAAACGTTAGCGATTAGCCTGCGGCGGAAAGGTTTGGGGTCGCCGCGGTAACGAGCCGCTGGGCGGCGTAGGGTCAGAACTCCGGCGGGAAGACGGCGGAGAGAAGCGCCGCGGGCGTGTGTGAGTGTGTGTGCGTGTGCATGTGCGTGTGCGTGTGCGTGTGCGTGTGCGTGCGTGTGAGTGTGTGTGCGTGTGCGTGTGAGTGTGCGTGCGTGCGCATGTGCGAGTGTATGTGTGCATGTGCGTGCGCTGATGACATTCGGCCGTCTCCCCGGGCAACAGGCAGCAGCAGCAACGAAAAAAAGGAAAAACTCATCTCGGAATCTGAACAGGCAAAAAAGAACATTTTCATTAAACTCCATTTGCAGCTAATTTGAGGCTTGGAGATGTGAGTTAATCTCGCTACAGTCGTCCCACTATCATGAAGCTCCTATTTTTGTCCTGTTCCCCCTGTCCCGCAGCCACCCCCCCCCACCCCCCCCACCCCCCCAGTCTCTTCAAAGGTTACAAAATAATGATCTGTTCTTTACATTCTGCTTAAGGGCTTTCCGAAATAGATTTTTTTAAACCCCTCTTACAGGTTACCTGCTGGGACTTGGGTACATTCATCAGAAAAACAGCATGCACAGCACACGGGAGGGCATTGGAGAGTGTTTATGTAAAGATAAGCTTTTTCAGAGCTCAGCATCTGTGATATACGCGCCATGTAGCGTCTGTGTAGAGACGGAGTTCTCCCAGTGGTTTGTGAAATAGGCGGAAACGTAGCATTTATGTAAAGATGGAGTTTTTCAGCCTTATGTGGAAAAAGGCCAAACGGATGTAAAAACTGATTTTTTTTTCTTTTTTTTTCTTGTGATAGCAGCCAAAGTGTGGCACAGCTGCTCGTCTGCTTGAAAGGTTACAGGCTTGAATGCTCTTGGACAGAGCTTGTGTTATGAATTGAGAATTTCTTCCATAAATGTCCGACTGTATTATTAATATCCGGTCATTTAAAGCATGGCTACTTCCAGAGCGACCTACTGCACAGAATATGGCATTTATAACTGAACGAATATATGCCCCCTGGACCTTCCACTGCTTTAAAGAGAGAAGGAGGAGGGGGAGGGAGGGAGAGAGGGAGAGAGAGTAAGAGAGGGAGAGAGAGAGAGTGTGAAAGAGGCAGACAGAGAGAGAGGGGGAGAGAGAGGGAGAGGGGGAGACAGAGAGAAAGAGAGAGCAAGTGAGAGAGAGCAAGAGAGCAAGCGAGACAGAATCTAGAGACATCAATACTAACAGTGAATGATATTTTAATAAATGTTTGTGTTGTCAGTCCATCCATGGAAAATGATGTCCGTTACACAAATGATGTCATAAATGCTACAGTCATTTGACTAATGAAATTTCGAGTTTGACCCGTGGGCATTGATAATCAGACCCCCTCGCCCACAGAGTGGGAGGAGGGGGGAAGTGCAATCTGCCGCAGTCATATGTGAAAATGTTCTCCGTTCCACAGGTCAGGCATCGTGTAGGCGTGCGTTCTCATCATGGGGCCCACAGCGTGGAGACTGGTCATTTGAAGTCTCCCCAGTCAGGCTGTCTCTCCTGTTATCTCTCTCCATCTCTCTCTCTCTCTCTTTATCTATTCTCTCTTTTCTGCCTGTGGTTAGTTTTTTGATAGTTTTTCTCTTTATGTTGCTTGTATATTATTTTTATTTTGAAGTACAGTAATTTCTGTGGTTGAACAATGTCCCAATAAAAGGGGTTTTTAAATCTCTCTCTCTCTCTCTCTCTCTCTCTCTCTCTCTCATTCTCTCTCTTTCTCTCTCTCTCTCTCTCTCTCTCTCTCTTGTTCTCTCTCTCAGTCTCTCGTCTGTTGAGTTCGAGTGGGGGAGTGATGGCGCCGTGCGAAGCCTGTATTGCGTGCATTTCAGGGCAGGTTTTATCTGAGGACACGTGACATGTGATCGGCGGTTTCTCACGCCTGAGTTGTGCTATTAAAGGTGGTTTTTAAATCACAATCTCTTTCTCTCCTTCCTGTCTCGCTCAGTCTGTATCTCTCTCTCTCTGTCTGTATCTCATTGTCTGTCCCTCTCTCTCTCTCTCTCTCTCTCTCTCTCTCTCTCTGCGTCCTCGTCAGTTTGCTTAACACCCAGGACGTTCTGGGGCAGGAAGCGAGGGGGGGGGGGCATGACTGAGCTTTACTTCCTGTGAACCTCGCAGCGCTGGGACTCAGTGAGGACTCAGCGAAACTTGGTGGGGGTTGGGGGCGGGGGGCTGAAGGGGGGGTCCATTTCCGCCGGTCTCTGGAGCTTTCAGACCGGCGTTTAAACAAAAAAAGAAAAAAGAGGAAATAATAAAAAGCTCAGACACCTGCTGCTTCTCACCTGGAGGGAACCCTGCCTCTCTTCTCTTTCCCTCTCCTTCGCTCTTTCTCTCTCTCCCCCATCCACTCTTCCACTCCACAGGAAAGAACATGTGACCACGTTCAGATTCTGACAGCTGCTTGTGTCGGTACTGAGAGACTTTTTATGTTCCAAAAAGACTTCCCTACCTCCAGCACATAAATGCCAACACTTTCTATTACCCTGTCCCCTCAAAGCCACCCATTAACAGCTAAAATAAAAAATAAAAATAAAGCCTAAAATCCAACAAACAGCACTCAACCCAACACAGAGAACTCAACCCAACACTCAGCCCAACACACGACGTGCAGTACCGGCTCCATGGAGTACCAGAACCTCCCTGCACCACTGCAGAAAACTGGCTCCAACACATATCCCCTACAGAAAAGACCACACCCAGCAAACAAAAAACCATCATCGACAGAAAAAAAATACAAAGTTCTAGCCTTCCACATTTACCAAACGGCTGCCGTACTGTTTCAGAGCAATCACAAAACAGACAGTGCTCCCCCACCCTAGTGGGGGGGGGGGGGGGGGGGGGGGGGGGGTAGAGGAGAGATGGAAGGAGGGAGGGAAAAAGAAGGAAAGGAGAAAGGGGGAGGGAGGAAGTCAGGGTCAATCAGGGAGGTACATTCGCTGGCTTTTCACTGAAAACATCTTAAAACAACACCTTTTACACAATGCTTCAGCGTTTCTATTTTTTTTTTAAAACTAACTCTTTTCTTCCTTTATTTCACAGGTCTTGAGTAATGCACCTTGATGGCAGCACTTATGTGATTGCACATTTGGGTATTTCTGACTATAGTGGCGTTTGTGCTCACTATGCTAAATGCACTTCTGTGAGTCGCTTTGGCTAAAAGCATCTGCCAAATGAATAAATTGTAAAATGTAGAAAGACAGGGTGAGAGAGGGAGGGAAAGAGAAGGGGGAGAGAGAGAGGGAAAGAGAAGGGAGAGAGAGGGGGTGAAAGAGAGGGGGAGAGAGGGAGGGAAAGAGAAGGGAGAGAGAGCATGAGAGACAGAAAAATAATTTACAGAAGATGCTACAATAGGCTTAGAAATACAATTATAACTGAACATTCCAAACTGTAAGAGAAATTGAAAAAAAAAAAGTATTTTTAAAAAATTAAAAGACATAAAATCCTGCATGACCACCGTGTAACACACCTCTCTCCATCACATCCAGAACTTTCCATCACACACACACACACACACACACACGGGAGCAGCTTAACGTCGTCGTAAGCGATGTGCTGAGCCGACCCAGCTAGAACTCCACAGAACCTCAGCAGAGGCGGGAGATCACAGCGAAGCGGTCCGAGCTGCGGTTCTGTGACTCCTCTGCTCTGCTGAAACGCTTTTAGCGCTTACCGCCCCGGACCAGAGCAGAATCAGTGTTTCACAAGGGGGCTGTCTTTTCGTTTCCGAACGTCTACCCCCTGTTCCCAAGCCCCCTCGCTCTCTTACAGCAGGTGAGACGGGTCACACGAGACATGGAGTCAGGAATGATATTCCTCTGACCTTCTTCTTTCTTTTGTCATTAAAGAGGAACGTCGGTGAGGTAATGAATTCAGAGCCTTTCTTTCTCTGCGCTTGTTTAAAAGCTGAAAATTTAGTTATGGGGAAATAATGGAATATCCAACCGGGTTTGCCCCCCCCCCCCACCTCCCCTCTCTGTTTTAATTATTTTGTTATTATGTACATCAATAATCCCTCAGAGGTCATTCCTAAATTGGAATTTGAAAGGAAAGGTAAAAAAAAAAAAAAAAAACAAGAGCCAGTTGAAATACAGTTAGGGTAAAAATGCCTTTAACAATCAAATTAAGAATGAGATTAAAGTTATGGGGGGCCTCGTGAATTATTCACCGGGCAGGAAGTCTCCTGTAAAGCACGTCCTGCAGCCGGAGGTTTCCCCTCGCCTGCTCGAACCCCGTGCATTTCATCTGCTTCAGTATTGATGGATCATTGCATTATAAAACAAACTAATTAAATCCGAGGATGAAAATGAATCAGAAGGGGTGGGGGGTGGGGGGGGGGGGGGGGGGGTCAGCGTTTCATAACCCTACAGTACGTCGTTACGGAAACCAGAGTTCCACAGTTTTTTTCGCAGAGTTGAAATATTAAACGCATAAATCAAACTGGGTCAAATTTGTTAAAAAAAAAAAAAAAATGGGGGGGGGGAGGGGGGGGACAATGAAAGATGAAAGTAAACCTTCCGCTGGTCCTTTGTGGAGTTTTAACGGATCGCGATGCCCTTTAGCTGACATCCGGCTGGCGCAAAGTGCCCGTGGAAATTTCCGGGCCCTGGGTGTGGCCCTCTTCCCCCCCGGCGGTGCTTCGTAAGAAGTAATCATATTTTCCCCAGGGCTCTGTCTCTCCTTCACTGCCTCCCTCTCTCCTTCTTCCTCCCCATCTCTGTCTCTCTCTCTCTCTCTCTCTCCTTCTCTCTCTCTCTCTCTCTTTCTCCCTCTCTGTCTCTGTCTCTCTCTCTCCCTCTCTTTCCCTTTTGCCGGGAGGCAAGCCCATCTTTCTCTCCTTGTCGGCCATATTGTTTAATCACATTCAAAAAATTTTCATCTCCTTTCCCCTGGAATCGCATTCATCACTCTCACCCGCGGATGTGAAATGGCGGAGTTTGGTGGTTCGACAGGAAGAGCTTCGGACCGCTCTCCATCTCCACGTACGGAACTACCTTGTCTCCGCCATCGAGCAGCCAGGTGCATTCATCCGTCCAGGTGGCTGAACGTTTTTGTTTTTTCTCCGTAAACAACTCACCGAGGGATTACATTTTTACATGCACTCCATACCAGCCGGTTATTTACTGATGTGATTCAGGTTAAGCACCTTTTGCTGAAAGGTACAAAGTCAGCGCCCCTTCAGGGACCTCAGCATTACCAGCTAAAGTACTTAATCACTACACCTCACTGAGTATGACACACACGAGCTTAAGATGGATTCCCTAAGTGTAAAATAATGAATTGGTCACTCACTTGTAACGGCTGCAGTATATTTCGAAAACGGGGGATGTAAAAAAGAACATAAATTCAATGTTTGGCAGCATCGCAAAATGTCCGGTTTGTTTATTGGCATTATCCATTGGCTTTACCTGTGCTGATTTATGCAGATTGCGTGTGATATATTTACCTGCTGAACGAAATTCAGGCTAGCTGCTAATATTTGGAGGGTGGGGCTTAAACTTAAATGGGTGGAGCTGTTATGCAACTATATCAATCGCTAACACATGAGGGGCCAATCAGACAGCTTTGTCCTCTCTAGCTACGTGCTATGGGGGCTATCGATAAAAGGTCCATCTGTATGAGAATATACGCTTTTACTGTGCCCACTTTTTGCTACCATAGGACTCCTCTGTCTTTCAGAATTGTTCATTATTAAGGTGATTTGCGAAGGGGAAAAAAAAAGGAAAGCAGAATCCGCACCATGTGGTCCAAGGCAGAGAGGATTTTAGTGTTGTTTCAAGACTCAGCGGGTAAATCTAGAGAAAAGCTTCTTCTGCAGCTGGACTGAAACGTAGCCAATAGATCAGAGCGTATTTTATTCATTTGGATCATTTAACTGAGACGCAGCAAAAGAAAGGTTTTTTTTCCCCCTTTTTCCATGGTGAGAAAATATTACTTTAAATTCACAGACTGTAATTTGAAGCTAAGTAACTGTGGAACATATATTTAAAAAAAGAGAAGCAACAGTGCAAATATTTCAACAACAATTTTTTTTTTTGAGTTTGCACCCACCGCTCTTAAAATATGAAGCCCTTTCAGCATGGAATTCGATCTTTCTTTGACACTCCTTCAGTATCTGATTGGCACAGCCGTACGTACCCGCAAAGTCTGTGCCAGCCAGCTCTGCAAATCCACCAGAGAAAAAAACTGAGGTTCTAGCTTCTCCCACTCCCACGGTTGTAACACAATAATCTCATTTGCATACAAGCTCTCATTGGCTGCACAATCAAATTTACATAAGGGGCTTCCATTTGTTTTGCTGTACAATGTAAATTACATCCAAGGGTTCATTGAGTGTCTTTACTTGCCTGATGATGTATCATGAATAATAATGCATCAATAGTGAGACACCATTGTTTAAATCAGGAAACTCCATGAATCATTAAAAAGCACCACAGCACCACACAGAATATGGGCATTCTCCACAGAGGAAGACACTTTTATGAATCACACATGATGATGATGATGATGATGATTATTATTGTTATTATTAAGAACATTTAACCAGATAAGTCTGAAGGCTTATTTGCTTATGCATGTATGTCTGACTGATTGGTTCAATGAGACACTGAGAGCTCCATCCATTTGGGGGTTTATGAAGCTTTACTTTGACAGCGTTGTGAAGCACCTTGCTCAAGGGCTATGGGACACAATGGCTGTGCCCCATCTGGGACTGAAACCCGCAAGCCGGGCTCCTCAGCCTATGTGCCACACTGTGAAAAACGTGTGAAGGGATCGGAAAGCCAGGGAGGCCTCATTTGCAGAGAGCCAGGGTCCGCTCTTCTGGGAGTGTAAGCGCACACACACGGTGTGTGAATGAAGAACCTGAAACACATCACACACTTACGCCACTCAGAGCCAACTCTACCAGGCCCAGTCCTGCCCCTTACAGCACTCCCCAACTCCCACCACAACCCCCAAACCCCTCCCCCCCTTCCCCCTCCCTCCCGACCTCCCACCACTGCAGGGTGGCTTAAAACCCGAGACCGGGAGGTCACGTAGAGGTCAGGCCCGGGGGGGGGGGGGGTCAATCGAGGCGACTCCGCGAGGCCGGGCGCTAACGGCGGATAGCGCCAGGGCATCGCTCTGACGGGGTTGGGGGGGGGCTGGGTGGGGGGTGGGGGGGGCAGCCCTTTGGTTCGGCCACCGCCCAGATTCTGTCAGCACTTCTTCCTGAACTCTGACTTTTATTTGTAAGAAAAATGCGAGCGTTAGTGCTGCCCCCCCCTGCCCCCCCAGCCCCCCCCACCCCGTCCCTGCACCAGCACAGCGTGGAGAGAGCACAGCTACTCGCCACACACGGGTACACAGCGCTTGCCAAGCAAAAAACCCGCCACTTACATCCGTTTCCCGAGTCCAAGGACAAGTTTTGACTGAATCCAGGCCTTTATTCTGAAATGAATGTCATATCTGTAGTGCTTATCTCACACTGAAACAATTAAAATCGAAACATCAATGCAATACTGAACAAATACATAAACGGTAAAATATACTGTATGTAAGGCAGTCAAAGACTACGGTATAAAATATTTTTTCAATAAGGTAAAATAAAATGACAGCACACAATGACTGTAGTTATCACCTTGTCACTTTATAGTCTTGACTGAACTGGGGTGACTCTCGCTCGACAACTACAGTAAGTCTTGGCAAGTTATTGCGTGTATTGATTTTTTTGTAATGTTAGAGCTACTGCTTTTAAAAGTGCTTTTTAATGCTGCTGTGAAATCGTTTTTTTGGGGGGGGGGGGAATTTCCCCATGTGCCCTTTGGTGCTGTTGACAAAACAGAGAAACGGCTTCCAGGCTGCGCCTTGTTAATCCCTTTTAACATGTTAAATCCGTCCAATCGGGAGCCAGCGTGAGCCAGAGTTCACGAGGCGGCCGAGGCCGGGCCATTGGCTCGCTCTGTTTACTGCTGTTTGATCGTCATGGTTACGCCGCGCATTCTCGGAATGCTGAAATTTGCCCTTTGTTCCGAACGAGCGGCTTTGAAGGACTGAGGAGTGTCACTATTGGATCTGATTTGATTTGACGCAGTGCCCAGCTCGAAGTGCGTAACGCACCGGAGGCTGACTGCGCACTGACGTGAGAATTCGGGCAGAGGCCTGCGGGCGGGGCGGGACGTCAGTCTGCCAATAAGAGAAGGACAGTCTCCGATCACTTACCGTTCAAAGAAACGATTGGTCAGGACACTAAAAAGAAATTTTTCATGGATATAAATACCATTGTTATAGACATATTGGTTATTTTCATGAAGGGTGTGTGTGCCTTTATTTGTGTGGGTGTGTTCTGCATTTGTATGCTCCTTTGTGGTTGTGTGTGTGGTTTGCATGTGGTTTGGAAGTGTGTGTGCATGTATGTGTGTATCCCTGGATAGGCTTACAGTATGCGTGAACGTATGTGCGTCTGTGTGTGTGTGCACGATCGTGAGCGTGCGTGTTCTTGCGCGCGCATGAGCGCGTGCGTCGTGTCTGTGCACGTCAGCTCGCGAGCGTGCACGTCTGTGTCCGCGTCTCCAGAACCTCAGAACCTCCCCGTCTAACCGGAGCTAGCGCTGGCGTCACGGCCTAGCGCGCGACACCAGGCAGTTCATCACTCAGACGTTACTCGTCCCGTATCCTAAAATGCATGTTCCCATCTGCTAGATAAGCACTGTCGAGCAGGCGCAGGTGGGGGGGGGGGGGCGCGAGAGCGTAACACCTTTATATTTCGAAAAAGCTCTTTTCTCTCCCTCTCTCTCTCGCCCGCTCTTTCAGCACTTTGTCAGTAATAAGACAGGGGCGGCAGGAAGTGGAGGAGAGCGGCGGATTTTCGGGGGGGAAAAAAAAAGACAATGATTGAAAATAATTGAAAAAGCAGGAACTGCCACGGGTGGAAGGCTCATTCATTCTGCGCCACCGACGGTAAGTAGCATTAATTAAACACGCCTTGTCATTGCAATCTTAATTTAACACACGCCAGGTACTGCAGTGGGACGGGGGGGTACAGATTGACCTCCATTTTTCATGACCTCGATGAAGACGGCAAAGAGTGTCTTTGAAAATAACTCGGCGGAACAAAAACTGTCCTTGAAAAACAAGGCCAGGAAACCAATTTCTGATAACAACTAAGATTATTTAACCGTGACTCCACGATTACTTTTAGGCCCGAGCTCCCCAAAACCACAAAGAGGTTATTAAAGAGATGTTCAAAAAAACTCTTTTTTTATTTATTTTTTTTAAATGAAGGAGTCTTGCGTCTGGTTTCTTATGTCATGAGTTTGAATGTTGCTGTCATTGATAATCATAGGAGTATAAAACCATCTCTTCCTGGTCTCGTAAATGTCTCTACTCAAAGTGAAGGACGAGATCCATAGTTCCGGGTTACTACGTAGGTGCCTAAGAAAACCCTTAATTTCTAATGCTGGATTTTATTTGTCTTTAATAGTGAATAACGTGATATCGCCTTGAGTCTAAATACGGTTTATCTCTGGGTGATGTAAGGAGGAAATTCAGTCGCTAAAACCAGGAAGCACGCCTCCGTGTTACGGCGAGATGCTGTTGAGCAAACGTTTTGTCAGGTAGGCGTGCCGTCGGATTTTCATTATTCACCCACGGCTTCCCCCTCAGGGTGTTCAAACAGGAAGTAAGGATGATGTTTGCAGTGCGGCGAACGTCCTGACAACCCTCTCCTGACAAAGCCTGCCCCTCAGGTTCCACTCTTTACAGAGCTGTACCTCAAACACGGGGGGGGGGCGAGGGGGGGGGGCTGCCTGATCCGGATCAAAGAGGACGGGGATCGGGGAGGGGGGGGGGGGTCACAGCACCCCATGCACCCCCCCCCCCCATTCCATTAGCAACAATGTTCAAAGCCACGCCCCCTCCCATCTCAGTGTTGGGGTTGTAGTCCGTATCTGGGTTCCCATCATTAGTGTGGACTTGACTTTTTTGGGCAGTTTGTCATGATGACACCTGTGAACATTTTTTGGGGGTGGGGGTCTCTGTCCTCTCCGAGGTCCACCCCCCCTCGCTGTTTATGCTAACGAGGTTGAGGTTATTCTCCCAACGAGACAGCTTCTGTCCTGGCTCCCTCCCCAGGGGTCAAAGGTCACCCTCGCCATGAGTGTCACCTGACCTTGACTTTACCTGGCCCTTTTAGAACTGATGCCAAAGCTCCTGTTCCTGTACATACCTTACAAAAATGCAATAATTACTCAATTCACTGAGATTGTATTTATATCTAAATGTATATATTTATTTCAGAGACCTGCGCATAACGATCTGTTTTCTGTTTCCCACTGAGCTAGTCGGCTGACTGTGCTCGGCCTCTGAGGCATTTACATGTATTTATTACAGTTTTAAAAACAGTGTATATATATATATATATATATATCTGTTCACTTGACTGCGATGTAATGGCGTGATTTATGACCTTTTTAACGGGCGACAGAGAGAGAGACGGCGTGATTGCATCATTCAGAGCCCCGTCACTCAGGCGATTGTTCTCATGACAACAAACTCCCCAAGCAAACCCAGGGGAGACAGGCCCCCCTCGCACCCTTCTGAGGGGCTCAATTACCCCCCATCCCCCCCGCGCTCTGTCTCAGACCCGTCCACGGTGTCTTCATTACAGCGGCGTAATGGCGTTTCGTTTTGGGGGGGGGGGGCGGGCGCGTTCGGCGGAGTCGTGCTCCGTCGGCCCCGGCGACCGCGGAGTCGATTACGCCGGGGTGTCCATCACGCGGCGGCCCCCGTAAACGCCGCCGCCCGGCTCCCCGCCGCTCTCCCGCCGCTCTCCCGCCGCCGTGTCATTTAGGGCGGGCCGGGGGTCGGGACGTGAGCCCCCCCAGATAATTAAAAAAGAAATGACACCGCCATTCTTTCGCTCTCTCTCTTTCTCTCTCTCTCTCTCTCCCTCTCTCTCTCTCCGCGGCGAGCCACGCGGCGGGGTTCCTGGGTAAAAAGCTCGCCTCCGCCACAATACCCCTATCCCAGAGTTCCTCTGCTGATTGCCCAGCATGCCTTGCGCAATTTATAATTCCGCACAGGCATGGGTTGACCCCCGCGGGGTGGCAAACCCCAGACAGATCTGAGGGGTCAGCAGAACCCCCCGCCGGGGTAATTTCGAGAGCTCGGCGGTGCGATGGGGGCGCATGCAGCGTGCGCTACAGAGAGTGATGGTGCCCCCTAGAGGAAGGGGGGGACAGAGCGATGGGTTCCCCTGGCCAGCGGCCTGGGATTTTGGCGGTGTGAGCTGGCTAGCTGCTGTTAGCATGTGTGGGCAGCAACAGGCCGTGGTTCAACAGAGAGAGAGGGAGGGAGACAGAGAGAGTGAGAGAGAGAGAGAGAGAGAGAGAGAGAGAGAGAACGAGAGAGAGAGAAATGCCCCACTAATGCAGAGAAGGGAACAGAGAGATTACTGGTCCCTACGGGCCCAAAATTCCCCTGCCACATTCGAGCAGATATGACCAGCAGATGGTATCACACAACACCCTACAACCACAACAAGCTATCAGTATCACACAACAACCTACAACTACAACAAGATATAACACAACACCCTGCAACCACAACAAACTATCACACAACACCCTACAACCAAGTGGCAAGCGGGGGCCCTCACAGTAGCGGATATGAGGTCTAACCACCGTCCCGTCCCGCCCCGCCCCACCCCACCCCCACATCCACTCCCCACCCCCATCCCTTCACAGCTGGGTATGCAGTCATATAGGTCCACAACCATCCCGGGGCTGCACAATTCAAGTTTAAGTGGTGGGTGTGATTTATATTTGACCACTTAGGGGCCACAACAACATTCTTTAGGGCCACCACACCCAAGGGTCACTAAACCTGCCCCTCACCCCCCCACTCCTGACTCGGCATGGATACCAGAGGCCCAATCGGAATCAGGCCCCGATCTCCACAGGTGACTACAATCACGGATTCCTCCGACTGACCCAGATATTAGATTTTCCAGAGATGTGTTGCAGGGCAGAACATCTGTCTCCATGGGCATTGCACTCTGCCACGCCTCCCTCATGAATATTCATGAGACACAGAAACGGAACGTTCGGCTTCAAAAGCCAGGAAGACATAAGTTTCAGTGTTAAGAACACACAGCTGAACATCAGGTGAGTGTGAGTCAAAAAAATCTAATAAACCAGTGCACGGCTGACCCATGTCAGAGGCGGGCGGTGATGATTGGTTGTCTGCATGGGAGGGGGAGGAGCCTGGCCTGCATTGCCGTTCCTCCCCTAAATAAAATATAATATTAACAATATTTGAAAATGTGCGCCTTGTGCGTAGGTTCGGCTATCCCTGGCGAATAATTACTTGAGCATGCTGATCCGTTATTTGTCCGCTGGCTTGATTTTACAGCAGTAATTAGCGCAGCTGTGATTAACTGGACGGCAAAGTGATTTACAAATATGAACATCACCCCCACCCAGACATCACCCCCACCCAAACAGCTATAGCTCATTCATTTACCCGTTTGAAATACAGCTTCCACATTGATTAAAAAATGGGGGGCTGATGGGGGGGGGGGGGGGAGGGAGCGGTGTATTTAAATATTTCTGCTTTACATATGCCTATATGCCTGTCTCTATGTATTCTGGCCATTCTCCTTAATTCAAACTTCATAATGTTTCTTTGAATGATTATAACTCACACTAATTGCATTCCTTTGAACAATTGCCACTCACCTATAATAATACACACAGTACCGTGGGTGCAGACATTATAAATGGCTTTGCATGACACAATTAATAAAGACAATCAGTCTGAACCATTGTCATTCCAAACAGCCGTCACCAGCCATTCTGTCTTATTCTAATGTTCATATTTGTTTGAACAATCACCAGCTGCCTCTCAATAAAATAATAACAGAGGAATAAAAAAAAAGAAAAAACGGCGACGACAATTACCAAAGACAAAGAAAGCGATGTTTCGTTGTTTTCCATTTTTTTATTATCATTATTCATAGTTGCTCAGACACGTGTATATACAAATACAGACCTTTCGGATTTTTTTTTTATTTTTTTAAATGTTTATATACTTGAAAAAGCTGGTCACTGCGGCACCAGTAAGCGAAAGCTGGCTGGGGGGGCACGTAGATTGATTGATAAGGTCTCTGTGCACAGAATGAGAGACTCTCGGTACAGACAGGGGGTGGGTTAGGGGTGTGGGGGGGGGGGGGGTTGTGGGTGTGAGGGGGCGCATTGATTGATTGATAAGGTCTCTGTGCACAGAATGAGAGACTCTGGGTTCAGACTGGAAGGGGCGGTGTGGGGGTGGGGGTGGGGGGTTGGGGGTGGGGGGGGGGCAGAGCTAGGCCTCCTGGGTAACCTTAGACTCTCCAGCATCTAGTAACACTGCTCACACAATGGCAGACAGTCTATTCAGCAGATTTGTTTTGCGACAGAAAAGCTGGAGGGGACAGGCTTGGGAAACACTCAGCACTGCCAAAGAGGCTCTGAGACTCACATACACACACACACACACGCACACACATACACGAATACACACACACACACACACACACACATACACGAATACATACACACACACACACACACACACACACACATACACAAATACACACATACACACACACACACACACACACACACGAATACACACATACACACACACACACACACATACATACACACACACCCACGCACATACACACACGCACACACACACACACAGATACACACACACACACACATACACATATACACAAATACACACACACACACACACACAGATACACACGCACACACATACACAAATACACACACATACACACACACATATACAAATACACAGATACACACGCACATACACACACACATACACACACACACACATGCACGCACATACACAGATACAGATACACACGCACACATATACACAAATACACACACATACACACACGCACACACACGCACACACACACATACACACATACACACACACGCACACACGCACACACACACACGCACATACACACACACACACACATACACAAATACACACACATACACAAACACGCGCACACACATAAACATACACAAACACACACACACACACGCACGCACATACAAACATACACACACACACTCACACACATACAGATACAGATACATACACGTACATACATACATACACACACGCACACACATACATAGATATACACACACATGCACGCCTACACGCATACACACACACACACATACACAGATACACACACACACATGTTAAGGTACACACAAACACATTCACAGAAACAAGGTACACACAGACAGGCAAATATACTGCATTCTGCAACAAGCAGAGTTTAGGAGTGAGTTCATCTCTGTTATGTATAAGAACAGCACCCCTTCCCGATGCCCCTTCCCCACAAGAGAAATGTAAAATAATGAAGCAGGTAATATGTATTATTTTTGTTTGTGACCTGGCAGGTAAGAGGTAACCCAGCAGGTCACAGGTAAACCCAGCAATCCTTTTCAGCTCTCTCTGATACTGACACACAACGTGGTGAAGAAAATTCAAAACACCTCACAGTTCCTTTAAAAAAAAAAACGAAAACATTTGTCCAAATTAAAAAATAAAAAATAAAATAAAAAACATTACCAAATTACCAACAGACTTCTTTTCTTTTAATTCTGCATCGTGTCCATGCGCATGCCAAACATGAAAGTGGCGATAATCCTTCGCTCAGATCTGTCCCTGGGGGGGGGGGGGGGGGGGTAATCTTCACGAATCAACATGCTTCCGTATGTCTCCTGCCTCCATCAGTTCCATCAACGTTTAAGACACACACAAAAAAAGTAAGTACACCCGAAAAAACGTCCATGTGCTTTCCTTCCTTCCAAAAACCCCTCGAAAAAGGTGATGGTGGTGGGGGGAGAGCGGGCGAGTGAATGTGGGGTAGGCGTGGGTGGCTGGGGGGGGGGGTTCACTGGGTGGAGCATATTCTGGAATAGTCCCACCCCCAAATCCACCCCCTTTGGCTCCACGTTTTAACAAGTCCACTGCTGTCCAGGGGAAGGCCGCAGTCCTGAGATTTGCCAATCTCCGTTAAGCATCGACGATGACGGTATAGATGAGCAAACTCCGAGTTACCCTCCACAGATTCTACCTTGTACCTTCCTTTTTTTATTATATAAAAGACATAAGAATCAAATGAATACTTTAATATCAAACAGTATTTACAACAAGAGGTTCTTCGCTAGTAATACAGTTTTAACAATGAAGTGTCACGTTTTTTTTTCTTTTCGGCCTCCAGAAAGATACAAAAACCAAGTACTATCAATCTAACACTACCTGTTATATTATAGACTAGGTAGGATACATAGTATCCATTAAATGTGTGTATCCGTATTTCCCTGTTTGAAGCATGTACAAATAATGACGATGATCATAATAATAATAATATCAATAATTATAATAACAACAATAAGGGTAGCGGTGATGACAAGGTAAAAAAAAAAAAAAACTCAGAACCCCAGAACTTGTCGTTCTTTATCCGAAACAGCAGATCACCACCCGTGCAGAAACCATCACTTTTTCCCAACGTTTGCCGAGCTACTCTTAAAGCCTCCGTTCTAGATCCGAATTTCCTCCCGCAGTCCCACACAGCCGAGAGCAGCTGTCATCTTGTAATAGCACTGTTGCCATAAACAGAACAACAACAGCAAAAAAAAAAAAAATGAACAATGGAGATGTCGCCCCAGGAAATACAAACTCTCCACAGGGGGCGCTGCACTTCTGGATTTTTGAATGTGACTTTTTAAGGTAAGCAAAATAAAATAAAATAAGGCTTTGGGCACACTAGTACAACGGGGGAAAATAATTCAAACAGACAAACAAAAAAAAACAAAGCGCTTATCCCCGTTATACAGGTGTTTGTGAAGTTTGTTAGAAACTGAAAAGTGGCCACCCACCAATGCGACTCACAGGGACAATGTCCTCTGTAACAGCGAGGTCACTGTGGCCTTAAATCTCCACAGAGAGCCACCCGCTCACCCTCCTCATCCCCCTCTCCCCTCAGACGCTCAACTTATTTTTGATTCCAGAACGAAACTTTCACCAGCCCTCACGGGGTCCCCAGGTCAGCCACTCTGAGGCTCGTTACAGGGACACTTAACCCTTTAAGGTGTTGAGATCACAAATGTGTGACCGGAATGTCCTTAGCGGAACATTCTAAATGCTGATGTCACAATCGCTACCGGTAACTGAAAGCAACGGAGTTCTAGAACACTGACTTAGAATTTTGAGAAAATAAAAAATAAAACATTCCATAAAAACCTACTCTTGAAAGGGTTAAACCAGTAACACTAGTGGCTGATGGTGCCTCCCCCCCTCCCTCCCCCCCCTCCCCTCGAACCCTCCAACAACCGGTTCCGCTCGGCAACCTGTAACAACAGCTCCGATCCGCACCAGGCATCCGGTCTCCTGCTGACAACCAAAATACTTATTTCCATTTCTGTATTTCATTTTATTTTATTTATTTTATTTTTTTAACTTCTCTGCCAACTGTGTGTCAGTGTGATTTTAAAGTAACTTGCCACCAGAAAAAAAACTAAGCCACCTCTTGCCATTCTCAGCCGAGATGTGTGGAACTGGGTTTTATTTGACGCGGTAAGAATATTGCGTTTGTCTCACAGTCAATTAGACGGAACTGTGCTGTATTCACGGGGAGACAGCCTGCAAAAGTCACAGAACACGCAGTGTACCTGCACCTGTTCTTAAAGGTGATATAGGGTAGATTACTACAGGACTGTGGAGCCCGGTATCCATAGCAACAGCACACAAGAGAATGCCTCACAGGTCGTCGTTAAGGTTAGAGGGAGAAAAAAAAATAAAAAAACGACTTTGAAGGTAACGAGTATCACCACTCGAGAGCGCCGCACCGCCCTCTCAACTTGGACGTTCCAGAAATAATTATGTGAAACACAAGCGTATATCTCTTTAAAGAAATAGTTTAATTGTGAGGACAAGCAGCAGCAGAGAAAGCCACAACAAGAACTACTGTTTAAACCCGATGCTTCATCTGGTCCCCTGCATCACTCAGTTATCTCTAACAAAGATCTTTCTCAGAAAAAAACATTCTGAGAAACGGTTGACATTTTTTTCAGGGAAGGGGAAAAAAAAACACAAACGAATGGATGGAAATGAAAAATAATAAAAGAAAGTCTGAACGGGAATGTTCCCGGGCGTAACACGATCGTTACCGTCGGCAACTTTCTAATGCAATTTTTGAAAAAGCGTGAGAGTCTGAGAATGTGGAGCAGACACACTTCCTGGAAACGCCGTTGCCGTGGTTATAGTTTCCTTGACCGAACCCCACCGGAGACTCCAGGGGGGGAGGCGCGACGGCTGAGAATAGCAAAATAGATTCGCCGATCCTTTTTTTTTTTTTTTTTTTTGCACCTGACAAAATACTTTAGAATGCAGTCTTTTATTAAGTCTATTTTATAAAGACTCACACAAAAGAGCAAATAGAAATTAAATCCAACTCCCCCCCCCCCCCTTCCTCCCCCAAACCCCACCCCACCCCACCCCCCATTAACCATGCCTGGTTGATTTGTTCCACATTAATTAATCTTAAAAAATATTGATCTCTTTTTTTTTTTACAAGTCTCACTAAAGTATGCACCAGTGGAAGAGGGGGGGAAAGCGAGAGAGAGATTATTTCTTTCTTTATGTTCTTTATGCTTGATCTGATCATTTTCTTTTTCCCGTTACCCCCCCTCCCCACTCCCCTCCCCCCTTCCCACCCCAAACAGCTACCATGCAAGAAGAGTCTTACCCAGCAGCCATTGGGGGACTTTCCATAAGTACTTTAAGTTATCAGAAAAGAGCCACATCTTTGGCCCGCCTCCCTCACACTCTGATTGGCTGGTCACCATTGAGTCATTAGCCTAATCTGGCCATCCATCCCCTCACATATACACAAGAAGCCCCTCCCTTCACATAGTTCTTCTCCATTGACACAGTTTAATTTCTGAACCAAAATGCACTGAGGGGCAGGGGAGGGGCAAATTCAAGGTCTCTGGTGTCTCTGAGCTAAATTTCGACCTAATGGGGGCGCTAGTGCACAGGGTGGTCCAGGCTTGTGTGTGTGTGTGTGTGTGTGTGTGTGTAGGACTGCGCATGTGAGCAGGAGTAGGTAGATAAGGCTGGAGAGTGGGGGGGGGGGGTGTGAACTCACAGGAAAATAAGAATCACTGAGAATAAGAAGGATTTGGCATCTCAGTGGAAGAGTTTAGCGGGAACCGTGTTTTAGCCTTCTGCGTCGTCGGGTCCCGATCACAGGACCGAGAAAGATCACCTTAAATATCCGCGCAAAAAAAAAAGTGTTCCTTCGAGAGCAGGCGCACCCCCCCCCCCCCCCCACCCACATCCCACCCTGACCCCTGACCCCTGACCCCCCACCCCCCCGCAGCGGGTATCCGCAGCTCCCAGAAGGCTCTTTTCCGCGGGCGGTGCAAGGCGCTACAAGGCCAGCAGGGCGGCGAGGCAGGCGAGGATGGGGGCCAGCAGGGGCCCCGCTGTCCGGGGGCCCGCCGAGTTCCCGTCGCCGCGGGACGGCTCGGCCGATTCGTGACTCGTGTCGTCTGGAGGAGGAACAGAGAGCCAGAGTTAGAGCAGGAGGGTTAAGGCACACACACGCACTAACACACAAGCACACACTGATACACACATACACACACATGCACACACATATACACTCTCACACACACACACACACACATCCACACAAACACAAAAACACACACACTCAACCACACACACACACATACACACAAACACACACACTCAACCACACACACACGAATGAATGCACACACGCACACACACGCGCTCACATATACACACACACATACAGGTACACAGAACACATCACAGCATCACACACTCGCTCTGGACCGAGACTCCCTGTGTTGCTGACAGAGGCTGATGGTTAAGCATCATCACTTCAATCAAAATCCCCTCCCTCCAAATTAAGCAATGATCTCATTTGGATGTATCATTATTTTAAAATCTATATATTCAAAATTTTTTGCCACAACGAATGCCTAATTTATATGACCCTGAAGTTTTATTTTTTTTTAAACTGACATCAAAATTTTTGGTGCAGCTGCAGTCCTTATTTTTCATTTTTACATAATCCTAATCCTAATCCAAAGGTCAAAAAATCTAATCTGGGCTAAGACGACGCTGTGTGCTTGAAACACGCTCGAGGACCTCAGGCGGTACAGAGCAGAATCTGATCGCCGTTATTCGCCATTTAGCCGCCATGTGCATCAGGTGGCAGGAAGGTACCCCCGGGGAGGAGGAAAAGGGGGGGGGGTTGTCCCATTGGGAGAAAAGTTGCCCCCAGGGGGGGTAGGACAGACAGGTGCGAAACAGATAGAGCTAAAGACGAATGCCCCCCCCCCCCCCCCCCCCCCCGAGAGATGGAGGGGGTGCTCACCCACTTACACAGCGATAAGGCGCAGGCAGTCGGGCATGCAGAAGCCAGACCCAGAGGAGAGACGACTGGGCGTGCCAAATACACCAGGCCTCCCCCTCTACCCCCTCTACCCCCCTCGCAATACTGGGCGTGCCAAATACACCAGGCCTCCCCCTCTACCCCCCCTCGCAATACTGGGCATGCCAAATACACCAGGCCTCCCCCTCTACCCCCTCTACCCCCCCTCGCAATACTGGGCATGCCAAATACACCAGGCCTCCCCCTCTACCCCCCCCCCCCCCAGCCCCTCGCAGTACTGGGCGTGCCAAATACACCAAGCCTTGAGTGACCTCACACAAAAGGAGGCGTGGCCAAAACCGCAGGCCTAATAATATGGAAACTGTAACAAACTGCATAAGAACGATAGAGCGCTACAGAGAGCAGGCCAATGAGCCTGAGATCTTCGCTTTAACGGACCATTTTTATGCATTTATACGCATAAAATACGATAAGGTACATGAAAGAGAACATAACAACCCCCCCCCTTTTTGACCATAAATCAGCAACGGCTGTGGAAAATAACGTTCACGGTTTTTAAAAAAAATAATTTTCCGCCTGTTTATTAATCTGACGGGGACTGCGCACGTCTTTAATGATTCAGTTGTTAAACCGAATTAGCTCAATCTGTCGAGACAATCTACGGCCAGGTCTGAAATCCATTCGAAACGGCTGGTAAATGTGACAGGCTTAACGATCAGGGTTTTTAAAAAAACTTTTTTTACCCCCCCCTCTCTCTCTCCTGCAGCAGCAGCAGTAGGGAGCTCGGGCAGACAGAACAACCAGAATCATCCAGAAGACACGCTCCACAGCGACCGGAGTCACACGCACAGTGAGTGAGGTTAGGGGCATGCAGCTGGCTGCGGGTCAGAGTCAAGGGGAGAGTCACAGCCGGGAGGGGAGTCACAGCCAGGAGGGGAGTCACAGCCAGGATGAGTCACAGCCAGGATGAGTCACAGCCAGGAGGAGAGTCACTGAACAGGTGTCTCAAGCAAGCGGCGAAGCAATACCAGGTGCCTGATGTCTCTAGCATGCTCCTGCACACGCTCACATGCATCCGTTTGTCTGAACGGTCACGCTACGTGCTGACTCGGGATTGGAGAGTTACGCTCCTTCATTTGCCCACCCCAATGTGGGTGGAGCTACCATACACTGAACCAATCAAGCGAGCCCTGGCATTAATACTGAAACACTATGATTGGTTTGCACAACAACAGCCCCACCCAATTTTGGGCCTTTTTTTTTGTTAAGGCTGGTTCTCCCAGCACTGATGGTAGCGCGTAGCGTGAACGTGTTTCTGGCTCTGATATCGGTGGTTGAGATGAGGGGTGGAGACCCTTGGTTGATGACCGTGATTGACATGATCGCAGCGGGACAGCAGCCAAAGCCAAAGCCAAAACAAAGCCGAGCTTTCTAACATGATGGCCATGCTACCATGCTAGGAGGGGAGAGAACTGAGCAGCAACGAACAAAAGGAGGAAAGGGTGTGTGTGGGTGAGTGTGCGTGTGTGTGTGTGTGAGTGTGCGTGTGTGGTGTGTGTGTGTGAGTGCGTGTGTGCGTTTCTTGGAAAGTCTTCCTCAAGGCTAGGTAATATTAGCCGTGAGAATCTTCAGGTTCGGAGTGTGTGTCTGTTTGTGAGTGTGTGTGTGTGTGTGAGTGTGTGTGTGTGTTTGTGAGGATCTGCATGGGCAATTGGGAGTGTGTTTGTGAGAGTATGTGTGTGTGTGTTTGTGTTGGATAAACAAGAACATCAGCACTGGTTACATTTTTTTTTTAAATGAAGATTTTCTAAGCCATACTAACCTCTTGGTTCTAATGAATTGTCTACTTTGTCGTTAACATCAAAAACGCGATCGTGAACGCCTATAGTTTTCACACAGCTGTCTAAAACAGAAATAGAGACGATAAGCCAAACAGGTTAGTGACATTTGTGACCCCGCCCCTCAAAAGAAAAACCTTCGCTAAAAGCTCATGACACCACTGGAAGAAAAAAAAAAAAAAAGTTGCAATCCGTCTTTACGCAAGTCAAAGACACAGCAGCAAACTGCCAGAAATTCACAGTAACAAAGCAGTCATGAGCTATGAAAACAACAGTGTACATTGCAGCTAACCAACCATTATCAAGTGTATTTAGATTATTTTTATTTTGTCGTAAACATGTTAAGAATAAAGAAAACAAAATATAAGTACATAGATTTTTCTACCAAAATGCACAGGAAACCATGCGGTTTTTTTTTTTTTTGTTCAAGTTACTTTTTTAGCGGGACGAGACTTACTTGATGTTCGGACGAAAACCTTCAGCTTCAGACATGTCTTCCTCCCGTTCTCCGCGATCGTGGACGCTGCAGAACATGACGGACAGCCAGAGGAGGGGGGTGGGGGGTGGAGGGGTGGAGGGGGGGGATGGGGGGGGAAGGGGGGGAGAGAGAGAGAGCTGGTCGTTAGCGAGACGCGTTAACAAACGATTAGGCCGAATGTGCGTTTAGTGCCGGAGTTCGGAGATCGGAGTCAGCGTGTGAGACACCTGCTACGGGAATTCGACATCAGCGCTGGAGAAGCAGTAGGACGGCCATTAGTTCATTTGGCAGCCGACCCTGGGCGCTAACTCAGCAGGCTAATCGCACCTCCGGCCGCGCGGAGCGGCTACCGTGGACCTCGGTTTGATGCGTGCAGGAGATCCCCGGTAACACAAGCAATGTTTTTCCAACTTTGTGCAAATACCGAGGTCCGATTTTTCACCTCAGGGAACTGTGCTACTATCAAAGTTACCAATATTATTTATTTGATTATATTTATATAGTTTTCTACAGTATTTTATATAGTTTATATTATTTGTATTTGTTGTGACTGCCAGGGACATGGATACATCCTTCTGTCTGTCTGTCTTGTCTGTCTGATTCGTTTTCGGCAAAGGGCAGTTCTAGACGGTTTATCAGAGCAAGATGTCAGAACTGTTGCGTGACAAACAGGGACAAAGGAGAAGCAAGGTTTCACTCAACCTTCAACCTCCCCCCCGGCTTTACTTATTTATTTCTGCTGCGTCAAAATCAGTCACATCGGGCAGTCGTGACGACGGGCGCTTTCCGGACGCAGCCACATGTTCGTGATCGGACAGGATCGCAACGGGATTAAAGAACGGCACAGAAATCAACTAAACGTGCGCAAGACTGAAACGGAACGAAACGCGCTAGCAGCTAGCACGCTAGCACGCTGGCATCTGCGGAGCAGAGCGGCACGCATGTGCTCCAAATGGTATACAGCCCTTCATGTCGCCGCACTGTACGCCCCCCCCATACCCCCCCCCCCCCCTCCATAACCACCCCCCCCCCCACTCCCCCCACGAGGCCTCCCCAGGTCCCGCATCATTTGCATATCCCTCTGTCAGCGCACGCAGCCTTTAGAACATTCCGGCGAGTTTCTGGCCCACGGACCCGTGCCCATGGCTCTGGAGTCAACGCGGAGCAGGCCAGCGCCGTGTTCTCAGCCTCAGCCCCCCCCGTCCCAGGCCCAGGCCCAGCTGTGGGCTCTTTGTCTTCTCCTGCCTGACAGGACTCATCGCTCGGATACAGAGCCCCCCCTCCTGCCCCCCCCCTCACCCCGTACCCCCCCCCCCCGCCCTGGTCACCTCCCTGAGCTCCTCACTGTCGCTCCAATTATAGCATCACAGCCTCTATTGTCCGCTCTCTGTAGGCTTCCTCCCTTCATTAACTCCCCCTCCCACTCCCACGTATTAAGCAGTATAAATAAAGTTTTAATATTCAACAAACCCTCCCCCCTCACCAATACACTATGGGCCCCAGACATGAAACGTAAGTGCTGTTGATGGGTCATCTTCCTCCTCCTGCTCCTCTTCCTCCTTATTCCACAAAGTGGAAATCTTAAATGCAACTTCAAAGTCCCCTTTGACGGAAATCAAAGTCTAAACTGTACCGCACGCAGCCACACGCACACACACACACACACACACACAGACACACACGAGCATGAAGACAGCCCTTGTGGTCTTGTGGAATCAAACCATATATGATCACCATAGAAACAGCAGCCAAGTGTCTGGTGAAGATAATTATGGTCTGCTGGTGCCTGGACAGTGGCCAAGTCTTTCCTCTGAGTGTCAGAACACTCAATCATAATTTCTGCAGCAAAAATATGAAACATATTTAGTAAGAACTACAAAGAAAGTTCATGCTGTCCAATTTTGCAGAGCTTTTAAACAAATTTAAAAAGCATAAATAAAAAATAAAAGGGTGAAGTATACCGTTATGTCATTTAATGGATAATTAAGGATCTTATCATTCCTCGTTAATTGGCTGCGTTTATAATTCTTTTGAACATAGTTTCGAGAGATCCATCAGCACACAGTGCTGTGTGTGTGTGTGTGTGTGTGTGTGCGTGAGTGTGTACATGTCTATGCGTGCCTGTGCGTGTGCATGCATGCATGTGTGTGAGTGTGTAGCTTAAGTATAAACACAGTTTATTGCAGCTACCTCTTTATGAAAAGACAGTTAGACCAAATTTAGACCAAACGGCTAACCGAGTTGGGTCACATGACAAGGTTAAAACCAGCACGGTTCAGTGCAGAACTAGACAAGCACTAAAGCACAGAAAAACATCTGCGATGAGGAAGCAGAACCCAGGGATCGTGTTTGGTTGGACGCACCAATTAATACTTCAGCCCCACACGGCCCATTACTTTTCATATGAGTTTAATAGTTATGAAGTCCCAGAGGTGCCTTCTTCACATATTAAATGCCTTTAAACTGAAATTTACTTATTTCCAGAAAAAGTTCCAAATGGTTACTTCACCTTTAAAATAAACCGTGAAGCAAACTGTTGATAATTTTCTCCAGAGACCACGACTCTCGAAAAAGTGTCTGGTAAAAAAAAAAAAAAAAAAAAAAAAAACCAAACCGTGCGG
>CM077293.1:46873337-46894482 GCA_039654925.1 Anguilla pacifica
GCCCTCTTTTTTCTTCTCATGCCCGAAATTCGCTGGACGGGCGAAGCGGCTTTAAGATAGCGGGGATTTCGCGCTGGAATCCTGGAGGGCTGCTGTGGCCGCCGGTCTCTGATGCGCTTCCGGCACTTAAGGGCTTTAATTGGACCGTCGACGCCCCCCCCGCCGCCCCTCCGCAGGCCCGAACGCGCCGCGCTCGTACGCGAACGCCAAGGCCGCGGGTTTCCCATGCCCTCGCGGAAAGCCCAGATCGCCCCCCCCCCCCTCCCCAGCTCAGCGAGACGGGGAAGGTACCGGTCACCACGTATCCGGAGACACTGCTCTTACGAACGGCCGTCTGCTGGTCCGCGAGACCGGCTCAGCCCCCCCCCGCTGCTACGCCACCTCCGCTAAGTCCCCCCCCCCCACCAACACCCGCGAGTATTCGGAAAAGAGTTGTTTTATTTTCGGGTTTCGCTGCAGTTACAAAGTCAAAGTTTGTTGATGGAGTTTCAGGCGGCTGAATCGTGGGGCCGAGCCGCCCCATAAGCCCTGAGAGAGGGTGCCATGGCGATCGTACGCCGTCACGTTGTGGGGTGGGGGGGGTGTCCAGCTCCTGATGTTACCGGGGACACAAGTCCCGTTCTGGAACCTTCCAGCCCAGCTGCCCCCTCCTGGCCAATAACAGAACAGTAAAACACCCCAGAGCCTTCTACTTTGAGGCAATTAATGGGGGGTAACACGAGAGGTAACATCGAAACGCGCCGGTCGGTCTCCTGTCTGCGGAGTCACGTCAAGCGTCTCATTCCAGTCCCGGAGGCCGGTCCGCAGAATCTGCTCTTAATTACAAACCCTAATTAGCCTGAAATCCTTACTCGGCTTCTTTTAAATTATGTATTTGCAAATAATACATCCGGTCTTAAGATTATGGTTGTGGTCTGTAACATGCTACATATTTTAGTGGGTTTGTTTTTTTGAAAATGCAATAGGTATAGCTGTATAAGCAGATTAGCAGACAAGTTAATGTAGGGGTATGGAAATTGGTCTAAATTACTAAGAAAAAGAGTTTGGGGGCACTTCATGGGTTAAATGATTGATACACAACCCTGCAATCACGTCTTTTAAGTACCATTTATTACATACAAAAATAGATTAAAATGTTCTGCTAAATGCGTCTGTTAAAAACCACAGTGTGTCTTGTGTGTTTAGACCCAAACGGCTGTAAGCACCGGGAGGACATGGGGTCCCAGCCCTTCGTGTGGCCTGGTTACAGCAGTACTGCAGCTGAACTTGTGCACGGGGAGGTCTGTGTGTAGGTCCCGTTTGGATAGGGCAGTCTGAACGCGAGGCACAGTGCCAGTGATGGTGATGATGATGATGATGGTGATGATGATGATTACAACGGCGATCACTCGGCTGGTAATGTACGTCCAGACGCGCCCGTACCACGGTTCATAAGATCCGCGTCCTGCGATCCGCGAACCGTCGATGACAGGACGACCCCGTCTTCCTCCCCCTTCTCCCCTTCCTCCTTATCCTCCTCTCCCTCGCTCTCTTCCCCACAGTCCCACTCTCCTCTCCAGGGATTGGGTGAACCCCCCAGGGACACCATCCATCAGCTCACAGCTTCAATCAAGGGGGAGTGGGAGTGGGGTGGAGTGGGGGGGGGGGGGGTTGGGCGTGGCGGCAAAGAGGACGGAAGGACCGATCAGTCAATTAACACCGCCAGCGTCTCCCTGGCGACGCTCCACCCGCCCGTCTGTCTGTCAGACAACAGCACGGTCGATGTCTCTAATGGCCACTGCCGAACGGGGGTGGGTGGGGGGGGGGCGGGGGGTTGGGTACACCCCAGGGAATCATTCAGGGGCCGACGCAGCGACTGGGAACATCAGCGACGGCATATGTCTGAGAGGAATAAAAACATCCAATAAAACTTTAATGGATGAGAACGGAATCGTGCCTCTGAGCATGCTGGGGGGGGGGCTGGGGGGGGGGGGGGGGGGGGGCACGAGTTTAAGGGGGCGACAGGTTCGCCCTCATTTTCACAGATGGGAGTACCTCCCCTTTATAAAACTCTCAGCATCTCCGCTCGTTATCCGGGTGGAGATGGATCCATGAGCCTTCAGGGAGCTGTGGACACTGCAGATAACAGCTGCATCATTTTTGAAAAAAAACCTTCAACATTTTTATTAATGTCACAGATTTTTTTTTTTTGTTTATTTGTTTTCTAGCATGATTAATTTGTGACTCAGATTGTGGGAGGGGGTGATTCATGTTTAAATAAATGAAAACCGCCCTTTCTCGGTCCTCGACCCCGGCACTATCCCTGGCCCGGGTTCGGTGTGGGTTGCCGAGTTCTATTTGTTTTTTGTTTTTTTCCCCAGAATGCATCAGCTGTTCTGAGCACTCAGTCCGCTGTTCTAAAGCGCTCCGGTGCCAAAACTACAATTACGGGAGCGGCCTGTGATGAACGAGGGGTCACCCCCCCACCCCCCCATCTACACCCCGTCCCCTCTCTGTCATCACTGCCCCCCGCCCCCCCCCGCCGCCCCACTCCTGCCCACCCCAGGCCCGCTCTGAAGTGAGATTATCCATGGGACTCACACATAAGGCCCAGACACTGTACCGTGCAAGAGAAGTGGGGGGAAAACTAAATAAATAAAAAAATAGTTTTTACTCTGTTTGAATGGGGAAATGCTTGGGAAAGAGTTTACAGTGGTTTTAATCCACACATGCACACACACACACACACACACACACACAGTCTCTCTGTTTCTCTCTCTCTGTGTCTCTCTCTCACTCACAAACACACACACACAGTCTCTGTTTCTCTCTCTCTCTGTCTCTCTCTCTCACCCACACACACACACACACACACACACACACAGTCTCTGTTTCTCTCTCTCTGTCTCTCTCTCACTCACAAACACACAGACACACACACACACACAGTCTCTCTGTTTCTCTCTCTCTCTGTCTCTCTCTCACTCTCACACACACACACACACACACACACAGTCTCTCTGTTTCTCTCTCTCTCTGTCTCTCTCTCACACACACACACACACACACACAGTCTCTCCGTTTCTCTCTCTCTCTGTCTCTCTCTCACACACACACACACACACACACAGTCTCTCCGTTTCTCTCTCTCTCTGTCTCTCTCTCACACACACACACACACACACACAGTCTCTCCGTTTCTCTCTCTCTCTCTCTCTCTCTCTCTCACCCACTCACACACGCAAGAAAAATAATAATAATCGGGCAGAACACGCATAAGCGGAAAATCCCTCGCTGTTTGTCACGTTAAGCACCTTCATCTCTAAAGGTGCGCGTGCATAAACCGGGCTGTGAAGTGCATTGTGGGTACCGCGCGCTTGTCTCCCGATCCTGATCTCAGCATGTGAAAAAAAAGCCGTTTATCGCCCGTGTCACTCTCCGCGAACGCTCTCGTATCGGAATGCGTAAATACGAGGACCGCCGAAGAGCATCGCGCTCGCACGCAGACGCCCGTCGCCACGGCGAGGGTAACCGGTAGCGCACAGGACCCGCGGCGCTCGGACTGAAACTGTATTTCCCGCGTGAAGTGGCCACCGGGGAGCCGTTAAGAGGCACCGAAAGACGCTCGCGATCCCAAAACCGACGCACGAATCAGCTCGTGTCTCAGGCCCGTCCGCTGCAGCTCCCGCTCGAAATGAAATATTCCCCCATAAATATTTTTTTCTTCGCTTATTTATTTTTTAAACGCGTTTATCTGCTGAGCAGAAGGCCGTATCCCAGCCGAAACAGCCGTACCGCACCGCACTGTACTTTTCTCCTCGTTTCCGACACGTTTTCCATTTATGCAGCTGCGTTTTTTTTTTACTGAACCTTGAATAAAGTCTGCACTCAAGGGTACGACAGCAGGGGCCCAGCTGGGATTAAAAACGCCAACCTACCGGTTACCTACTTTTTCCCCAAACCGTTCTGTCTGACACAGCCCGAGGAGGAATCTCCGAGATATTTTTATCCAGAGGAACAGCTGACCGCCAAAACCGATTTTCGCATTACACGTTAAACGCGAAAAGGTTTATTCCTACCGAGAGTGCTGTCCTCTCCAATAGTTTTTAATAAATGTATTAGCTAGGATCATTAGTCTAGTTTCATTAGTTTCAGCATCGACGTTATTTTAAGAAGAAAGAAAACGTGTTTGCGTTGAGTCGATTTACCACACTTTTCCTGGATGGTTTTTCCGACCCGCTTTTCGTTCTGAGAAAGGGCGTCTAATGCGTACGTTAGAGCGGCGATCAGGCTGCGCGTTTTTTTTTCGTTTTTTTTTTCGTTTTTAACGCGGTGGCTCGTTGGCTCGGGGTTAGCGGGACGAGCTGAGAACGCCTCACGTTCCGCCTCCTCTGCCCGTCCCGTCTCGTCCCCGTGACGACCGCTGGCTGCAGAAGCACAGGCGTTCAGGTGGGCTGTTTACAGAAGGGCCTTCCTCCGGCAGGGCGAAACCGCTGAAGCTACGTTTTTACAAACAAAGGCCTCCTTAGAAGGACGATCGGAGGCCCGGGTGGTTTCCCTCGGCTTATTGTTATATTTTCACGTCGTCTGCCAAGAGTTCCGAGGAACAGGATCGCAGTTTGGCACGCGTGACGCTCGCCTTCCCACCTCGTACCGCGAAAATACCGCTAAACTTGTGACGAAGCTGCTACTGAAACAAAACCGGAAAAAAAAACCCAAAAACTGTTTATTTTAATCACTGGGCTCCACACTGTGCAGACCTGCGGTGGAGTGGTAAGGACAGAGTTCATCCCCTTCTCAGATAACTAACGTAAATAAATATAAATGCAAAATTAAACAATTAGTAGACCAAATAAACCGTCTATTTTCAAACAGGATAGGGGAAAATTGCTATTTGAATGGAACAGAGAGCAGGAAGTCCCAGATGTGCAGTGCTATTGTAAAAGAGGTATGTCTGCTATGGCCTTCCCTAGCCTCTTAACATGAACGATTGGCCCACTGAGCTAAAGACCAAGGTCTCCAGTCTAGCCACTTCACTGTGCTCTTGTGCAGGATCGAGGGATGATGTCACCATCTGTAGTGGATGCACACATGCTTAATGATTTTTATTTTTTTGGGGGGGGGGGGGCAGAGGCTAAAAAAACAGAAAACATTCTAGCAGAAAAAACAATATTCCCATTCTGCATAATAATAATAATGATATTAATACTAAATAATAATAGTAATAATAATAATAATCTTTCTGCTTCCCCAGGAGTGATGTCACTTCCTGTAGCAGATGCTCAGCCGTTAACTCAACCGCCTCCGAACTCCACAGCGACACCGTGTGGCGGCAGAGGGGCACCGCAGCCCCCCCCCCCCCCCCGCTGGAGCGCGGCCGTACTCACAGATGTAGTAGTACTCCCGGCCGGGCCGGAACTCGAACCCCAGCGAGAACGGGGTGAAGAGCTGGAACTTCTCGGAGAACTTGAGCGGGCCGTTGGGGGAGTGGGGCCGGTTGCACTCCCAGCGCTTGAAGCCCTTGGAGGTGTGGTCGCAGGTGCTGTACCCGTCGTAGTTGACCATGTACAGGACGTAGCGCTCCGTCCGCTCCTGCGGCACCGTCTCGTCGTAGTGCGGGCAGAACACGTCCAGGTAGTCGTTGATGCACACGTCGATGTGGTAGTCTCCGCGGTGAAACCTGTCCAGCGAGAAAACAAAAAGATGAAACGGTGCTTTTTTTAACATAACATAACATAATATACTGACGAGAACAGGCCGTTCAACCCAACGGTGCTCGCTATTTTCCTGACTAAATTAGTGCTCTGATTATATACAGATTAGATAGCATCTAACAGACTAGATAGTATCTTTTATTCCCACTCGGCAAAGCCTGCTTTAAAAAAATTAAAACATTACAATTAATGAATGCACGAATGAATGAATGAATCACACTTGATAAAGAACCATCCCATAATCCATCCTTTCTTTTTTTCTATTTGAGATGAAAGATTATTTAATAACACACACACACACACACACACACACACATCGGAGTGGTACGAGTCAGCTGGCGTCTTTAACATTCTTTGATTCTAAGAGGTAATGTGGGGATTTGAGGCCTTAAATGCTTAATATTCCAGCTTTGCGAAATAATGGGGCAGCCCCATAAATCCATCACGGTAATCCTATGTTTAAGCCCAAACTTCTCCAGATGTTGATCACTTGCCCTCCGAAGAGCGTAAGTCTGAGAAAGTATGCGGCGGTTGAAAAACATTCTCACAACATGGCGCTCTGTGATGTTGGGAAATGATTTCTGTGTAATGATTTTTTTCTTCTTTTTTTTTTAAACATCAGAGCATTCCAATGAGCGAAATAGCTGCGCAAGTCAAGAGTTTCACAATACGTCTCCAAAAAGCAATGTACAAAGAAAAAAAAAAGGGGGGGGGGGAATTTTTTCTTCCAAAAATTCCCCAAAAACAGGCATGTTTAAATAGGATTGGAGAGTTTGATAAAAACCAGAGGGTGTGAGCCACTGATGCTAAATGTTTATCCGCCACGTCAAATTCACCATACTCAAATAAGCCCACGGAGGAAAGCGCAGACACACGCAATCTCGGGGTTACGGTCTTCCGTTAAAGAGCCCGATGTATCACTAATGCCAGTGTCCCCGTTAGTTGCTGTACACACCGTGTGCTGGTGTGAGATGGAATTTGTGAGGACCACCACTGCTCCTGTTCTGCTTATTTTACTCAGTGTGAACTTTGATTCCCAAAGCTTAGCAAACACAACACCTCTGCACTAAACACCAACTGCTGTTACACAGCCAGGACTTTTACTTACACCACAGAAGCAATGACCAGACACAGGGAAACACACACACACACACAAACGCACGCACGCACACACACACACGTGTCTACACACACACAAGTTGAGTACAGATTTTTCAACAAGGCAGCACAAGGCCCAGGACTTAATTTGGTTTCAGACCCTCATCTCGTTAGTGACAGCCTGACAAATATTCAACAAAAACTTTTAATTGAAATATTCCCCTTTGCACAGAACTGAAACCGATACGAGTTAAAAAATAAATAAATAAATAAATAAATAATGAATAGTAGTAATAGTCTGAGAAAATAGCAGAATTCCTTAGGAAAATAAGGAACGAGCTAGAGCTAGAGGGACCGCCGTTCAAATTCCTCGGAATGCCTCTCTCTTCCTCTCCATCTCAATCCCTCTCTCTCCCCCTCTTGCTCTCCTGTTCTCTCTCCATCTACCCCTCTCTCTCTCTCTCTCCCTCCCTCTCCCTCACTCTCCCCCTCTTGTTCTTGTTCTCTCTCCCGCTACCCCTCTCTCTCTCTCCCTCCCTCTCTCTCTCTCTCCCCCTCTTGCTCTCCTGTTCTCTCTTCCTCTACCCTTTTCTCTCTCTCTGTCTCTCCCTCCCTCTCTCTCACTCTTCCCCTCTTGCTCCTGTTCTCTGTCCCTCTACCCCTCTGTCTCTCTCTCTCCCTCCCTCTCCCTCACTCTCCCCCTCTTGTTCTTGTTCTCTCTCCCTCTACCCTTTTCTCTCTCTCTCTCCCTCCCTCTTCCTCACTCTCCCCCTCTTGCTCTCCTGTTCTCTCTCCTTCCACCCTTTTCTCTCTGTCTCCCTCCCTCTCCCTCTCCCTCGCTCTCCCCCTCTTGCTCTCCTCTTCTCTCTCCCTCTACCCCTCTCTCTCTCTCCCTCCCTCTCCCTCACTCTCCCCCTCTTGCTCTCCTGTTCTCTCTCCCTCTACCCTTTCCTCTCTCTCTCCCTCCCTCTCCCTCTCTCTCCCCCTCTTGCTCTCCTCTTCTCTCTCCCTCTACCCTTTTCTCTCTCTCTGTCTCTCCCTCCCTCTCTCTCACTCTCCCCCTCTTGCTCCTGTTCTCTCCCGCTACCCCTCTCTCTCTCTCTCTCCCTCCCTCTTCCTCACTCTCCCCCTCTTGCTCTCCTGTTCTCTCTCCTTCCACCCTTTTCTCTCTGTCTCCCTCCCTCTCCCTCTCCCTCGCTCTCCCCCTCTTGCTCTCCTGTTCTCTCTCCCTCTCTCTCAAGGCTCGGCGAAGAAGCTCATCTCTCTGGCCAGAGTGAGCAGGGGGCGCCGGACAGCCGCTGGATCAGGATGAAAATGTCGGAGGTGTTATTAGTTATCGGCTCTCTTCGCAACCTGACAGGGCCGAGCACCGGCCAGGAGAGAGTGGCTGGGTGATCGCCACGGCAACACAGCTGCACACAACACCACTCGATCCGCGAACTCTTAAAAATAACAGTTTTTGTCAGGACTACCATATCCTCAGTGTGTGTAAAAAAAAAAACATTTTTTTCAGGACTGTACCACAGCCTCAGTGTGTGTGAAAAGAGTTTCTGTGAGGACCGTACTATGGCCTCAGTGTGTTTGAAAACAGTTTCTGTGAGGACCGTACTATGGCCTCAATGTGTGTGAAAACAGTTTCTGTGAGGACCGTACTATGGCCTCAATGTGTTTGAAAACAGTTTTTGTAAGGACGGTACCACTGTCTCAGCCTCTTGCGTTTGCCACAGTACACAGCGATAAAGTAATTACCGTTCACAGGGCACAAATAAAACGCTCAGCGGTGATGTATCACTGGCAACAACATAAAATCCAGCCGTGACCCGAACAAATAATTGGCCTAATTAAGTCGTTAAGTCACAGAGGCTGGAGAAAAAAGTACATCTTCAGATAAACACAACAGGCTTACAAACACACACACACACACGCACACATATTACACACACAGATACCAGCTTTCCAGGTAAGAAACAAACCTACACACACACACACACGCACACATATTACACACACAGATACCAGCTTTCCAGGTAAGAAACAAACCTACACACACACACACACACACACACACACTCCAAAAGCAACAAACTACACAACAAAAGAAACCCACACCTCAGTCAAAAATTTTGTCGGAACATTAAGACTTCTACCGTTTTTAAACAACTCTGGGTCTGCGTGGAATTCATCTAGTATAACTCTCATGTATAACTCTCACTCACATATAACTCAGGAATAACTCTCACCTAAAACTCATGTATAACTCTTGTGTATAACTCATTTATTACTCATGTATAATGCTCATCAAGTTACAGTATATACTGCACAGAAATATAAAGACCACACACTGAGTAACCACTTCATCAGGGAAAGCAGGAGTTTGCAGAAGGCTGTGTTACTTCCTGCTGCTCCAGGAAGGAAGGGGGAAGGACGGGGCAGGGCAGGGAAGGGGCAGAGAAGGCTGGGGCGGGGCGGGGCGGGGCTGGGGTGGGGCAGGGCAGGGCGGGCAGGGCAGGGCAGGGCAGGGCGGGGCTGGAGCAGGACAGGGCAGGGAGGGCAGGGCAGGGCCTGGCCAGGCTGGGGTGGGGCAGGGCAGGGCGGGGCAGGGCAGGATCCAGACAGCCAGCAAACACAAGTGGGCACTCAGGTCCAGTACGCCATACGGCAGCGGGCAGAGGGGGGGGTGCGTTCCCCCCATTTTCACGCACGAGGGTCCACCGCACCGCCTGGCAGCCAAACGAGACTGACAGCTGGGGCGACGCCATGGCAACCCAGAAAAGGTCACCGAGCGGAAACCGAACCCATCCCGGATTCTGCAGTCTCGCCGGGGTGGGCCAACGGGGCCCCGATTTAGCCCAAAAAAAAAAAAATCTTCTATTTTAGCCCGGACGGGACGTCCTAACGCCCTGCTTCTCCCATCGTCCTCCAAAACACAGCCCGCCATCAACCAATTACCGTGACACGTACTTCAAAAAAAACCAAAAGCGCAGGATAACGATCCTGTGAATAACCCACTAATTAAGCCTCCATATGGCAGCCGTGTGCTGCGAATGTAATTAATTTGCTAAATAGCCACCCTCGACATACCCAACCCCCCCCCCCCCCCGCGTCCCGCATTTGGGGAACGCTGGCCACGCGGTCAAGAACAGAGATCGGGACGCGATGCATTTCTCTCTTTCGTCCTGATCTTTCGCTCCAGGAGCGGCTGTCCTCCGTCACACCGAGCCGCTCCAGCTGCGAGGCAGCAGCTATTTCACAGGAACCCGTTTTTTATTTTATTTTATTTTATTTTATTTTTTTTTTACGGCCTCTTCTTTTGAAGTACCCCGAAGCGCAGATTATAAGATTTCATAAACAGTCGACAGAGCAACTTAATCAGAGCGAGTGCTTCGTCATGGCGACCGAGCGACACAAATCTAGGACGGATAAAATGTTTAAATAGAAACGAGCTTGTGAATGTCTGAGCTTCGGGGAAATGGCTGCAAAAATACACAAGCAAATGTAAATGCACAATCACAAATCCCGTTACAGGATGCGGACGTAACCAAAGCAAGGATCAGACAAGCAGCCACTACGACAGCAGGCATTCCCTGTGTGGCCAAATCAGGGTCAAGGTTCTTAGAGAGGAACAGGAAACAGTGTCCAAAACATTACAATGCAGAGACCACAAGATCCAAATATATGACACAACACATAAATATGTGTATATACACTGCCGCTCGCCAAGGAGTTCTGTTAGGCTGATCTGTGTCACTGTTTACATAACTCATGTGCATGCACTCATGGTCTTTCTCATTGTAAATCACTCTACTGAATTAATGTAGTGTCTGTGTGTGTGCGTGTGCGTGTGTGTGTGTGTGCGTTTGTGTGCATGTGTGTGTGCGTAGTTCAAGCAGAAAGGTTTTAATTTTCTCTGGCTTGGGGACCCCAAAATTCAGCAGTGGTCTGCAGGAGGGGAATTATATAGGGGAGCCTCTTCCTTCCATCTGGCTACCCCCCACCCCCCACCCCGTCCCACGTACAACACAGACCACCACGAACTGTACAAAACACCCAAAAGAGTTTTATGGCTCAGCTAGGAACTCTCTGACACCTGTAATTTCCAGAGTGGATGGGGGTGTGGGAAAGAGGGGGGTGATTATACTGTGGAAATGGTTGGCAGGCTAATTGGCTAATTATGGTAATTACACATCTTTGTTGTGTTACAGCTGTTCCACTGCAGCCAAGGGGGGGGGGGGGTCGAAGCACCCCAACATCTAAAACCTCCTCTGCACCCCCCTACACACACCCCCCCCCCCACTCCCACTCCCATTACCTGCAGATTAAAAACCTCTAAACTGCTCCGATTGACACCACCCCACCGACAGCACAGTGGCTCCTCCCCCTCCTTTGTTTTTCTAAACACAGCTTCCTGAATAGCCAGCAGGCCTCTGATTGGCTCGTTTTCCACTGAATCTACGCAGACCTCTGGGAGAGCTCCTCCAGCCCAGAGGAACCTCATTAGCCCCTAAATAGCAGCTCTGTGTGGCAGCGAGCCCAGCGAGAGAGAGGGAGAGAGGGGGAGAGAGAGAGGGAGGGAGAGAGAGAGCGGGAGAGCGAGAGACAGAGAGAGAGAGAGAGAGAGAGAGAGAGAGAGAGAGAGAGAGAGAGAGAGAAAGAGAGATACAGAGAGAGGGAGAGCAGGAAAGAGCGGGAGAGAGAGAGAGACAAAGATGAAGAGAGAGGAATAAAGCTAAAGAAGTGAGAGAGATGGAGATGGCAGTAAGTACTCAAGCATAAAAACAAAGAAAAAATTGAAAAAAGTGAAGTGATTGGCTCTCATACTCAAGCCCCCCAGCCCCCCATTGGTGCCACATGCCTCCTGCTGCTGTTTAAATATGATTGAGACACATAATCATATTCGGGTTAGTTTCCACGGAAACAAGCAACGGGACAAGGTTCATGGGGGTTAGAGAGGCAAAGGCATCATTAAGGCAGGATGGAAACTCTGGTAGCCAGGAACCCCCACACCTGTCCAAATTTACACCAGTGTGACAACCACACCTAAATGCCTGCTTTACACCTGAACTATGTGCCACTCTACATCTGAGCTATGAGCCAATCTACACCTTTAATAAACATAGTTTTATCGGAGTTCATTTTACACTGCACATTTCACTGTGTATATGCATGTATATGTGTGTGTGTGCGTCTGTGTGTGTATGTGCATGTGTGTGTGTCTGTTTGAATACCTGTCATCCAGTCATACCTTTAGTGCATCTACACCACTCCTGCTAAATGCATTCATAACATGTATTCATATATGTACATAAACATACATACACAGGGGTATCACTGTAAACAGCATATATAATGTGTGTGTGTACACACTCAGAGCCTGCGTCCCTCCCCCACCCCTCCCCCGCCCCCTCTCCCCTTCCCCCTCCTTCCCACCGTGATGAGCGGAGCGTGAGGTTCTGTGTCTTAAGCATGGAGCTGTGCAGTGCTGCTCTTAAGCACTGCTCTGTGTCACAGCGCTGCTCTTAGGCGTGGCTCTGTGTCACAGCGCTGCTCTTAAGCGTGGCTCTGTGTCTTAAGCGCGGAGCTGTGCAGCGCTGCTCTTAAGCGCAGCTCCTAGCGTAGCGCGTTTTAGAGGCTCAGGCCTCCCACAGGACCGTGTCCCGCTCCGGGCGGTTATGCCGTTCTGACAGGTGCGTTTGTTTCTAAGCCCCGCTTTTTCCAGCCCCCTGAACCCCCGCCCCCACCCCCCCCTAATTTCCACCGAACGAGGTCCACCCCGGTGCTGGCCACACAGCTAGTCACCTCCGCGGCCATCGTCGTGACTACACTGTCACTGTCTCTCTCACTCTCTCTCTCTCTCGCTCTCTTTCTCTCGTGTCAAACCATTTTTTGTGTAGTTGTCGTCACCCCCCAGTCCCCACCCCCAATTTGGTGCCAACTTTCATGTCTGAAGGGAACAGAACTAATTATTTTTCTTTTTTTAAGACCATAACAGATCAGATTTTGGGGACTTTCCCATTTGGTAGAATTTCAGTCTCTCTCTCTCTCTCTCTCTCTCTCTCTCTGATGTCCTGTTCCATCTTGCTCTGAAAGGTATTTTTGGGGGGATTTTTTTTTTTGTTTTCTGGGGCGTCGGAGTGGAACACTGGCACGGGAGCCACGGCGATCTCCGGACAGCCGGGGTTCGGTCCGTGCGCTTCGGCAGAACGCCCGACCGTACGGCTGGACGGAACTGACCGCGAGCCTTTAAAGTCGCCCCAGATACGGCCCTCGGGGGGGGGGGGGGGGGGGAGGGCACTATAATGAGGGAACACAGCGCTAGCACCGCTCTCCAGGGCTAATGAAGCCCTCTTTCCTCTCCGAAGCTCCAGGTCAAGTTTCAAAAGCCTTCATATCCAGTCAACAAACGCTGCCGCCGCCTCCTCCACAGCACTAGAGGGCGCTGGAGGGAGGAAAGGCCCTCCAGTAGTACCATGTTCCGCGCCCCCGCACCTGTACAGGTGATGTTTTATGTTTTATTTTCATTTTTCATCGTGGGTTTAACACAACCCCCCCCCCCCCGCCTTCTCATGCCAGCCTCAGTACGGTTTATTCCGTGAGCGTTATTAGAAAATCAATACTGGAATGAGACATTAATACCTGAAACCGCAATGTTCTCAGAGGGTTACATCACATTTATGAAGCCGGATCCAAATTGGCTTCAGGCATGTTTTTTTTTTTTTTGCTCTCTCTCTCTTTCTCTCTCTCTCTCTCTCTCTCGCTCTCTCTCGCTCACGCACGTTCACAGGAGCGATGCCTCGGATTTCCTCCGGAGTTTTTCTCACACGTCGCGCGTGACGGGAGCAGACGTCTGGCTGCCAGGCCGCTCGGCGAAACGCGATACCCCGAGAACGCGACGGTGACTGTGCGTGCGTGCGGGAACCGCGACTAGCCTGAGATTTAAAAAAAAAAACTAAAAAAAAACAGCTCTTCTCACAGATGAGCCAGGCACACCTACATCACAATAATCTCAGAGAATTTAGCCAATTAGATTTAGAGGGTATTTTCTGGAGCATTGTGACATCACAATGGGGGTTTGTTAAAACACCGGTTCCAGGTCCTGTCAAGTTTCACAGAGTGTAAAGAGCAGGGAGCCCCAGAGTCCCAGGCTGGTTTCAGGCGGGGGTCTGGGGGGGTCAGCGTTAATTTTAGTTCTGCTTCGCTGAGAGCGCCGGGAAGGAAGGGAGGTAAACAGAGACCCCGCTCTCTCCCGAACCCGCCCCTCCCTTCCCAGCGGGACGCCGCCCTCGCGACTTTGCGGCGGAGACGGGACTGGCAGAACTGTGCCGCGATAGCGAGGGAGATAAAGAGGGAAATCCGGGAGGGGAGGACGGGGGGGACGTGGGGGTCGGGGAGGATGGGCGGGACGTGGGGGTCGAGGAGGAGGGGGAGGGGGGCCGGTGACAGCGGATGGGGGGGGACGGGGGACAGGGGATGGGGGGCAGGGCTGGAGGCACAGCTGGAGGTATAGGAGCCGAAGAGGGTCTTTTCCCCAAACCTGGCCACTTGACTGTTGAGCTCAGCTCACATCTGTCCTCTCTCTGTCCCTGACTCCTGCTCTGTCTCTGACCCTCTGTCTGTGACTCTGACTCCTGGTCTCTCTCTCTCTCTCTGACTCTCTGACTCCCAGTCGCGCTCATCATGCAGAAGAAGAGCCGTTTCACACATTCATAACTGACCAAATAAACAAACACATGAAACACAGCCTCACGGCTGTAGACGTTGATAAAGCCCGTATCGAGCAAAAAAGAGTCGGGCGGCGTCAAAGCCTGAGACAGGGTTCAGTTTGGGAGCCACAGAGGGGTCAGTCACACACATGGCTGAAGAACCAGCCCCTTATGCCGTTATCCCTGAGAACATTTTACTGGGGGGGGGGGGGGGGGGTGTATTTTAAGAACCGTGCTACGAGCTTTCATCACCATCCATGAAAAAATGTAAATTTGCAGGGCGTGGCAGAGAGGGGCGAAACGGGGCAGAGTTTAGGGCTGTTCTCGCCCCCTGGGCCGGTACGCAGGCACTAATGGGCTTTTAAGCGGGCGAAATCCCCATCACTAACGCGCTCTAACAGGACCCCCCCACCCCCTGCCCACCCCCCCTTCATCCCCACGCTGACGACAGCTCCGAAGCATATTTACATCACTGCCCTTACAGAGGGGGTGGGCGGTGTGGGGGGGGGGGGGGGGGGTAAGGAGAAAGCTGAGAACAGCAACATTCCCATGAATTACTCCCCAGATAGTTCACCTCTCCCTCTCTCAAATATCTTTTAACCGTCCCTCAGAACCCTTACACTCCCTCCCAACCTCCACCCCCCCCCAAAAAACCCCGTACCCCCCAACGCCGGTCGGGCGCCCCCCCCGGAGACGGGGGATCCCGGTCGAGCCACTTCGAATTAGGCGCGAGCGAGCCATGAAAGAGCACATCAGCCGCGCGGCGGCATCGTCACACGAGCGGCGGCTGAACAAGACGTCCCACCTGCTGCTGCTCCCCGAGCGCCCCCCCCCCCCCGCCTCCCCCCCCCCGATATGAGAAACACATGCGCGCAGTTAAACTTAACGGCGTTCCCCGCGCAGGTAAAATACCCCTGACCCTGGAGCACCCTGGGGCCCTTCCTGTCGGGGGGGGGAACCGCCCGCGGCAGGTTAGACGGTGCGGAATGCGGTCGCCACGGGAACGCGCCGGAGGCCCCGCCGTGGAGGCCGGGAGGCGGGCGGGTCGCGCAGCGGCGATGTTCACCGCGAGGACGGCGGGCGCGGCCGGTTGCCGAGCGATGCTCCGGGCCGACCCGCCCGCCCGCGAACGTTCCGCGCACGCTCCCGACGCCCACGGTGACAGCGGCGGGATCGTACCGCCAAGAAGGATGCAGCTCTGAGGCTGATGCTACAAGCAGTGCCCCCATCTCTCTCTCTCTCTCTCTGTCCCTCTCTCTCTCTCTCCCTCTGTCTCTCTCTCTCCCTTTCACTCTTTCTCTCACACTCCCCTTTTTACTCTTTTTCTCTCTCTCTCCCTCTCCCCCTTTCACTCACTCTCTCACACACACATTTTCTCACTCTCTCCCCCCTTTCACTCACTCTCTCTCCACACATACACACGGTTTCTCACACTCACACTCTTTCCTTACACTCACACATACACACACACACACACGGTCACACTGCCGCTCCCTCACTCCTCAGAAGAATGAAGGAGCTCTTTATTTGGGCGGTCGGAGCAGTGACCTCATCACCACAGAGTCACAGTTCTGCAGAATCACGGCGGCCTGTTCCCAGGAGAGGCCAGTATGTGGGGCCACCTCCCACCAGCCTGCGTGTGAGTGTGTGTGTGTGTGTGTCAGTGTGTGTGTGTGTGTGAGTGTGTGTGTGTGTGTGTATCAGAGTGTGTGCATGAGTGTGTGTGTGTGTGTGTGTGTGTGTATCAGAGTGTGTGTGTGTGTGTGAGAGAGTGTGTGTGTGTGTGTGTGTGTGTGTGTTTTGACACAGTTCCTGCTATACCTACAGCAGTCTGCACAAACCCAATTCTCTGCAGTGGCACTGAAGGGGTCAGTAAGGTTCATTCATCATCTGAGTTTAACAGGGTGATTTGGACAGACAGGTCAGCACCCTATACTTTTGAGTCCTGTCTTCTTTTCACTCCTCTCCTTCCCTCTCTCCTCTCCCAATAAACACCACACTCATACACACACACACACACACACACACACACACACACTCATACTCACACACATGCGTGGGCAGGAATGACTCTAAACAAGCCCCCTGGAGTTTCGTCCTAATGTATAATTTATCCAGGGTCAGAGGAGGTCCTGGCTCATTGCGACTGATTGCGATGGATTAAAATGAAACAGCGATCGCCGTGGGTAACTGTGCAGAGGAAGGGCGTGGTCCCCAGACATCTACACACGGGCGGAGCTTCCTCCTCCCACACACTTCAAAATCTGGACTGTGTAAACTATCCCACGTCTCCTTCCCACTGTTTATATCATCCAGGAATCCAATCAGACAGACATCACAAGAAGAAGAAAAAAAATTGAAGTAAATTAATCCCATACAAATACGGGTGTGTGTGGGACAAAAACCATGGAGTCTTTCATGTGAACCAGATTATGTTACATTGTTACACTTGGGCTGCAGTAGCTTCTAATGCAAAAAAAAAAAAAATAGATTAATTTCCTGCTGAGCCTACTGTGATGTCATAGCCCACTGTGATGTCACATGGAAATGTTTTGTGCAAAGGCGGGACTCGCTCCCATCTGCGCAGGCCTCAACACAGATGGGTACGAGCCATTTGCCAGCTGACAATGTTTAATTTTAGACAGACCACTCGCACACAAACTCAGCACCCATCGTTTACACAGAGCGTCAATACCCTCCCCACCCAACCCCACCCCCCCATATCCTGAACAGAAAGCAAAACAAGAACAACATGAAAATCAGCAAAAACAAAAAACAAAAAAATGTGAGGGATTGTGGGTAATTGACTCCCTAGCCTGCTTGGACTGTGTGGAGAAATGCCATTTCATCAGCTTGTTCTCCTGCACACTGTTTAGGGATTCGGCCCCCCCCGTCGCTATGGTGCAGATAATCAAACCCCCGACACACCTGCTCTCGTGGAGACGGCGGATTGGGTTGGGCGGGGGGCGGGGCGGGGCAGGGCGGGGCCAGGGGCGGGGCTGAGGCCTGCGAGATCATCCCCAGCAACACGGCCCACAGACCAAGGGGGCGTTCTCATCCTCCTGTTCCATGTTATTTTTTAATTCTCTCTCGGCAGTGCCGAAGAAACGCTGGTGTAATGTTGGCACAACATGGGCATGACGTGGGCACAATGCTGGCACAGATGTGCCCCGCCCCATCCCCCTCTCCCCCCTCGCTGCAGCCAGCCTAATTATTCCTTGAGCCCCTCCCCCCATACCCTACCCAGCACCCCCCCCCCCCCCACCTCCCGGCCTCCTGTGTGTAGGGTCTGGTGGGCTTCAACCAACCAGGAGCCAGATGTTACTCATAATGTCGTTGGGAAGGGGGAGGGGCTGAGTGGGGGGGGGGGGGGGGGACTGCAGGAGCTCGCCTAGAAAACTCTAACGAACCCCGGGGGCACGATCTGAACAGACGGCCAGCCTTGTAACTGTCAGCAGTTTGGCAGGGACAGGAACAAGGGATGAGAGAGACGGTAAAGGAGTAAGAGAGAGACAAAGAGGCACTATTATCGCTTTTCTATTTTTTCTTTCCTTCCTGTTCATAAAAAAGTCACATTCTTCACAGAGGATAATACCTGCTACTGGAGGAAGTGAAACATGATTTATTCACTTACGGTAGCTCAACTGTAAAATAAGATTATTTATTTACATGTATAGTTCCACTGTAAATACAATTATTTATATAGGCATTGCATTGAGTTACACAGTGGAATGTGGTAAGTCTGTGTTTGCTGGGGTCTTTTTCATTGCACAGATTAGTTGAGCTTCACATGACATGGACATGGACCTGCCTGTGCTTTGACTTGTAATTGTGGGAAATGCAGTTTATCAGGGTTTCAGGAAATTCAAAGAGCCAATGACACCCAGGTCAGTTCTGCTATTGTATCTGAACTTTTAAAAACTTGAGGGGGGGTGTAAGCCTCCCCTCTCCTCTCTCTCCTAATGAGCGGGGGGAGCTTGGGAGGGGGGCGGGGTCAGGGAGGGGGGGTGCTCGGAAGGGGTAAGTGCCCGCTCCACATTCCCACGGATGACATCAACCATCAAGCAGGGTGCTGGGGGCCAAGGGGGGGAGGGGGGGGGGCACCTAAAACTATGTGCTCCTGAGCAAAGACCCCTGTGTGTGCCTGAAATATACTGATACCATATCTGAGACTGAGAGAGAGAGAGAGGAGGGAGAGAGAGAGAGAGAGAGAGAGGGAGAGGGAGAGAGGGGAGGGAGGGAGAGAGAGAGAAAAAGAGAAGGGAGAGAGAGAGAGAGAGAGAGAGAAGGGGAGAGAGAGAGCAGACAGAGACAGGGAGGGAGAAAGGATGGAGAGAGAGAGAGAGAGAGAGAGAAGGGGAGAGAGAGAGAGGGAGGGAGAGAGAGAGAGAGAGAGAGAGAGAGAGAGAGAGGGAGGGGGGAGAGAAGGAGAAGGGGAGAGAGAGAGCAGACAGAGACAGGGAGGGAGAGAGGGATGGAGAGAGAGAGAGAGAGAGAGGGAGCAGAAGGAAAGACGTGTCTGAGGCGGAGGGGGTCCATTTGGACTTGTTTACGCCACCAGTAATAACAAATGAGTTTAGGAGCGCCACAGCTGAGCAGCTCAGCTTCCCCACATCACAGGCCTGTGACACACACACACACACACACGCACACACACGCACACACACACACGCACGCACACACACACACACACACACGCACACACACACACGCACACACACACACGCACACACACACAGGCGAAGCCCTGAAGCCCGAGCTGTCCCAGATGACAGCTGACCTTCAGGGCACTGCTGTGCCGTTATAATGCCACTGCCTCAATAAAAACGTTACACACTCCACCCCCCCCCTCCCCCCAGCGCAGTGGGTCGGGGCGGGGGCGGGGGGGCACAAATGCCCATTTAAAACTGCATCGCTGGAGCGGCCAGCTGCAATACTGATCGCGCGACGGCGACGGCGACGCAGAAGACCAGCCGGTCGGAGTCCGGGAGGAGAAACAGCCGTAAGGTCATTACCCGCCGTTCGCCCGCGAGCACAGGCAGCCGTTCACTTCCGTGCCACGCTCCAGGCCGGATGTTTAACCGACGCCAAGCCCCGCCCCCGGCCCTCCAGCCCCCGCCCTCGCCCTCCCGCCCCACCCCCACCCCCACCCCCCACAGGAGAGATCCAAACCGATGAACAGATCGCACTGGACACGCCACGTCTCCGTTTGGTCACATGACACAGCTGACATGTAGTGCTGCTGTGATAACGTTGTTACAACGCGCTTGAATGCAATTAGAAAAAAAACCGGGATAAACATACTGCTGACACTATGTCTGGCTTTTAAGATGACACACAAAACGCACACACACACTCACTCTCTCTCTCCCTCACACACACACACACACACACACACGCAGCAGCTTCCGCACCCAGCTGTCCGAATGGGGCCGTTTTCCACTGGGGCTGTAACCTGACGGCGTTATCGCTCTCACCGCCGGTGTGAGTTTCGCCGCTGAGTCAGCAGAAACCTGCTCCCCCGCCTTCCCCTGCCAGCGCGGGACACACAGCACCGCACACAGCACCGCACATAGAACCGCACACAGCACCGCACGGGCCTTTCACGGCCTCTCCACCTGTCTGGGGATGGAACAGTGTGGAGATTCGGGAACGCCGTGGACATTCGGGAACGCCGCGGAGATTCGGGAACGCCGCGGAGATTCAGGAACGCCACGGAGTTTCGGGAACGCTGCGGAGATTCGGGAACGCCGTGGAGATTCAGGAACGCCACGGAGATTCGGGAACGCCGCGGAGATTCAGGAACGCCATGGAGATTCGGGAACGCCGCGGAGATTCGGGAACGCCACGGAGATCCGGGAATGCCACAGATATCTGGGAGTGCCACAGAGATTCAGGATGCCACGGGGATTCGGGAACGCCACTGCAGGCTTTTGGGAATGCCCCAGAGATTAGGGAACGCCACAGAGGTTCAGGAACGCCACTGTGGACTTTTGGCACAATCCGACAGGACCGCATTCATCTAATTTTCTCCCCTTAATTGCGATGGTGCAATGGAAGGAAATGCTTGTGTGTGTGTGTGTGTGTGTGTGTGTGTGTGTGCGTTTATGAAAAGTCCCACATGTGGAGATACCAACTGTTTCCTCTGCTGCCAGGTAAAATCAGAAAAATATCCCCTAAAGGAGTCATTATTTAACAGACCTGGAACGGTTGCATAACAGACACCAAGATTAGCCTGGCAAATTTCACCCTCCCTCCAGAACGCTGAACACAATGATGGAAAACCACAACTACACGGTTCTCTCCCGGGTTTGCTATCAACCCAGAATTATTCAGATGACCCACAGGATCACTGCAATTTCCTCATAAATTCAATATTTTGTATTTTATATTTCATATCAGTAGTGAGAAAGATCTCCCTGCAGGCCTCCCCGCAGAGTCAGTAAAGGTCAGTAAACTGTAAACTATGCTGTGTTTGCCAACCCACAATTCAAAAGCAAGAAGCTCAGATGCTTTGCTAAGAAGATGCAGGAGCCAGAAAAGTTTTTTTTTCAGATCAATACTTCTTGCTTGTAAATAAATATTGCCTTCCAAGTCATTTTTTATGCGGTTCACAGGATGGCATGTGGTGCCACTGCTGCCTTCGCCACAGAC
>CM077293.1:46894582-46932082 GCA_039654925.1 Anguilla pacifica
GCCCCCAAGCGAAACCAGGTGACCCGTGAGCAAAGGGGTCATGTGACATCGGGCAGGTGGGAGAGGTGGACAGAGACGGACTCCTGCAGTACTCCAGCACAGTCGCTCAAGATCCCTCACTGCTCGTCAGATAAGAGGGAACCGTATCAGATTTAAACCCTGAAAAATGATTAACACCCATGGGGGGGGGGGGGGGGGGGGGGTCACACCCACCCCCATCTGAACTGCTAGCCAGATGAGACCTGGTGGGACACAAACTGCCAGGACAGGGAGAGAGAGAAATATTTTAAGAAGAACAAGGGAAATCCATTCCCATCTGAATAATGTACTCTACATTTTTTTTTTAAATAATAATTTTCAGTTAATAATTCCTGCTAGCGCGGCTGTTAACATTTGCTATTTTAAGTTTTAAAATTAAATACCAAGAAAAGGAACAAAAAAAAAGAACAATATTTTACTGTTGGTTGCCCTGGTGACCGAGTCATGAAATTGAAATTGAACAATTGAAACTGGGGAGAGACAGTGGGGGCGGGAGAGAAAGAGCAAGGGGGGGGGGGGGGCAGAGAGAGAGAGAGGGAGGGAGGGAGAGAGAGGAGAAAGAATGACAGAGGGAGGCATTGGGGAGGGCAGGGAGAGAGTGACGGATGGATGGAGAGGAGAGGACGAACGAGAGGGGGAGGGAGCCCGACGGAGAGAAAGGGAGTGAGTGATAGAGGAAGGTGAGAGGGGGAAAGATAAAGAGGAGGAGCGGCAGAGAGAGAGAGAGCATGAGAGAGAATGATCGAAGGAGGAGGGCAGGAGCGCGCAACTGAGAGAAAAGGGAAAGGAGAGAAAAGGGAGGAGGGGAGAGATTGAAAGCAGATGAAGGAAGGGCTTCCATGGAAGAAGGAGAGAGAGAAGGAAGGCAGGTAGGGGGTGGGGGGGGGAGGAGGGGGCGTGTGATAGGGAATGGAAGAGCTGAATCGTCCTGTCCTCCATCTGGAAGAGTAGGGAATATTTCACTCCCTCCCATCCCCCCCATATTTCAGAGCACTGAGATCAGTACCGCTCTTCCCTTTACCACTGTCTCAGTCACACTGCACACCTTTTTCTGTCCGAGAGAGAGAGGGGGAGGGAGCGAGACAGAGAGAGAGAGAGAGAGAGAGTAAGAGAGAGAGATGGTGAGAGAGGGAGGGAGGAGGGAGAGAGAGGGAGAGAGAGAGAAAGAGCGAGAAAGAGAGAGAGAGAGATGGAAAGAGAGAGAGGGAGAGGGAGAGAGAGATGGAAAGAGAGAGGAGAGGGAGAGTGGGAGGGAGGGAGGGAAGGGGAGAGGGAGACCCAGGACTGACGGAGACAGTGAATGAGAAGAGCAAAAGGAAAAGAGAGGGACGGATATAAAGAGAAGGATGACACAGTGGGTTCGGCACATCTTAAACGAACGCAGGTGTTAAGGCGAGGGTCTGCTCTCCCATCTCGGCTCAAAGGACTTTGCCCCCCGACCGCATCTGACAGAACATTCATCAGCTCCCAGTTCCTCTGCTTCGCTTAGTCAAGGGGCTCTGGCTGACACAGAGGGGTCCCCCCCGAAACGATCAACGGACCACAGACAGCGGAACGTCTACGCATACGGACACAGACGGCGGAACATCTACACGGGCGAGAAGCTACGCGGTAATTAACCCCGCGTATCACCCCCCCCCTCCCCCCCCCCCCCCCCCGGATCGCCGTTTCTGGAACTGGGCGTGATCTGGGGTCAGACACGGCTGTTGAACGCGTGAAAAAGAAAAGAAAAAAAGACGGAAAAAATGCAATGTCCGCAGGATTCCGCTGCTCCCCCTCACCCCCCCCCCCCCCCCGAGCAAAATTAGATTGCGGGCGCTCGACACGGTAATGGCTAAAACACACACACACACACACACAGTTTCCTCTAGCTGAGTGGGAGGTCAGCAATGCTAATTGTATAAACCACAGCCTGGTAAACCACACCTGGATTACTGAATGTAGCCTTACAGCACTATGAGCCTGACCAGGCTGCTCATAACCTTACAGCCTGGACCAGGCTACTCATAACCTTACAGCACTATGAGCCTGACCAGGCTGCTCATACCATTACAGCACTATGAGCCTGACCAGGCTGCTCATAACCTTACAGTACTATGAGCCTGACCAGGCTGCTCATAACATTACAGCACTATGAGCCTGACCAGGCTGCTCATACCATTACAGCACTATGAGCCTGACCAGGCCGGCTCATCTTACAGCACTATGAGCATGAACAAGCTGCTCATAACCTTACAGCACTATGAGCTGACCAGGCTGCTCATACCATTACAGCACTATGAGCCTGACCAGGCCGCTCATAACCTTACAGCACTATGAGCCTGAACAAGCTGCTCATAACCTTACAGCACTATGAGCCTGACCAGGCTGCTCATAACCATACAGCACTACGAGCCTGACCAGGCTGCTCATAACCTTACAGCACTATGAGCCTGACCAGGCTGCTCATAACCTTACAGGAATATGAGCCTGACCAGGCTGCTCATAACCATACAGCACTATGAGCCTGACCAGGCTGCTCATAACCTTACAGCACTATGAGCCTGACCAAGCTGCTCATAAACTTACAGTACTATGAGCCTGACCAGATGGCTCATAACCTTACAGCACTATGAGCCTGACCAGACTGCTCATAACCTTACAGCACTGTGAGCCTGACCAGGCTGCTCATAACCTTACAGCACTATGAGCCTGACCAGGCTGCTCATAACCTTACAGGACTATGAGCCTGACCAGGCTGCTCATAACCATACAGCACTATGAGCCTGACCAGGCTGCTCATAACCTTACAGCACTATGAGCCTGACCAAGCTGCTCATAAACTTACAGTACTATGAGCCTGACCAGATGGCTCATAACCTTACAGCACTATAAGCTTGACGAACCTGACCAGGTTGAACATAGATTGAGTCATGAGAGATGTGCTTTGCCCAATGGTCAGTTACTCCTTCTGACCAATTGTTATTCAACTGGAGGTGACATCACGACACCACCACCCAGCCAACCTCACGGTTGACTCAACGCAAAAACCAACTGGTGACTAATCCGGGCCACATTTGGCAACAGAACAAAAGAGAATTTCAATTAACAAAAATATTTGCAGTTTTTTTTTTTTTTTTTTAATGACAAACTTCCGGGTGGTTTGAACTTGACTTCTTTTCGGGGAAGGGGGGATTTAGAAGGCCCCCGGTTTCATTAAAATTCCATCGCCAAACACGCAAGCCAAACACATCCACCCGCTGGGCTTTCGGCGCGGAAGCCACGGCAGATTATACCTCTGGAGGGGCGCCAGCCGTAGCTCAGACTGGCCTTTGTATCTCTTTCCAGCGGACCCGTCTCGTGGCTCTTGAGCCAAGACCGACGGCAAACACGGCCGTTTGAGGGATAGCAGCTGAACAAGCTCTCCCAGCTCGGGCGGGCGGGGCGGTGTTTGCTCTGCTTAGCGAACGTGGAGCTTTTCATTTCTGCTCCCCGTTTTTTTTCTCCCTCTTTCATTTGCCGTTGCTCATTTGGGGGCTCGGCCCATTCCGGCGTTCACTGGGCATTTGTCCCCCCCCCCCCCAGTCGCTCGCACGCACACGCGATTTTCGTTTCCCCCCCAGTCGTGTGTGTGATCAGTGTGTGTGTGCGTGTGTCTGTGAACACACAATGTGCTCCAGGCTCCAGTGAATCACCAGCTCCTTGATTCACACAAACAGAAACAGTGAGCAAGTGAATGAACAGGAAGCTTGAAATGTTGTCCTGAAAAATCTGTCGAGTTTCCCTTCTGGCCAAAAACCACTGCAGCGGACAAATGATAGAGATTCGGAGGGAGGGAGGGAGTGAGGGATGGAGGTAGAGAGGTAGAGAACACTGGCTGTAGAATGGGCAGTGCGCCATGGTATCAGTGCTGCAGCTAAATAAGGGTCGGAATTAACACACACTTATCGGGGTGCAGAGGTCAGCCAGCGAGGCAAGGCTGGGAACCCCCCCCTCAGTACCCCATCCCAAAATCCAGCCAGCCTCACCCTTCAGTCATATGACAGTACGGTCCCCTCTCAGTTGGGATAGACACATGCAACATTTGTGTCAGTTATGCATTTAAAATGAACAGATACACAACACATTTAGCAGCATATATGAACACATAATTGCACACATGTAGAGCCAGATATCCACACACACACACACACACACACACACGCACACACACACGCAGAGTCAGACGCACACACGCGGCTAGTGGGTGATTTTTCTTCCCCCCCCCCCGAACGTCTTACAATCAAATCAGCGGGCGACCTGCGCGCGTAACGTGATTGGACCGCGCGGGAAAGGTCAAAGGTCGACGCTAACAAGAGAAACGTTGACGCTAATGACAGGATAAATCGCCGCTCTTATTCGATAGAGGGTGGCGGGGTTCGGGTCAGCATATGGGACAAGGCACTAATGGCGCCACGGCAACACGCGCCTGGGGGGTACGCAACATATGTCCCGGGCAGCGCAGTTAGCCTGAGAGTGATGTCACCGAAGAGGAATCACCCCCCCCCCCCACCCCCCACGTCCCGCATGCCCAAACTTGTTCCGCTGTCTGTTGGGAACCTCACACCATTAAGCCAATAGGAGTTTGGCCCACAGACGGCGTGGTCCTCAAGCCCAAATCCGATAAAAGACAAGGCTGTTCGCTCGGTATCCCTCTAAAGCAGGACGGGTCCATTCTCAGCACAGTTACACCATAATTAAAAACACCTATAAAAAATGAATAAATTAAGGGTTTAGTTCTTTATTTTGACAGGAGAAGTGAGTGACTGCTAGGAGCCTGTGTGTGTGTGCGTGTGTGTGTGTGTGTGTGTGTGTGTGTGTGTTAAACCCTACGGAAGTGAGAACCGGGAGCTCAGTGCCAGGAGGCGAACTCACGATACAGTACCCTGGGGGAGGGGGGGGCTGCTGGGGAGGGGGCGGGGGGTGGTGCTGGTTTCGGTGACACCCCGTACTTGTGTCTCTGCAGCGCTGCCGGTCTTGAGGCGTGTGGCAGGGACGGTGGGGGGGGGGGGGCGGATGGCGGTGCAGATGTGTGTCGTGTCGCACAGACAAAGATGGCGAGCCGTACCGCTGGAACAATGAGGCAGTCTGTGACCCTCCGGATTATCGTCCAGAGCAGACGCATGGGCCAAAGATTGGCCCTTTGTGAGTCCATAACCAACAGCTCGCTGGCAGCCGGGCCTGCATCTGGACTCAGAGAGACAATGTCACTGTCAGAACCCTGAAACGGCGCAGCCAGGCGTCTCCCAGCAGTTCCGCCCTGGTGTATGTCACTTCCTCATCACGGCCAATCAGACAGATCCGTTTGTAAGCGTCGCTCGCTCGCTTCGCACGATTTGGCAGGAAATCATTAAAGTACCACAGAGGAGTGAGGAGACGACACGTGGAACCGGCTATGTGAATCTCTCTCTCTCCGTTCCTCTCTCTCTCCCTTCCTCTCTCCCTCTCTATCCCGGTTCTGAGCTGAGAAAGTGTTGGAAGGGGAGGGGAGGGGACGGAAACGGTGGAGAGCAGTTCGGGAACCGGCAGGTTGCCCATTTGTGATCGCCAACGGCCAACTCAATGACGACAGAGAGAGAAAATCATTCAAACTCCGCCCCTGCTCAACCCCCCAATCCCCGCCCCCCCCCCCACTCCAGATCTCCGAGCCAGCTTTTTGATTATGGGACAGGGGCACTTCAGCGGGGTCCAGGGGTCGGGTGGGGAGGTCGGGAGCCCACGCGCACACCCTGTGAGTGTCACATGACGTATTCCTGGTGCTAACAGGCTCCTAAGAGCCCCTCTTAAGGAATAAAGCCACTGAGAACCTGCGGTTAAGGGCACAGAGTGCGGCGTGACAAAGAGCAGCCTGCCCTGAGGTGTGTGTGTGTGTGTATGTGTGTGTGTGTGTGCGTGTGTGTGTGTGTAAAAAACATTCCTCTATAACTCCGCAATGGAAGAGAAAAGCCTCAGTGATCTTGTCACATCACAGCTGTTTGTGACCAGAACAAAAGGCCAAGGTCATTCACTGAGAATAAAGCCCTCGCAAACCCGCTAACTGTGCTAACCCGCTAACCATGCTAACCTGCTAACCATGAAAACCTGCTAAAACATGCTAACCCGCTAACACACGCGGCCCCACGCTGCTAATTGCTTTAGCTTGTTAGCGCTGCACCCTCAGCAGCTCAGCCTGATCTCCAGGGAACAATAAGCTGTGGCAAAAAAAGGCTCTGCCACCACCCCACCCTACCCAAATTCAGCATTCTCCTCATTCCTGATCCTATTTACATAACACACACATACACAGCACACACACACACGCACACGCACACACACACACACGCAGCAGAGCGTTCGCAATGGCCCCATGACTCACCGGCTAACCGCACACGTGTAGCAGTCCTTTTGTTCTCCCCAGAACTGCATTTGCAAAGAAGCTCGATTCCCATAGGTTTAAAAAGAAACAAAGAAAAAAAACTCAATTGCAATTACGATGCAGTGAAACCTTCCGCCGGCTTCCAGAAGGAGCCCCCCCCCCCCCCCGAGGCCTCCCCACCGGGGGACGCCACAAAAAAGGTCTTGCAAATTTCAGAACTGATCCAAAACAAATGGCTTTGCGGGAGAGGGGTTGGGGGGTGGGGGCTGGGGGACCAGATGAAGCTGGGGGGGACAGGGGAGCAGGGACCTCCATATCAATGTAATGCCACCAGAACCCCATAAAACAAAACCGCTACCCTGTGCCTTGGGGCCCCCAGCAATGTTTATAATAAGAGGAGCATGGGAAAAAAAGAAAAAAAAAAAATAATTCAATCCAAACGTTGGCAAAACAAAAAAGGCAGAGAAGCACCAAAAAAAAAAAAAAAAAAAAAAAAAAAAAGATAATAAAATAAAATCACTCTGGCCCAAAAAAAGAAGAATGATCATAAAGAAAATTGCAGGGGCCCTAATTTGTTCATTGCTCTTAATAACCAGGAGAAACCACTCATCCACTTCAATTACCTTCCACTGCAGCTCTCCAGAGAGGCAATTACCACAGAAAGCAGCCCCTTCCTCCCCAGTTTACTTCCCTCCCCTGTGTTTCTTTCATTTACTTCATTGACTTACACTGTATATATATATGGCAGTGCATTATGGGTATTGCTCTCCGCTCTCTCTGATTGGGTTATAATGATTCTGTGGAGAACAGGGGCAGCAGCGGCTGGTCGTGACTCTTTTTCGTTCGACATTCGACCCCCCGCACACTCGACTCCCTCCCCCTCGGCCCTCGGATGTCCTGGGCGTCACGGGTTCGAATCGCCGAAGGTTCCTCCTCTCGCAGCGCCGACTCATCGCCGTCCTCGCCACACCCCCACGGCGCGACGGATACGGATTGGCTCGCTGATCAAAACTCCCAAAGCTAGGAGGACCAATCACATTTGTGCGCTTGCACTTTTCACAAGTGGCCCTAATTGGTCTGTAAAAGCACTGTACAGGCCATACACACACGTAATTAGATTGTATATGCAGAGTACAGCTGCTCTGCATGAACACTGTCACACACGTAAAAAAAAACCTGCTTATGGTTCTGACTCAAGTGTTTCTTTCCAACGCGGCGACAAATTTATGCCACTACAGTCGGGACCACTAGTGCTCGCGAGCGTAATTCAGTCTACATTATCGCCGCAATCACCGTATGGGCTTCAAACGTTCTGTGCTCAATGTTCCAGTGATGAAATAGATGTTTTTTTTAGTGTTGTAAGCACAATCTAACAATGTGTACGTGCACAGTAATTACACGCTGTCTACCTCAGTAGTTACTATGTAATTACACAGCTGTACAGGCAATTTAACGTAAAGTGAGACCATTTCCTCTTTCTACCTCTCCTTTTTCCCTCTCTCCCTCTCTCTTACCCCTCTCTCCTCTCCTTCTCTCTCTCCTCCCCGTCTACTGCTACAGGCGCTTTTAAATACAGAAACACACACACACACACACACACACACACACCCACACACACGCTCTAACCCATACAAACACACACACACATGTTCTTCCAAAATGCATACACACATATAGGAGGCAGACACAGAGCATGACCAGTGTTAATTCAGCTCTCACTGAGTAAGCAACAGAGACCGTATGTACTCTGTAAGAGCTGATTAAACGCTGAACGTTTAACTGCGCGGGCAGTTATAATGGGACTATAGAAATTATAACTCTTAAACTTGGACTAACATTTGGACACAATAGACCAAAAAAAAGGATTTTAAAAGTTAATAAATTAGGAACCTACGGAGAGTCAGATTAAAAGCACGACTGTGAACAATTTGATTTGCAGTTTCCCTTCTCACGATAGTTCTCCCCGGTTTCAGAAGCTAATTAATAGTCCCCCTTTCACCCTGTGGGACCACAGGCAGCGAACGCAGGGGTAATAAGGTAAAACGAGCGCTGAAATGATCGCGTGCGCTAATTGGAATCTGATTCGCCCGGTTAATAAAATAATAATTAGATGTAAACCGTCTGGGCGACGTTTCGCTGGCAGGCTGGTTTCGCTTATGTTTATGTATAAATATCTCCGACCCTGGGACTCTGGGGCTAAATGGAGCACCACTGAGCTGTTCTTTTTTTATTTATTTCCCTTTTCCTTTTTTTCCCTCCGGACTGAAAATATGATTAGCACTCATTAGTCAGCCTGAAATTCAAGGCATGGTAACGGGAGAATCGCTGACTGGTCAACCGCCAGGATGCGTGCGCATGGGAGAGATGGCCATCATTCCAAAAACGTTTATCGCTTCTTTTTTCATTTTATTTATTTATATATTTTGATTCATGGCTCCCGCGGTCCCTAATGAATATGTCAAAGCGCTTTGTCTAGATTTCCTTTCCCATCTCTGTTGTATTACTTTGAGTGTTGTATTACTGGTATTACATTATCATATTATTATCATATTATAAAAATAAAAAAAACTACGATTGCATTTTGGAACTGTACAGTTCAATTACCCAACATCGCTCAGCTGTTTCCTCGAAGCTGAACTAAACGCGTCGATAGTAGACGCATGTAAGCATTATAACGGCCGCAGTCTTGGCAGCAAGTCGCGCGATGTTTATTTTATGCTGTAATATTTCTGTCCCCGTGCAGCAGGGCAGCCGCCAGTCTGCGCTTTATCCAGGCATAATCGCAGTCACCGACTCCCTCGCTCGCTCGCTCACTCATCCCCGGCTTTTCATCTTTTACCTCTGAGCTGCAGCCAATCAATTTCGGCATAGGAAGGAAAAGACCGGCGTTAGAGCCGCGGGGGCAAAGCCGGGCTCCTGGCGGAGACGCGGAACTCCCACGCGCGCTTGGTTTAGTGGTTAGAGCGCTCGCTCGCCTCCCTGCTCAGTCCACTTCAGTCCAGACGGTAGGGAGGCAGCGGCCGTTCAGAACTAATTTCCCTCAGTCTACCACAACACAGCGCCAGGACCGAACGGGCTGTGGGCCATGGGCCTGACTTAATCCGATTCCCACACCCAGAATTAAACTCCATCCACCGCTGAACATCGCTGAGATATATTCTTAAAATGTCTAAATAAAAGCAATAACACAAACGACAATAACCTGCACCAAGCAAACACTTTATTTGACAATTTATCAGCTACAGTTCTGTCCTTTGCTCTTACAAACAAAAGATTTAAAAAACTATTTCTAACTGTCATTAAAGGGTTAATAATGTTTACAGTAAACAAAAGACTTCATTGTGCATTATCTCGTCAAATAAACAGCTGGGCTAGACAAGTTCAGAGGATGAATCACACTGCAGTTCCTGGCGAACGCACACACTCACAGGGCGAAACATGACACTGCATTTCCAGACAGGTCACAACTGCACGCACAACCCTGGGCCTTAAGAGCTAGACAGCCAATCAGGTCAGACCGGATCGGCGTAGCAACGAGCCTGACCCCACCGTGACCCCCAGCGCGACCTCGCTCACCTGCCTGAGAGATACGAGAGGAGGCACCCTCGAACCACACCCGAAAGAGGGTGAGTGTTCACAGGGCGGGGCCGGGGGGTGGGGCCGGGGGGCGGGGGCGGAGCCAGGGTCAGGAGGAGGCCGTTACCTCCGGCCGACAAGCAGCCTCCGACCACAGGATCTTCCTCGCCCGCTCATCCTCCTCGCTCTGAGGAATCTGATGTGTCACGAGCCCCGCAGCTCCTGAACTGGGAGCAGCTTCTACGGTATCGGCCGGGAGCCGCACCTGAGACGCCGCGGCGCAGGCGCTGGGTCAGATTCCCAGACGTTCCCAAAAATGGCGACTGACGCGCTCGACGCGCGCCTCCTCCCGCTGTTAAACCACCCCCCCCCCCGCGTTTCACTGCTTCCGCTCGACTCGCCGACTTCGCTCGGTTCACGCGATTCGTCCGAAAATATCGGTTGAGCCTCAAAAAGACGACGTCAAACACGACTCCCAAAATGCCTTGCAATGACATCACCCCCTACTCCCTGCAAGACTGAAACTAAGAAAAAACTGAAACAAATTTTTTCTTCTAACAGTAAATCGTCTTGTTCTAGGGGACTGGCGCCCTCAGCACCCCAAAATCCTGCCGCATCTCCACCACGTCTCTTCCACAGACTGTTTATGCATTTCCCTCCTTACCTTTTCTTTTTTTTTCCTCCCTCTCTCTTTGTTAATTTCCCCTTCCTGGAGCCAGATTTGGTGACACTAACAGAAGAATAAATTGAAAAGTGCAGCCAGGCAGAGTGTATTTCATGCGCCGCTACCATCGGTGGGGGGGAGGGGGGGGGGGGGGGGGGGGGCGGGGGGTGGCGAGTGGGGGGGGGGGTAGGCAAAGTGCTCGGCTAATTAGTTTACAGTGTTTAATCAGCTACGTGCTGCTGTGAGATCTCACACACACACACACACAAACAAGCACACACTCACGCACACACACATATATACACAAACACACAAACACACGCACACACATATACACAAACACACATAATCACGCGCACACACACACACACACACAAGCACACACACACTCAGGAAATGTGGCTTCATGTAAGGAAACGCAGACTGCAAAAGGAAATTTACTGTCCTTAACGTTTATGCCAAAATAAAAAACAGCTCTATAAGTGTACATCTACATGCCTCCGCTGTACACTGACCTTTTAATAGCTTGCTGACAAATGGCCACATAATTCTCCTGCACATTAGATTTAAACAAAAGTGCACTGCAAGCACACCTTTTAGTTCTCTTAAAAGCTGTTTTTAACATTCAGCCTGTAAGTAGTACAATAAATACGCTACAACAACAGCATCCTCTCCCACTGCCAGTAAACTCACTTCATTATCTTCGAGATGAAAAACTTTTCCTTGAATTTCAGGTCGAAAAACACACACGCACACAGACACACACACACACACACACATTCAGTTATTTCAAAGGATGCCTCTCTCTGTCTCTCTCTCTCTGCGTCACACATACACATCATAACTCTGAAACCCTAACAATAATTCTGCACCCCAACAAACGCAGTAAGCCAGCGGGGCCTCATCCAGCCCCCTGTGGGGTATTTAAAGAGGGTGGAGTGGTTGCTGGGGAGTTAAGGTGAGTCAGACGGATGAAGATAAGAGACAGCGATTCTGACACGCTGCCGCCCCCCCACATACACCCCCCCCCGCGTCTCATACCCCCAGGTCTGTCCGTCTGCTGAAGATGGAGTGGCTGGTCCTCGGAGACTGTAGATAACCTTGCCTTTGACAACCCCCTCCCACACACACACACACACACACACAAATACAGACACACACATGCATGGACATGCATTCTCTCTCTCTCTCTCTCTCTCTCTCTCTCTCTCTCTCTCACACCCACACACGCACACCTACATACACACACACACACACACACAAACATAAATACAGACACACACATGCATGGACATGCATTCTCTCTCTCTCTCTCTCTCTCTCTCACACACACACACACACACACCTACATACACACACACACACACACACACAAATACAGACACACACATGCATGGACATGCATTCTCTCTCTCTCTCTCTCTCTCTCTGTCACACACACACACACACACACACACACACACGGGACAGGACGTCAGCTTATCTCCCTGAGAGGCAGGAAACCAAAAACCCTGCCAGGGTTTCTGGATGTTTCCATGTGTCACTAAAAAATTGCAGCAGATGTTGCCTGTCAGACTACACACACGCACCCACAGGCACACACACACACACACACACACAGGTGTGCCTTTGGAGGCCCCGGCTCAGTACACACACCTGAATTACGCAGCATCGCGGGGACACCTGTTGATTAACAAGCCACGGAATCGCTCCACCTGTGAGAACACCCTGGCATCGCTCCCTCCTTCTCTATGTTTTTGGGTTAAACTTTCCCCTCAATCGAATCCTTCGCTTCGCCAACATTGTCATTATCTCGTCTCCCTGAGCGACACACTCGGGGGGGGGCATGGGGGTGGGGGGGGGGGGGGGCTGGCTGATAGGTGAAGCTGCTAGCAGTACTCATCTGGACCAACACAAACCCCCCACCCCCCCCCCCCCAATTCTAAAAATCCCCATCCCTCAGGCCTGTGAGTGAGCGGGCCTCGGGCAGACTGAAGGGACAGGCCGTGTGGGGAGGGGGTGGGATTTGGGGGTGGAGAAATGAGAGGTGTTAGAGGGCACTGGGAGATAAGGCAGTGTGAAAATAAAGCCCTTTTTTCCCTCGTTTATTTATTTATTTCCTCAAACCGCGTGTGGGCTTCAAGGAGCCGCGGCGTCCGCGGAAAGGTGGCGAGTTCTGCATTCGAACGGCCGGCGGGGAAGAGAGAAGAAAAACAGAAACAGGAGTAGAAGAGAGAAGAAGAAAAGAAGAAAAGTTTTCCCATTCCACTCAGAACGGCGGCCATGTTTGTTTATCTGGGAGAAACGACAGAGAGAAAAGATTGTTGGTTTTAATCAAGCGCGCGCAAATGTTTTCATAGGCTCAGCGTAAACTTCTCCATTCGCACAAAAAACTGGAGGTTTGAAGTTTACGTTTCGCTCACGCGCGCGTTGCATGTGAGTGTATCCGCGCATGCAAGTATGCGATTATGAATTCTTGTGGCGGGGAGAGAATGTGTGTGTGTGTGTGTGTGTGTGTGTGTGTGCGCGCACGTGTTTTGTGTGTGTGAGGGTGCTCCTGCGACACATTTCAGCCGCGGTTGGAATTTGTTGGCGGCGCATTCTTTCGGGGCCCGCCCCGCCCCGCCCCGCCCCAGCCCGGCCGGCCCTTTCATTGTGTCGGGGCCTTTTAGAGGTACCGACGGGCTCTTGTTTGTGCGCGGAAAAGCTTTCGGATGGAATGACTGATGGCGCTAGTGAACAGGCCGCCATTAATCACACGTCCCGGGGAGAACGGCGTTAGCCCCCCCCCCCCCCCCCCCCCGGCTCCGCGGCTGCCTAATTACCTGGAGTGGGGGGGGGGGGGGGGGCTGGGGGGGGCAAAGAGAATGGGAGGTGCCCGTGCACGAAGCGTGGCCTGGGACCAGCTGCCACTTGGGGAGCTGCAGGAGGAGCGGCCTGCTTGGATTGGCTGGACCATCTGTCTCTCAAACTCCCACAGCCCCTCCCACCAGAACACCTGTCCGTAACCCCGCCCCCTTTTACCAGCCGCAGCTTCTGCTGACAAGACCGACCAATCAATCAACTGACCAATCAATCAATCAGTAAATCACCTAAATGAATCAACTGTGTTTGGCTGCTGTGAGGTCTTTTTTGTGCTTGACTAATGCACTGTGACCAGACTGACCCAGGTTCCATTTCCACCAGAAGCCACAGAAAGCCCTGAGACAGCAGAGTAAAAAACCTGCTGTTTCTCAATGCTGCTCTGAAGACTAACACTTCTGTCCAATCACAGTGCATTCCATGAACACTTCTGTCCAATCACAGTGCATCCCACAAACACTACTGTCCAATCACGGTGCATTCCCACGAGCACTTCTGTCCAATCACAGTGCAATCCACAGGGAGTTCTGTCCAATTACTTCTGTCCAAGCACTGCTGTCCAATCACTGTGCATTCTACAAGTACTTCGGACCAATCACAGTGCATTCCAAAACACTTCAGAGATTCAGACACCTCCCCCCCTCTCCCTCCCTCTCTCTACGCTTTTTTTTCCCCAACCAAAATATTTTAATACCTTAAAATTGTCTGACCTAAATTCCACGGCCGTGCAACACTTCCCCTCAGTGCAGTGCAAGCTAAAACGGTACACCCCGAACCCCAATCCCAGTACACCCCGAACCCGGGATCCCAAACGGTTTCCAGAGCGATGCCGCCGCTCGCTCGCACCGAGAAATCATTCTTCCCTAAAAATACGCAGAGGAGGACGGGCAGCGTCTCCGAACCCGCGTCCGAGCGGCTCGCTGACGCACGCAGTGCCGCTCGTTCCCCCACATGTGGCTTTTCGCTCGCAAATTAGAACCAGGCCGCGGTCACCCCGCCAGAATTTAACCTTTCAGTCACGGCGGGACCCGGGGGGTCATGGCGCTGACAGAGGGGTCCGCAGGGACGGGACCCCCCCCCGGCGCGGGGCGGGACATTGCGCCCTCATTAAAAGCTCGGGGTCGCAGGAGCCCCCCCCGTCTTTCAGCGCCACGCCCCCCACGCCGCTCTCTGGCTCCTCCCCCCTCATTTATTATTCACACACCTCCCCGTGTCTCATGGTTTAACTGCGAATGGCTGCCTCCACCTTAGGCCCCCGTTTTGACTGAGCTGAAGTGTGATTGGTCGGGCCCCAGTAAAATGGCGGTTTTTACGGCTCTGAAATGCACTGTTTTCTCACCAGGCTTACAGCGCAGGGGACATAAACCTGACACGCAGGGTCTAAATTACCCGCGTCGCCGAGTCTTATTTCCGCCATCGGAACAGCCCCGGTGGCGTGATTCACCGAGCCAAATCTCCCGCGAAAGCACTTCGGCACGGGACACGCCTGAAGCCAGCGAGATCCTCGCTAAAAACAAACAGTTTTAACCGTTTTTTAAAAATAAATAAAAAATAACTCAGGGACGATTTCACTTCAGGCTATGACTCGACGGGCGAGACTGTAAATCTCCTGGAGGGTGCGTGTGTGTGCGTGTGTGTGTTTGTGTGTGTGCGCGCGTCAGAACTCCACACCACCCAAACCATCACACGCCATTAGGCCAGATTTTAGACGTGCGTTTAATTGACAGACGGCCGCCTGCCCTGTGTGAAAACTAATCTCGCACCGGCGGCTCAGCGAAGATAGCGCGACCGCAGATGGCGACGTAAACATCGCTTCCCCGTAAGAAATACAACTTCGCCAATGTCACCTCATTCCAACTTGAGCGTGATAACGCCGTCATTAATGACAACAAACAAAGCGACAGAAAAACTAGCCAACAAAACGAAAAACAAAAAACGCTTCAGATGACCCCTCCGAATATTTCCCTACAGCCCGTTAAAAAAATAAAGAGTAAAACTCTGTCAGCTGTAAGGGCCCAATTAGCACATCACATATCGCCTCGTCTGTGCGCACTTCCCAGAAGAGAAAGGGCAGAGACAGGTAAGGAAGGAACAGAAGAAAAAAAAAACATGAAACAAAAAAAAAAAAACCAGCAAGCAGGGAAAAATGGTAATGGGCCCGGGGCGTGTGGAGACACTGCAGTCCGGACCGGACCGTGCGGCGGGGTGCTGACAGGGGCAACCTGCGGTAATTACCGAATAACCTGGAGGCTGTGAAATAAATCTTCCGGGGGAACGCGGGGAACATGAAAGACCCCGCCATGTGTGAGGAATTAGGTGCGAGCCGTGTCATTTTCGCTCACCCCTCTCCCGTCTCTCTCTCCTTCCTTCCATCCCTCCATCCCTCTCTCTCTCTCTCTCTCTCTCTGAACAGAGACAGGCTGAGAGCCATGAGCAGTTACACGCCATGTTTGCGGGGTCGTAGAATGCCTTGTAAAAAAAATTTAAAAAAATAAAAACAGCAGGGGTCCTAGAGCCTCCCTTTCCTAAAATAAAGAGGTGAAGAGCGTTAATGTTTCAGCCGCTGACCCACCCTCCCCCCGTCTGCAATATCATCAAATCAGAGAGGCCGGCCGGTTTTGGGGCTGGGGGGGGCAGGTTATGCTCACGGGGGTGACACATCGTATAAAAATAACCGCACAAAACTTCGCTCTGAGACGATAATGACCGACGAAGAAAATGGAGGCCAGGATATGGACTGTGACTTCCATAGTCATGTGTTTCTGCGTGACTTTAGCGTGTTCTGTTCATGTGTGATGCTGTACAGGGAGAGCGCATGTGCATTCTGTTAGCGTGTTCTGTTCATGTGTGATGCAGTACATAGAGAGCGCATGTGCATTCTGTTAGCGTGTTCTGTTCATGTGTGATGATGTACAGAGAGAGCGCATGTGCATTCTGTTAGCGTGTTCTGTTCATGTGTGATGCAGTACATAGAGAGCGCATGTGCATTCTGTTAGCGTGTTCTGTTTGTGTGTGATGGTGTACAGAGAGCGCATGTGCATTCTGTTAGCGTGTTCTGTTCGTGTGTGATGGTGTACAGGGAGAGCGCATGTGCATTCTGTTAGCGTGTTCTGTTCGTGTGTGATGCTGTACAGGGAGAGCGCATGTGCATTCTGTTAGCGTGTTCTGTTCATGTGTGATGCTGTACAGGGAGAGCGCATGTGCATTCTGTTAGCGTGTTCTGTTCGTGTGTGATGGTGTACAGGGAGAGCGCATGTGCATTCTGTTAGCGTGTTCTGTTTGTGTGTGATGGTGTACAGGGAGCGCGCATGTGCATTCTGTTAGCGTGTTCTGTTCATGTGTGATGCTGTACAGAGAGAGCGCATGTGCATTCTGTTAGCGTGTTCTGTTCATGTGTGATGGTGTACAGAGAGAGCGCATGTGCATTCTGTTAGCGTGTTCTGCTGGTATGTGATGCAGTACTGCTTTCTACATTCAAACCTGACAAGACAAACACTCTACAGCCTTCAGTCATTTAGAATGTGGGGTCTGCAATGAGTGTTCAATTCAGAGACTACCTGGGCATTTAGTTAACAGCATTTCTGAGTGTTCAATCAAGCCATCCGCCTGTGTGTTCACTTAAGTCTCTCTGAGCGTCTCTGACGAGTGTGCTCAGTTCACAGGCTATTTGGATGTTCAGAGGTGACCTGGGTGTTCAGTTAAAACTGAATTTGAGGGCTCAGTTCAGAGACTACATGGGAGTTCAGTTAATTTAATCTGAGTGTTAAGATCGGCCGTCTGTCTGTGTGATCAGTTAGCGGTCCCTCTGAGTCATCGGAGGCTCGGGCACTCGGAGAACAGTCGACAGAACGAAACATCTGTGTTTTCAGTTAAGAGTGTGTGTGTGTGTGTGTGTGTGTGAGTGTTTGGTTCAGACATTTTTCTGGGTACTGGCTCAGTTAGGTCACTGTGTTCCAGTGCCTGGGGGAGGGAGTGAGAGTGGGTGGGGGGAAGGGGGGGTGGCGGGGTTGGGAGTCTAAATTGGTGTTTGGTTCTAAACTCTGGGGGGGGGGGGCACTGAGAGACTGACAGGGTGGATGGCATGCACCCTGTGATTGACGGGGGGTGGTGGAGGAAGTGGGGGGGGGGGGGGGGGCTGTCAGCAGTAGCTTGAGGCTTGACTGTGGGAGGGAAGGGGGGGGGGTACTATCGGGGGGGTGTGCAGCCATTGGATCTTGAAAGTCCTGAAACCACCAGAAGCAGCTGAGCTGAGTAGAGGCCTCAGTCTGGTAGACAGAACCTGAGCCAGGAGACATTTAGGCTAATGAAACTGACCCAATTACTGCTTTCCACAGCCTCCCCCCCCCCCCCCCACACCCCCCACCTGTGCCACCCGGACAGGCAGGCGGAAATCCAACACCACCTGTCCGCCACTGCACAGGTGAGTCCCCACCTGACCTCACACACTGTCATTTCAAATACCGACTCAGATTCAGGGAAATTTTTATAAAGAGCCCCTTAAAAAAACGTTTTCCATTGTACAGGAAAAGGGACTCTCATTAATGAGAATGCTGAGCCCTAAAACTAATATATGCAAAGACTACAAATGAATAAATGAATGAACGGATGGACGTATGAATGGATGAATGGAGGAATGAACAACCAGATGAACGGAGGAATGGAGGAACGGGCGGGCGACTGTGTGAACTGAGATAGCGTGCGTGGTGTGATAAAACTAACAGGCCACTGTTCCCGCTCTGTGTGCTCTGTGACCTCTGACCTCTGGCTGTTTGTCAGGTGTGATAACCAGAGTGCCGGGGTGACAGAGAACAGTGGCAGGGCTGCAGGCCCCCTATTCCGAGCCCGCAGCTTAGGGACCGTCTCAAAAGGGCCGTAACGGGGTGAGAGGCAGGATTCGAACCCGGAGCTCCAGGCTGTGCTTTCGCCCAGAGCTCGATCGAAGCCTTTTCTGGGACCAAACGAGACAGAGACACAGTGCGGCTATATCCTGAAATCAAAGGGCTTATTTGAAATTAACTGAATTGACAGACAGTGAGCGAGAGAAAGAGACAGAGAGAAGGGAAAGAGGGAGGGAGAGAGAGAATACCACAGGTTAGGTGTTAGATGTGTGTGTGTGTGTGTGTGTGTGTGCTTGTATGTGTGTGAGTGCGTGTGTGCTTGTGTCCTTGTGTGTGTGTGAGAGTGTGTGTGTGTGTGTGTGTGTGTGTGTTTGTGAGTCGTTTATGAGTGTGTGTGTGTGTGTGTGTGTGTGCGTTTGTGAGTGTGTGTGAGAGTGTGTGTGTGTGTGTGTGTGTTTGTGAGTGCGTTTGTGAGTGTGTGAGTGCGTGTTGAGTGCTTTAGAGTAACTCATAGAGGCTCACAGAGTTGATTGGCAGTTGCTGTGACAGGGCCAGTCTGAGCGCGCTCAGAGAGAGCGGGACGCTTATCGCGCCGCTTGGCGGAACAAGGCGCCGTCGCCACGGCAGCACCGTTCACACGTATAGACCTGCCAATCACCTGCCAGCTGCTCCCCCCTCCCTCCCTCCCTCGCTCGCTTCAGCACCACTCTGGAGATAATGAGAGACACAAAGATACTCTACACACACTCTCTCACACACACACACACACACACACACACTCTCTCTCACACACACACACACACACACACACACACACACACACAGTCAGATCCCGCTTTCTCTCTCAGCCACAGTGGGCATTTGAAACACCCATACCACCATCCTGGGGTGTAAGCCTCACCCACAGCTTTACCTGTCCTGGGGTGCAGGTGTGCAGAGGGGGTAGGGGTGCAGGAGGGGGGGGGGGGGCAGAATTGGGTGGGTGTCGCCCAAAGAGAGAGGGAGATAAAGAGAGATGGAGGGAAAGAGGGAGGAAAAAGAGCAGTGCTCCTGGAGATCAGCGGGATGTAAATTTCTTCATTGTGAAGCGGCACAGATCAGGAGGGAGATGTGGGATGGTACAGGGAGCAGGGACCCACATCGCTACACGCACAGCACACAAAACAGTCATCTGTTCCGCTATGCCCCGTATGGGGGGGTGGGGGGGGGGGACAGAGGGCGTACCGCCATCTACACTCACCGAAAACACGGCAACGGAAAACCTGTTCAGTTACAGAACAACGGCAGACGCCTGAGGCTCAGGGATTAAGCTGAGGTCAGAGAGAACTGTAAGTCGCACACACACACACACACACACACACAATGAAACACACTCACAGTCTCACACACACACACACACACACACACGCACACACACACACACACTCACACAATAAAACACACTTACACACACACACACACACACACACACACACACGCACACACACAATGAAACACTCTCACACACACACACACACACAATGAAACACACACACACACACACACACACACACACAATGAAACACACAGACACACACGCACACTCTCACACACACACACACACACACACACACACACAATGAAACACACTCACACTCACACACACACACACACACACACACTTATACAGAAACACACACACACACACACACACACACACACACACACACACAATGAAACACACACACACACACACACACACACACACAATGAAACACACAGACACACACGCACACTCTCACACACACACACACACACACACACACACTCACACAATGAAACACACTCACACTCTCACACACACACACACATACACACACAATGAAACACACACACACACACACACACACTTAAACAGAAACACACACACACACACAATGAAACACACTCACACTCACACTCACACACACACACACACACACACACACTTAGATAGCACATGCGCTCACAGTAACCCCGTCACTCACTAGCGAGTGCATCAGTGCCACGCCCAGTCGTAAGTATCACGACCTCTGACCTTTGACTGGCATAAAGATGACATCACCCCTGTCAGACATCCATCACCGTTCTCCCCGTCCTTGTCCTCCGTTTAAAATGAGCAATAAACAACCCCAAAGCCCCCTGTGACCCATCACACCAAAAACGTTTGTCCCGAGCATTAAAAAAAAGCAAACTGGAGAATCAACCAACACACACACACACGCACACACGCGCGCTCGCAAGGTGTTTTTCTTGTCCCTCTGAGAGAGACAGAGAGAGAGAGAGAGAGAGAGAGAGAGAGAGGGGGAGGGAGAGGAAGAACAGAGAGCAGACAGAGAAGACGGGGGCTATTAAAATGCAAAGTCGAGCTCCGAGCCCTCTGGTATCGCAATGCACTTACACCGGAGGAAGAAGGGAATGAGCGAGATAATGAAGTGATCTCTGGCCCCCGTGCGCACTTAGCTCTGAGACAGCCAGTTATGACAAGAATGTCCATTACCCAAATGGACAGCACTCCGCGGTATTGATCACCCCCCCCCCAGAACGCTGCTCATCTGCATTACGGCCACCGGGTGGGGGGGCCGGGGGGGGGGGGGGGGGGCAGGCACCGAGGGACACGTCGCCGTAAATCACCCCCCTGGGGTGCGGGTGCGGGCGGGAGATGTACTTAGCAATTATCACGAAAAAAAATAATAAAAACCTAACGCACCCCATCCCCAGCTACACTGTGGGAGGGGGAGTGTGGGGGCGGGGCGGGGGGGGGGCTGCACGGAGATCACGAGAAGAGTTACTGCCGTTATGACACATGACTGTTCTCTCTCCGTCTCTCCACTTCTCCTTATTCCCCCTCTCCCTCTCCCTCTCTCTCTCTGTCTCTCCATTTCTCCTTTATTCCCCCTCTCTCTCTCTCTCTGTCTCTACATTTCTCCTATATTCCCCCTCTCCCTCTCTCTCTCCCTCTCTCTGTCTCTCCATTTCTCCTTTATTCCCCCTCTCTCTCTCTCTCTCTTTCGTCCCAGTGTGTCCTTTTGTGGAGAGAGAGGCAGAACAGAAGGCATTGTGGGTCGGGACGGGGACTTCAGAGCCGCCTCGATATCCCCACCTGCCGAACTCTGTCCCCCCCCCCCCCGCATTTACCTGTTCTTTCTCTTCCTCTCCCTCCCTCTCTCCCTCCTTTCCTCCCTCCGTCTCTCTCAGTTCAATGGCCACTTCCCTCTATTGGCACGAGAAGACCGTTGTTGACAGTGCCAGAGCACAGCGCACAGACAATGTAAACAAGTGTGAAACCAGCTGACCCGAGAGAACGATAGAAACCAGAGGAACGAGAGAACGAGAGAACGACAGAAACCAGAGGAACGAGAGAAACCCGAGGGGAAGAAAACACTCAAAATATAATCACGACAGACACACAAATAGAATGAATTAAAGGTAATTTAAAGATTAAAAAAAGACTTCCAGGATGGTATAATCACCGCATTTCCACGGCGTACCTGTATGCTGTTATTATTGATTAGTCAGCGCAGGGCTGGTTCTGACAGGCTGAAACACATCGGCCAGGGGGCGGGGCTGCTGGCTCTTCCCCAATAAGGATTTGCAGCTTTTCTTCATTTGTCAGGGAAGGCAATTTGCTTTTAGGTTTAAAATATTTAATAAAATACCTCTCCCTTTTTTCCCCAGTATCTTGCGTGTTAAATGAAGAGGGAGAAACTAGGGCTATCAACAGACATTACTGCAAATACAACACTCACTCACTCACTCCAAATTCAGCACTTGTGACAAATGCGACACCCAGATCAAATGTTTCCCCGTGTCCAAATGCAGAGCTCGCTCCAAATGCAAAACCAAGACCAAATGCAGCCGTTATCTCTGCACTGGGTGGCTGTGCTGTTGTGACACACCTACAGGGGATCAGACACCACATCTAATCTCTACGGCTCCCTGTTTCCGTGACTGACAGCCGTAGCAGATGCGAGAGAGAGAGAGAGGAAAAGAAAAGAGAAGAGAAAAAAGAGAGTGAGATGGAAAGCTAGAGCTATGGCAATAAAGAGAGTGATGAAACACAGATAAAAGTGAGAGAGGGAAGAAGATTGAGAGACGAAAATGTAAAAAAAAAAGGAGGGAAGGAGGGAGAGAGGGAAAGGGAGGGAGGGAGAGAGAGAGGGAGGGAAGGATAGAGGGAAGAAAAGAGAGGGAGGGAGTTAGCAGGGAAGTCCAGATGTGTCTGATTTATGGTTCCTGTCCTTTATGAGTTGCAGAACTGGAACAGAGGTAAAGTCGGCAGCTGGACGGGAAACAGCAGAGGCTTTGAGGTTTGACAGATTTAAAACGAGAAGTGGAGCCATTTTATTTGTTTGGCAGCTCACCAAGGCCTGAAAAAAGTCGAGTTTGTTTTATTTACTGTTAATGGAAAATACTTTGGTCTGAATTTCCCCCCTGAAAAAAAAAACGTAACGGACAGGCACATTGGGTTGTAACTGGCTCGACATTAAAACAAACTGATCGACCCCCCCTCCCCTTTCTCTTAATAAAAATCATAAACTGTGGAGTGAAATATAGTCCAATATGATCCTCTTCGCACTGCATCTCCCACAAACCCACGCATGCAAGCTGAGACCTTTGACCCCCTCCAGATTTCTCTCTTTACTTGGGTGGGCACTTTCTATCCTTTTATAATCTTAATCAAAAACACTCGTCAATCAACAAACTATCCAGCCCTGACAGCGAAGATCCCTCACACCATCTGCACACATCCCATTCACTGTCTCTAACTCAACAGCAGCAAAAAGCAGTACTGCACACACACACACACACACACACACAATAATGCTAATAACTAAAAGCACTAACAGCATCACGAAGGCTAATAATGCTAACAATAGCAAGGCCACTAAATTGCCTTTAATTGACTTTGTAAATTGACTTCTCAGCCTTGAATCCCCACTCCTTCCCAGGAATTCATTAATATTTAGGTGCAAGAGGGGAGGGGGGGGGTATAACCCACAAGGCTTGCTTGTAACTCAAAATACCGGCCTAAAATATTTTTCCTGTTTTTTTTCTTTGTTTTGTTTTTTTGTTTAAGCTAAAAGTGGCAGAGAAGCCCTTCTCCGCATTTTCCCCCCAGCAGAGTTCAGACCTAGTCCCGAGAACAACCCATGGGGGACAGAAAAGGGCATGCTTTTATAAACGAGAGGGAGAGTGCGAAGGAAATAAAGAAAAAAACACGGAGAACACAAAAGCAGTGGCTTTAAAGACAGTAGAGCACCTAGCGGAGGTGTGTGCAGCGATGCAGGTGTGTCTGTGGAGATGGACTCTCCAGAGACTGAAAACAGGGGGGAACACAAGAGGAAAGCAAAAGATGGAGGGATAAAGAAAGCATGGACAGGTGATGAAGCGCTCCCAGACAAATAAAAAAAAAAAGCTTGCTTGCGGAGAAGGAGAAACGTGGGAACGGGAGAAAGGCCAAGAAAGGGTTACTGGAGGTTTCAGAACCGCCCGGCTTCCCATTCGAGCCGCACATCGCGATAGGCCGGTAGGACTGCCTGGCAAGTTTAAGACGACGCCCCACGCTGCGGACGACGGCCTGCCCGCTCTGTGTTCTGTTAATAGGATATCGTAAAATGTGTTTGGTCGCGTAAAGTGGCGCATGTGATCAGCCGCAGACAGATGGGCTTTTTTTAATGCAAGTTTAACAGGCGACTGCAGTTGAGGCCACCGCACATTCGAACACGAGCAACGGATGACGAACGAGAAATTCGCCCCCCCCCCCGAAATTCTGGAAACACGGTTCTAACGTGATTAAGACAAAGGGGGGGGGGCTTTCTTTATCAAAATCTCGCTGGAAATCTAGGCGAGAATGTTTTCGCGAGAAAAAAACGAGGGGACACCAGATACGGCCATTTATGGTCGCGTTTGCACGCCGCTGGACGCGCGATCGAGGCGTCCGGGTTCGACAGCGCCGCTCCGAGCCAATGTCAGCAAGCGGGGGGGTGGGGGGGGTGGGGGGGGTTTGTAATCAGAACCGCGCGGCGCTTAGCGAAGGCATTCATGTCAAAACATCCCCCAGAGGCAGCTGGGAAGAAAAAAAAAAAAAAAAAACACATGAATCACTGCGTTTTTTTGGAAGCCACTTTTCACCATCGTTTCGCAAACAGCCATTTGGATCTCTTTAATTAAGAGTGGAATCCTATTGATAGAGCTAATGGTCTGTGTAATACTTTATTTGACAACTGTTGGAGAAATCCGCCGCTTCCCTGAATTGAATAAAAACTGCAAAGCCAAGCAAGATATTCCATATTTAATAAAGTATAACAACTTTCTTCCTTAAAGACGGCTTAAGATGTTAACTCATTCTGTTAGCATCAAAGTGTCACCTTGTCAATCATTCAATATCAAACCAAATGTCTTCAGCTAATTATATTTCTGTTTTACATTTCTTCACTCAGTGGGCCCTTAAGTGTCCCTTAAGACGATTTGGCGTTTTGAAATAATCCAGTGGATGGCGTCTACGAGGCGCCAAAACACCGCGGGCTAGAATTAGCTCTTCTCGCTGGCGGGCCTGTCATTTTGCCCGATTCCGTTTTGTGCCCGTTCTGATCCGCAGACACAAAGAAGCAGCTCCTCGAAAACCGAATTCTGCCTCGCATCTGCCGCTGCGCGTCATCGCATCATTCGCCCGTCCCGCGCCGCTCCTTTCAGGCGGTTTCATGAACGGATCCTCGCTTTCTCGCGCCACATCCGAGCGGAAATCGTCCGCTAATAACCAGCTCCCGGAGACGCCAGCAGCTTTTCGGTTTTTTTTTTTTCATTTATTTTTTTTTGCGCGCAGCTTGACACACGCCGGTCCTTTTCAAACTTACGTCATTTGTCCTCGAACGGGATTCGTTAACGGCGCGGCATATGTGCTGTCAGCTGGAAAGTGTGTGTGTGTGTGTGTGTGTGTGTGTTACTCCCCCTTTTTTAACAAAAACAAAAAAAAACTTTTTTTTGCAGTCTGTTATGCAGAGGGTTGCCATGGCAGTGCATGAATAATGCAGAAGTGACAGCTCGTCAGTGGTTCCGGTTGCAAACACCCATCAACGCCGATCCCCGGGTTTCGCCGCCAAAAAAAAAAAAATGCGCTGGAGAGACGCGGCGCGGGGGGGGGGATTGCGGGAGCAAACGGCTGTGAACCCCGCTACACCGCGCAATGATGAACGACCGACGCTGTACCCAACCGCATTAACAGCCAGCGGGAGCCCCGCCCCGCTGCCACACCCCCCCCCACCCCCCCACTGCCCCCCTCCCGCGCCTCCCCCCGTCACAGTCTCCCCGGGAGAAAACGCTCCAGTCATATCAGGTCACGTGTAAAGCCGATAAACTCCCTTCCCGCATTTCAAAGTTCCAGCCGAGGCTGTAGATCTTCCCTGCTTAAAGCAGTATCTCTGAATAAGACTTTCTGTAACATTCGTGACATTCACATGCACACACCTGCACACACACACACTCAGGCGCACACGCACACACACACAGGCCACACCACACACACACAAGGCGCACACGCACACACACAGGCGCACACACACACACACTCAGGCGCACACGCACACACACACAGGCGCACACACACACACACACCACACACACACACACACACTCAGGCACACACACACACACACACACACACACACACACACACACACACTCAGGCACACACACACACACAGGCACACACACACTGACGCAGAGGCAGCAGGGAGAGCTCGGCCTCAGTGTTTGTGTTTCTCATCTAAATGTAACACAGGCTGAATCAACAGACACGTCCTGTTCCCCTCTCATCAGCACCAGCTGCCCTTCGGGGTCCTCATATATATATATATATTTATATATAAAGTGAAGATGGAGCAGACACAGAAAACTTTTCGGTGTGCGTCCGGGGCACGCAGCGGGGTCCCCGTCCCACTGACGTGGGCACTGTCAGCTCAGCATGTGTGAATAATTTGGGATTTGTTATGTTTTTTGACAGTCTGAGAGAACAGAGGCAATCGTCCTTCGTGAGCCACAGTCCCACCAACGGTCCGAAGCACGAGCTTACACACACACACACACACACACACACACACACACACACACACACACACACACATACGCATGCACGTACACACATACACACACACACACACACACACACATACACACACCGCAGTACCTTTTCAGCTCATTTCAGTTGCATCAGTAGTAACACAGGGGTACATCTAACTTTGTTTTGACGTTTTTTTTTTTTGGTGAAGAGGCAGGGGAGGGGCCATTGACTAAGCTGAGCGATCGATCGACGGCACAGCCCAGTCACAGAAGCGCATTTTCAACGGAACAACACAAAGAAACGCTCCACGTGTTGTTATTAAACTCGCTAATTTCAGGAGCGCGTCAGCCTGCGAGGGCTGAATTTTCGCGGCAGGCCAAAACCTCAATCCGGGGGGGGGCGACGACTGAAGACGTCCCACCCGAAGCGCCTCCCCGAGACTTCACCAGCGCATAAAGCGCCCGAGCAGACGTGGGATCATCGAGCTCAAACGCCCGAGGCTGAAGGCCCAAGCTCGGCCCCCGTCCGAGAGCCGGAGTAAGTACCCGGCTCCGAAATGACATGTCCCAATTTAGCGTTACCCTGTCATTTTCCGCGCCACCGTACGCGCTCCCCCGCTCGTGTTTCCAGCCGCCATACGCCAGAGACCGCAGCCCCAGCGCGTCAGCAGAGCTTCCCCCCCCCCCTTCCCCCCCCCCCCCACAACCCCACCGCGCATATTTCATTTTATTAGCCACAAAAGAATGTGGGGAAACGTGCTCTTTTAAACGCTGAACTATATTAAACACGACACCCCAGAAGAAGGCTGCCAGTCCGTTAAACTTGGAAGCAATTTTTTTTTTCGATTTTTTTATTTTTTAAAAAAAAGGCCTCAAATTCACTTTGGAAAACGTTTAGGAAAATTTGAAAACTGCCACATACGTCTGGGTTTATAATTTGGAACAGCGAGCGATTAACACCCCACGGCGAGCCAAGCCGGTGCCCGGCGTAAGTATAGCTGCCTGTTCAGCTAACTGGCGGGGATACCATCCCATAATCTCTTTACAGTACGCCGATCGTCCAGCGGTGCGTTTTAGAGAGCGCACAAACCGGGGGGGGGGGGGGTGGCGAGGCGCCTCGGAATCCTGCGTACGCCACGCCGTCCTGCAGCTCGAACCCGCCAGGCGCCTCCAACGATGTCCCGCCCGTGACGTGACCTCGTCGCGTTTGGCGGGGTTTGGGGGGGGGGGGTGCTCGCCGTAACGCGGGGTCACGCCGTGGAATCCCGGGAACAAAAGGGGCCCGCGTTTACCCCCCCCCCCCCCCACCCGGTCTCTCCGGGACTTCGCAGCCAGCGAGAAACACCAGCGCTAATTCTCTCTGTACAGGAAGTGGGGGCACAATAGCCTCCTTCTCCAACACAATTAGTTATGTCCCCCCACGTTGCATATAAAGCAGGGGGCCGCGCCGAGACTTCGCGGCGAAAGCGAGAGAGAGGAACAGCGCCGCTCGCCCCAAATTAATTCACACGAAACGAGCAGGTATTTCATTAACCGCGCTAAGGGGAGGAGGGCGAACGCCCTGGAATATTAGCATGCTAAAGAGAGCCGTAGCGGTTTAGACGGCGCATGCTTTACGCTGTTTATTTTTCCTCCTCCCTCCTGAATATTCATCGAGCGGCCCAGGGCCATCGCGGGCACATCATCTGGCCCCTTACAAGGTGACCTTTGACCCCTCCGAGCCTCAATTTAAAAAAAAAAAAAAAAAAAAAACCCATTCACAATCACAGCAGTGCCCCTGCCACAGTAGGAATGGCACCATGGGGGGTGTTTGTGGGGAGGGGGGGGGGCTAGGCAACAGGCTTGTTTCTCTTTCAGCAGTGATGACAAGGGGGGGGGAGGGAGGCTTGTTTTCTCTTGCCTCCTTGAACCCTGTATTTTTCACAAGAATTTGATTTGCCCCCCCCCCCCCCCCATTAACCCTCCCACTCCCCACATAATCCACCCTGTGTTGCTCCTGCCAGCGAACTGAAGTGGGGGGGGGGGTAAGGGGGGGGGGGTAAGTGGCGGCCATTCTGTTCCGAAATTTGATTAATTTGGCCTCTTTACAGCCATTCTCAGCTCTCACAATGAGAATGGACTGGCACCTAGTCCATTAACAAGACATATATACATGCCAAAAAGGGGGGTTGGTGTGAACCCCTGCCTACTGGGGTCTGTCTGAGAGAAACTGCAGACCAACATCCTGTTTGTTATTCCGCCAATGTGGCTGCCTCTGGTTCCCTTTTGGGGTCCCCGAATTTTTAGGGCCTTTCTCTCCAAAAGAAGAATGAACCACTGATATGACTACAAACACAAAACCCCCCCCCCCCCCCCCCCCCCTTCAAAAAAAAAAGTAAGCATATACATTTAAAGAACACCTTAATACCTTAATTAATTAAGGGACAGGGGGAGCCCATTTTAATAGCAGCTGGGATGCCCGTGGCCTGGGGGGGGGGGGGGGGTGGCTGGGGGCAGGGCTAGTGCTGAGAATTATTTACTTGGATGTGTCTCCAGTTCCTGAAGGAGCTGGATGTTTTTGGAAATGTTTGTCTTCGCAGGGGTGGTGAGAAAAAAAGCCAAAAAACGGAAAAAACGAAACAACAAAACTCCGCCCCCCTTCTCCCGAACCATTCACGGTAATTTATTAACGGTCTCTCCGTTCCTATTCAACGTTCGCAGAGTTATTGCTTCCACCCAGGAAATAAAAAAAGAGGAAGAAAAGATGAATTAAAACTAAATAGACATGACCACAGGGGAGAATTAAACGACTAAAAAAAAAAGAAAAAGAGGGGGGAAAAAGAGAAGAAAAAAAACAGCTTCGCCAGGAAAACGACCAACCTCTGAGAAATAAGTAATAATGATGAGGCGAGAGCCGTATAAACGAAGGAGCGTGAAGGCTCGCCTCATTAAAGGGCTCCTCTAAAACAGTATCCTGCATGGGGGGGGCATTACAGCTGGTCTCCCATTACAGTAGACCCCATTAAAGAGCCATCATTACAAAACCAGATTCCCCACTCTTCTTCCTACGGAGGGGTAATCAGCGAATGTGGAAATAGGTACTCGGGTTTAACAACTCAATGTAAATAAGGCTTACCCACAATGCAACAGTGCCCCACAGTTGTGTTTTTTTTTTTTTGTTGTTGTTTTTTGCAGCAAATTGAGGGAGAGTGGGAGAGGGGGTTAAGTTATTAAGTAATAGGCTTTGGGTCTAAGGATAATAATTAGGCTACTGTAAGGTCCAGTATTCTGATTATTATTATTATTGTTATGTTTAATCAATTTAGTTAATATAGCACCCTTCACACAAAGTGCTTAACACAATACAAAAAAAACAGTCCATTAAAATATACAGGAACAGCACAGATTACATTTTGACACGCATAATAAAATTGTTAGATATGGTTTAGGAAGCGAGGCTGTACAGTAATATGCACTAGGCGTTCAGTAATGTAATTCCCTTGACGCCCTGAAATGCAACCACTTTCCCCCGCGTGCTTATGAATGTTTTTTTTTTCTCCCAACATTCATTTTATCTCACTTGTCAAACACTACAGTTTGAACAGATTGGACCCTGGAGAGGACTGAAACCATGTCATAATTACCCCGATTGATGTCTCGCATTAAACCTCCGACAACTAACACAGTCGCGAACACAGACGTTCGCCGTTCTCCTGTCTGGGGGGGAAAAAAACTAAAAAAGATAAATGCCGGTAGCCATACTCAGGACCTTGTCCAAACATTTGCTTGATGGGAAATGTTTTCGGTAAATAAAGCTAAATCAATTAGCGGCTGAGAAACTGCAGGGTCTGCTGGGTAATGGTGTCATTTGTTTGTGTTTTCTAATTAAAGTGTTTCGGAAAGGACGCCCCTCGCATGCAATGCTAACTGACGGAAACCGCCCGTCTTGGTAGCCTTCCAAAAACAGTTTGCCATTATTCACTTGTTAGGATATCGACTTTGCGTGGTTAGCTACTGTAAGGATGTGTGTGGGCTTTTTGGAACACAACGTTAGCAACTGGAGGGTGAGATTTCTTGAACTGCGCAGTGGGTGTACCCACAACGAGCTGTCAATCACTGACTAGTCTGAACCAATCAAAATATTTTGCTCTCCACAGCAGACCAGCATATCAACAGAAATATGCCTCTTAATTAAGTCAGGCTTTTCATAACTTGTATCTGAATATGTGCCTGAAATTCATATCTAAAATACCGTTAATTATTTTTTTTAAGTAACCGACCTGTCTCATTTGCATTATTTGATTAGCTTAATTACCCGTAACTGTAGAAACACACCAGCTAGCCACTCCTGAGTAATTGCCCCATTTGGTCAACCAAAGTGAGGCTGGGATTTGCCAGTCATCTGATTGGCTCTCAAAACACTTCGCACAGTAAACAATTAAAGATGCTGTCCAGAGAGCCGCCTGTGTTAAATTAATTAATAAAATAAATAAATAAATGAAGGCGTAATCAGTGGCAGAAAAGCAGCCAGTGGGGATTGTACAGCCATGGTGAAATCACAACGGGACGCTCAGGCAGCTGCTTACACCCCCTTTTACTTTTCCGAAAAAAAAAGCCTGTTCTGCTGAAACCGAACCTCCCAGCATGCTCCTCTTCAGAAGAAGTGAAGGCGGGCCCTTTTTGAGGGCGGCAGGGCCACCGCTTGGCGGGATGGCGGGATGGCGGAATCCAGGGTGCCGGCGGGACCGCGCGGGACCTCAGACGCAGGGCCAGCGAGGTTTGTCCCGCCCGGAGAGGGCTTGGCTCCTCCGGAAAGCCACGGGGTGCGCTGGAGACGGACCCAGAGACACCAAACCTCACCCACCGCCAACAGCCGTCCTGCCAGCTTGTGTTGGAGGATGTTCATGGGAAAAAACTCTCACAGCGATGCTCTCTCTCTCTCTCTCTCTCCCTTTTTTCCAGTATGATTTTTCCTTCTTTCCTTTTCTTCTTTTTCTTGTTTTTCTGTGTTTAATTTAATGCCATTTTTTCAATTTTAAAAAAAACTTTATTCATTTCTTTATTTATTCATTCATTCATTCAATGTAATTGTACAGAGAAAGTAGTTTTTTGTTTCATAAATTATTTTTCTCTCTCTCTCTCTGTCTCACTCTTTCTCTTTCTCTCCCTTTCTCTCTCTCTCTCTCTCTCGATACCCTGGAGATAAGCACTTGCAGTGGCCTGAAACAAACAATCTAAACCACATAACTGTGCTGCGTTATGAAAATCTACAGCGAAATTGGCTGTCAATCATCTTTGCTGATCCCCATCCTTCCCAAAATCAAAGAGGAAAAGACTGAAGCTTGAGATCACAGGCCACGGCCCCCCTGTGCATTCCCCATCCCGGGCAAGACCCCTCAAAGAAAAGAAAAAGAAAAAAAAACAACTACAAAACTAAACAGCAACCGGCTTTCTCTGCTGATCAGAGAAAAACTGAGGGGACTGTTTTGGTAATTTATCCTTATTCAGCAGACGCTCTCATTCACTGCAGCTCCCGAGGTCACGTCTTCCATTTTGTTTTTCCCGTCTAACGCGAGCCATAATGAAATAAGTCATTGATCCCATTTCGACTTACTTCGCTTTCTTTTTTTTTGGCATATTGTACAGTGCGGGACGGTGCGCGTAAAAGCGTTGAAAACCCCGCTAACGGTCCGTTAGCCACCGGCTAAAAGAGCTTACGGCAGACAGATAAGGAAGGAGTAAGCAGATAAGGGCGACGCCATGTTGGCACAGCAAACAAGCCTAACGCTCTTAAAGCTCTCTGAGGTGCTGCAAAGCCTTCATTAAGCCTCCAGTGAAGCGCACACTTTGTTTGGAAGAGGATTCCAGCTCCACACATTTTCCCCAACACCCCACGGGTTTTGTGGGTACACTGGCTGGCATTGGGAGGGGACTTGGGGGCGGGGGGGTTGGCTGTCATGGCGACTTCCATGGGCCTGAGGACTCCACCCCCGCCACGACCCCACCGTAGAAGGCAGGCCATGGTGTGTTTCCATGGTGAACATCCCCCCCCCCCCCCCCCAACTCCAAACATGTTACTGGCACTTAACCAATCTACTCCACTTTTTTTTTAAGGACATTCCTTCCAATCCGCACCGTCCTCTCAGATAAGGTGAATGCGCCTCCTTACGCGAGCTGGGATTTCACTGGGACCGTGGGGCCAGGATGACTTTGATGGCGTGACCGTCAGGAGGGATGGAAAGGGGGAGAGAGGAGACAGAGAGACAGAGAGACAGAGAGAGAGAGAGAGAGATGGAAGAGAGTGGGTGTGTTCCCCTCAGAAACGGGCAGCTGCTGGTGCCTTTCATGGCTCTCAAACCTAATTTTGCCATTTTGGACTCCAGCAGGGATCTCACACCGCCCCTTCTCAGAGGATGAAGGACGTCCGCTGGCAGCCCACAGCCCCCGAATCTCCACAGCCACCATCCCCCCACCCCCCACCCCACCCTCACCCCCAACAAAGGCCAGTCTGGGCCACAAAGCGCACTCACACAAATGAATATTAAACTAGGCACAGACACAGAGTCGCAGACACAGTCACGGACACTGCGACACAGGCACAGAGTCACAGGCACTGAGGCACAGACACTAAGACACAGACACAGAGTCACAGACACTGAGGCACAGACACAGAGTCACAGACACTGAGGCACAGACAGGAACACAGACACTAAGTCACTGAAGCTCTCAGTCATAGCCATGTACAGTAGTATATCTACTGAAATGCTTTAACTCTTCACATGCTGGAAGAATGTGAAATCGCCTTCTGCAAACCCTTGAAATTGTCAATGAACATTTCAATGTAACAAGCCAAAAACTGCACTGACATTTTTCTCTGAATCTTTTTTCTGAATACTGGTGAAAACCAGACATTTCTTCATTTCTTATATATATAAAAATATATACCGCAGGCACAAAAGTCTATATGATACAACACATTTTCGCTCACTTTTTCTTTTTTCTTTTCTTTATTTTTTTTGACGGCCCCTGCCAAATCTCCTCTCCCTCCCCTCTGGCCCCAGCCGACGTGATTGGCTGGAACCCCGTCTGCCTGCACACAGACATAAACACGTCTCTGAGCGTGACGGCAACCAGCGGGCTCTCTTATTCACGGCGGGGGCTAAAGAGTCCGCATTAACCGGGTAAACCCCCCCCCCCTCTCCCCCCTCCCCGAATCCTCCGCGGGTTCCAGCGCTCCACGCCATTAAGTGTGAATGGAATTTGTCAGTTTACAGAGGGGACGTGACCCCGACAGCCGTGGTTTACATGCGGGACGTGACCCTCATCTTTTCACGAGGGCTGGGGTGGATTGGGGGGGGGGGGGGGGGGGGGGGGGGGGGGCAGATGGCACCAGATAAGGGGTCCAAACCCCTTTTTTTTGCAAAACCCCTGGATTTTCCTTGCCTTCATCTTCCTGGCAGCCAAAAAAAGTAAAGAAAAGAGAATTTAATCTGAAATGGAGCACAGTCAGCTCCATGTGTCTCCAAGTGATCGTGAGACCGAACTCAAATTCATGTTGGGGGGGTGGGCGGGGGGGGGGCCGGGGGGGGGATGGTAGGGGTGAAAGAGAATTAAACCGAAACTACAAGAAAAACTCGGAAAGATTTGAAAATAAGCCCGCGTTTGAAGTACCGCTGTGAGAACATCTGGCCAGGAGGGGGCCCGAAAAAAAAAAAGATGTAAAAACAACGTTATCGTGCTCTCAAAACCATCGAAAAAACAGCGCTACCATTTTAGAATCTTTCGGTGACCGAAAAAATCCCGAGCGCCGGTATCAAACCCCCCCCTCCTGAGGAGCTCTCCGCGTCTCTACGGGCCGTCAGTGGCAGGGCCGTAGCGAAGGGTTTTTTTTAGTGGGGGGGCGTATTTGGAGAGGCAGTGATGCGAAACTCCGCATGAAAACAGGGATTATTTAAAAAAGCAGCGGCCTGTGAGAACCGGGCTGCGCATACGGACGCGTTCCACGGACGCCGTCTGCGCAGATTTTAAAATCCGCAGAGACGTCCGCGAAGGGGGGGGGGAGGGGTAAACTAGTTGTTTCGGAAGGACGGACGGACGGACGGATTGATGTCCTTCTTTTGACATTGTCCTGCAGTAGACGGATGTATACACCCCCCCAGCTACGCTGCCCCAGCTGGTCTCCAGGTAACAAGACTGATGAAGCCTGGATGTATTTACCGGCTTAGCCAATATTGAATCTAAAACTAGAGTGACGCAGGACAAACAGCACTGTGCAGTTCACTCAGAGGGTGTGGTATATATACTGCATATACACATATGTATAAATACACACACATATATACACAAAGACACACACACACACACGCAAGCACGCACACACAGCTGGTAAGCATTGAGAAGAGGGATTGTCATGTTCTTGTTAAATCTCAAATCAACACTAAATAATGTTTTTATGTGACTGGTATTAATCTGTATTTTTTCAGCATTGGTTGAATGGAGCCTGCAATGTTCCCAGGTACCTCAGACACACACACACACTCATACACACACAAACACACACACACACACACACTCTCCTCACACTCCACTGGCTGCTGAGATGAAACGCTCCAATCTCCGTCAAAAAATCAGGGTGCAGCGACCCCCTCCCCTCCACCCCAACCCCACCCCCCCTTCAAAAAAAAAACCATTAACAGAACCTACAGTGGCACTCTGATAAAATCTGGCTCTCTCTCTGCTCCAGTAAAAGAGGAAAAGAGGGCCCCTTTCATGGATTAATTGTATCATGGCACACAGCTTCTTTTCAAAGTACAGTCCCTGCCTAGTGGATATGCTCCAAGCACATCATTTCAACATTTTATTTATTTATTTTATTTTATTTATATTGTATTTTCCACCCCTTTGTACTTCCCTGCCCCAAACGTTAATTGTTGCTCAATCCGCTGCGACGGCTAGCGTTAGCCGCCGTTCGGCTCGGCTGCGCCCCCCGTAAAAAACCACACACACCCCACCCCCCCCTTCAGGACTGGAGGGTTCCCTGCTAGCAACACCCTCGCTTCCGCTAGTAACGCTGAAATAAAAGAGTGACAGGCTTCCGAAGAGCGCTTCCCACGGAAAGCTGGAACAACACACCGCAGACTCACCGCTCGCGCAGTGCATCGGTAAACACAGCCGCCCTCCCAGACTATCCAACCACCTTTCACCAGGAGTGAAGTCACACATCGCTACGATACGATCTGACCAAGAACTGACCATCAATAGTCAGTCAACGCCACGTTTCACGCCAAAACACCGTATTTGGCCGGGCAGAATTTCGACTGCGGTCAGCACACCAGCATTATCGCGTCAAATAAACAAATCCATTCCGGGTCAAGTTTTTTATTTATTTTTTTTATTTTACGCATTTGTTTTCAGGCTTCGCCTCCACTCAGCGAAAGTATGATTTAATCTGTAAATATTCTCTCTGAGTTACGGCGCGGTGCGTGCCAGGCGGCGGCGGCCTGGACGAGCAGACGCGGCTCGGTGCCAGTCCCGAAACGTCGTTTACGTGACGTCTTGTAAAACCGTACATAAGTTACACGAAGCCCGGAGCCGGGCCGATCGTGTGAATTATGTACGCTGCCGTGAGCAGGACAGGCCTCACTGAATAAACAGAAACAAGATGGAGAGGGTGGGGGGGGGAGCAGAGATAATGGCGGCCATCACAACCGCTGTAAAAGATCATTCTCAAAATAACCATGGCTGCCATCACCCTGGGCAAAGATGGCAAAACCACTACAAGGAAAACAAGTCGCAAACAATACACGGGAATAAATAATGCGAAATATGTAGTAATCGATAATATGTAGTAATCGAAATATGTAGTAATCGATAACATGTAGTAATCGATAATATGTAGTAATCGATAATATGTAGTAATCGAAATATGTAGTAATCGATAACATGTAGTAATGGATAATATGTAGTAATCGAAATATGTAGTAATCGATAACATGTAGTAATCGATAATATGTAGTAATCGAAATATGTAGTAATCGTCCGTTCGTCTGTCTGACGGTCCATACAGATGTGTCCACCTGGAGAATTCCAACCGCCCCCCCCCCCCCCCCGCTCCTCCTCTTCCTCGGACCAATCCTTCAAATTAAAACCAGCGTCTCCGTTATCAGCTGCGAAGGGCCACTGATAAATCAGCATTAATTATGCGACTCGCGCCCGGAACTACCTTTTCTATTAGGAAGAGCGGCTCACTTGATAAATCACATTTATGCGCACTTTATCGGGGAGTGGCGGGGGGGGGGGGGGGGGGAGGAGGAGGAGGAGCAGGCTTCATGAAAAACGAGAGGCGGTACGAAAGGCGCTATTTAATATCGCTGATTTAATCACGCGGCCATTTCCAGGCGGACGCGCGACGTCTCCCGCGATCCGAAACGAATTAGCGGAAAAACGCGCCGTCACCCCCGCGTGACAAAAAAAAAGAAGTCGTTATTATTATTTTTTGGGTGTTTGGCGAACTCGGTATGACTTTGCCGGAAAGAGAGAGAGAGCGCTCTATCTCGGCCAATAATTAAAAGGAAAAAAAAACCTCACAGTCTGGACGAGATGCCTTGTGAAACGGAGATTTATTTTTTGTTCGAACGCGACCTTTTTCCCAAGGAAAATTAAGGGGGGGGGGGGGGGGCGCAAAACCCTGTCTGTCCCGTTAGCGTCCGCCGCTAACAGACGAAGGCGGCGGAACAGGATGTGACCGACAGGGCGCGTGTTCTCTCACTTCCTGTGCGTCACTGCTGCCCAAACCCATGTGAGGGGCAGTGTGTGTGTGTGTGTGTGTATGTGTGTGTATTTGTGTGTGAGTGTGTTTCCTTCCCCTGATCAATCACTGCTTCCATCACTCTCTCTTTTAACTCATTTTAAAGTGACACAGGTTTGCTGGGCCATGCTGGGACGTCCCACAAGCAGGTGTGCAGCTTCAATAACCAGGTTAACCGTTACCAATCAATCAATCAATCAACCAATCAATCCATCAACCAGCCTTTCAGGCAGACAGGTTGAGCAAACACAGCCTAATTACCGGTGGGTTACGTGCTCCCGTTACC
>CM077293.1:46937082-46942486 GCA_039654925.1 Anguilla pacifica
CTGTCCAATAAAGCAGAAAAAACCCCTAAAAAATATATATTTTTAAAAAATAATATCATCATAATCATGAATAAAAGGGAATATTCTTCCACATGACGACTCATTTCCTGGCACATGATGCCTCGTAGCGGAATATGGGAGCCGGAGTCAGCAGAGGAAATCCTTTTGGCTCCTCCCTCGTCAGCTTCATTAGGACGGGATCCGGACCAGCCAATCACGTTGCGGATATGTTTTTTTGTGGGGGGGGGGCAGGGGAGGAGAAGAGTGGCAGGTCATGTGGGATACTTTAGTTTGGAGGAATCACCATTAGGAGAGGAAATCCATAAGGCCTGATGAACACCCTGCAGTCCAACAAAGAGGAACCTGTTAGAGGAGCTGCTTTTTTTACCCCTCCTGCACACTCATCAGAGCGGAGATCAGGCCTGCAGGCAGCGTTACCGACCTCCAGGGCCACAAGCGCAGCTTTTACCCCGCAAAACACGAGCCATCTGAGCGGCTCTCCCTCCGAAACATTCCTCGGCTAATTCAAAAACGTTTTCCTACTAAACATAATATCAGAAGACGGGGAGATTTTCTTTCGCAAAGCACAGCGAGCCAAAGACAGAGCGGCTAGTGTATAACCTAATCCTGAACACACCTGCGTATACGAAACCGCCCCCCCACCACACACACACACACACACACACACACACATACACACACACACACTCTCATACACACACACACACACACACACACATACACACACATACACTCTCATACACATACACACACACACTCTCTCTCTCTCTCTCTCAAACACACGCACACACACACACACACACACTCTCTCACACACACACACACAGACTCTCTCTCACACACACACACACTCTCTCTCACACACACACACACACAGACTCTCTCTCTCACACACACACACACACACACACACACTCTCTCTCTCTCTCTCTTACACACATGCACTCTCTCACAGACATACACTCTCTCTCTCTCTCAAACACACACACACACTCTCTCTCGCGCACACACACTCACACGCATACACAGACACGCTGCACGTCTGACGCCCGCCATGCTTCCCCCCCGGCGCACACGCTAAGCACACGCTAAGCACACGGGAAGAGTGACGCGCGGTCCCGTGACGGGAGGACTCCGCGCGGGAAGCGGGACACCTTGATTGCACCCTGTCAGTTCGGCCAACGCGTGACGCCACTCAAAAAGATGCTGTTGCCATGCCAACCCAGCCGCTCCGCAGACCGAACAGCCCTCCGTAGCGGGAAGCGTAACGGACATCTGTCAAAGACGTCCCCGCCGACCCTCGCCCTCCGACCTCCGACCTCTCGCTGGAGGAGGGCCCAGATGGGCAGCGTCTCTGCCCCGGGGCCCGCTGGCGCTACACCGCGGTTGCGTCCGCGTTTCGTCACCCGCCGGGGGGGGGGGGGGGTCACGGCGAGCGCTGGCGGCTGCCCAGGCCACGGTGGCGGGGGACCCAGGTCTCCTCCCGGTCCGCCTTCGATCGCTTGCCGAGACCAGCGAAGGCGGCGCCCCACACTTGCATTTACATCACATGCAAATTCAGAGCCTGATTTACTAAGACCGTTAGCGCATGCAAAGCATTCTAGCACACGCAAAACCAATAACGTGCCCGACGATTGGTCGCGGCATTTGCTTTGCACCAATCATGGGTTGTGTTATTAGTTATGCGTGCGTTAAAAGGTTTTGCACGTGCTAAAGGTCTTAGTAAATCAGGCCCCAGGTGTGTAGAAGGGACTGTTATTAAAGTGCTTACCCATCTCGCTCTTTAGCGCTGACGCGGGGGGGAGTAAATGTGTTACGCCCCCCCCCTCGTTAATGACGGTGCAGAGCACTCTCCATAATTATCCGGGTTCAGGTTTATTAGGGTTCCGCCATCAAATCAGTCAATTCAGGAAATTAATTCAAATTCAATTCACAAATTGAAGAAAAAAGGGCCAATAAGGTCCTCCGTACGTGAACTGAATTTCAATTCGCCTCCGTAAACCGGTAGAATTTCAGTCAAAACTTCAACCTCCCAAACCCTCGACGGACTGATAATCTTTTCGTGTGGTGTCGTCATTTGAGGCCTTCAAACACAGTGCTTTTTATAAGAAGGGGGAGGGGGGTGCTGGAAGGGGGCGGGCCGATAGAGGCACACTTTAACGCGCTGCGCTTTCATCACAAAGCCCAGACGCAGCTGATTGGCTGCCTCTGAGAAGCAGGAACTGGCACTAGGGTTTAAAAAAAGGCACAAAGGAAAACAGCTCTCTGGGTTTTAATAGCGCAGGCAGGGTCACGATGTCTGGCCTGTACCCCGCTGCTCGAATATGCCAAAGGTCTTTTCACCACTGCCCCCACGTTGCCTTTTTCCCATACCACCCCCCCCGGCCCCATGCCCCACACCCCCCTGGTTTTCTGTACAATTCTCTGATCAGCAAATTCTTTCTTTTTTGTCCACAGCCCCCAACCCCACCCTACCCCCCCATCATTAGTGTCATTACCGTTTAGAGGCAAGGTCAGCCAAACTGGAATGGACATCTCGGGGGGGGGGGGGTTGGGCGGGGGGGGTTGTGGACAAAAAGGGATGTGGGGGGGTGTGGGGGGTGTACCCAGCGGATGGAAATGAGGCGGAGTAGAAGCCAGCAGGGTTGCCGTGACGAAGGCTTTAACCACCCGTGAGCCACACCCGCTCCCCCCCCCCCCCCCCCCCGGTTCCCCAGCTCGCTCCTTCAGCGCGTCTCGGCTGCGCCCCGTTTCTCCCGTTTCGGGGCGCCCCTCTCCTGCCCGTCGGAAAGGAGCGCTCACCTCAAACTCGACGATAAAAAAAAATACGAAAAAGAAAACATCCGCTGTTTGAGTGAAAAAAATCCGCCGGAGAGCCGCCGCGTCTATCCGCCATTTTCTACGCGGTGGGACTCCGCCCTGCTTATGGCGGGATTCCGCGAGCTCATGGCGGGACACTGAATTTAGGAATTTTTTATTTTTCCGAGCCCGAGCACTGAGATCTGAACCGACCAATCACTGCGGACGGGATTTGACTGGGCCCGAGCCAGCCAATCGCAGGGAAGAGATTTGACTGGGGCCGAGCCGGCCAATCGCAGGGACGGGAAAGTACCACGTAGCCGCAGTACACGCGCGTAGCGTGCCAGAACTCTCCGGAGAAAAATCTGAGCGAGGATCACGTGACCGGGCGGAGGGCAATAACCCAAGACTCAGAGCACTTATCTATCCGCAACCCCCCCCCCCACCCTTTGGTTTGAGAGGGGGGAGGGGGGGGCAGGAGGAGGTGCGGCAGAGGACGTGTGAACCCTGCACAGTATCATGGAGAGGAACCATTTCGGCTTCTGCAGAACCCATCGTGCCACAGCGACTCTCCAAAACCCAAAAGGTAAAAAAACGAATTACAAATTTTTAAAAAATCTAAAATCTAATTACATTGGTTTTTTTTTACTATTTTATTTATTGTTTCTTTAAGAATAAAGACGCCATGCAAGTGTTACAATATACAGAAAATATTTGGCATGGAAATACGGTTACAAAATTATGTTTTTTAAAATTGATAATTATGTAAAATTAAAGGGTACAAGTAAAGGGTTCTGTAAAGATGAAAAGACTGCAAGTATAGATTTCTAAATCAAAAATTATTATGGCTACCGGAGGTCTTTTTAAAAAATATATATACATTTTTTTTCACGCTGGTCTAGACGAAAAATCTCCATATGCGTGCACACGCACACACAAACACACAAGTTTTTTAAATAAATATATTACAAATGCTCTATTTCCCATTTAAATAACATTTTAATTTAAACCAATAGTGTCACAGGATGTAAAAACATTTGTTTTACCCCCGGTGGATCCTGGGCTAGGTTTACACGACCTTTTAATCTTCAGAGACCGAAGGCCTCCACCGCACCCTGTTCTGCTCCCTCCCTCCCTCCCTCCCTCTCTCTCTCTCTCTCTCTCTCTCCCTCTCTCTCCCTTCCTTTTTTCCAACACCATTACGTGACCCGGCAATAAAGCCCGGCTCTCGGACGGGGCAGGGACGGTAAATCTTCCCCGAGCTCACTCCCGGAACACAGGCGGCTGTGAAATCATTACAGGCCCGTAAAACGCCGAAAAATATACAATTAAAGGACTCGCTGCATACAGAAAAGAGTGTGTGTGTGTGTGTGCAAGTGCAAGTGCGTGCGTGTGTGTGTGTGTGTGTGCATGAGTGTGTGTGCGTGCATGCATGTGTGTGTGTGTGTGTGCGCGTGTGTGTGTACATTCACTCCATGATGCTATAGTACTCCTGAGTGTTAAAATACCTTAGATTCAGGTTAAGGTTCCAACTTTACAATTATTAACCTTCTTTCTTGCATTCATTTTTCTCTCTCTCTGTTGTTGCTTACATAAAACAACAACAATCTCTCTCTGCCTCTCTTTCTCTCTCTCCCACTCTGTCTCTCTCTCCCACTCTCCCTGTCTCTCTCCAGAATTCAGCGTCTGCACTGAGCGGCTAGAAAAAAACAATAAAAATTCACAGCGGGGGGGAGATGAAATAATTTCCACGTCCTCACGGCGCACGTTTAACAATAAATAATCTGACGTGTTACTGTATTAATACGCAGTATATTGTGCATTTTATTCTCTTACTCGTTCACAAATTCTCTGTCGCGACACAGACGGGGGTTCATTAAGGGATAAAGTAGCGACCCAGACTCTGGAAGCAGAGAGGAAAGCACACACACACACACACACACACACACACACACACACACACACTCGCGGGCGATGGCGTGTGGACGAGGCCCAGAACCGAGTCTTTAACGGGCCTCTGGCCACATGGCAGGTGACAGCGCTAATGGCCCTCCTATCGAATTTAAGTGCGGCGCAGGGGTTAAGGAACCGGGCCTTGTAATGGGGGGGGGGGGGGGGGGGGGAGCGTAGAGAGAGGGATGTGGGGTTGCAGGTTCACCTCCCAGACGGGGACGGGACACAGCCGTTGCGCCCCTGAGCTAGGTACTTAACCCGAAACCACCGGGGCTAAACATCCAGCTGTACAAACGGATAATTCGAGAAGTTTGCCGGTCCCCACTCCCCCCCCCATCCCCACTCCCTCTCCACCCCCTAAAACAGAGTGGGGAAAAGACAAGACGATAACGATACGTTTTTTTTTTCTTCCCCATCCCGCGCCAAACCAAACCCGTGTTTAGCGCGGCCTGTCAATAAGGCGGGGGAAACCGAAACAGGGAGCCGAGGTCAGAGGTCTCAAGGTCAAATGTCACCAATCCCTCAGCTGGAGAGTTTTAATTAAGGACAGGAAGTTCCTTTCAGATCAGGAAGAATCTGTTACAGTCGGTACCTGCCGTCTCTCAAATTACACATTTTGGTGTTCGCCGCA
>CM077293.1:46942586-46950086 GCA_039654925.1 Anguilla pacifica
GAGTCACAGACACAGTCACGGACACTGCGACACAGGCACAGAGTCACAGACACAGTCACGGACACTGCGACACAGGCACAGAGTCACAGGCACTGAGGCACAGACACGAAGACACAGACACAGAGTCACAGACACTGAGGCACAGACACAGAGTCACAGACACAGTCACGGACACTGCAACACAGGCACTGAGGCACAGACACTAAGACACAGACACAGAGTCACAGACACAGTCACGGACACTGCGACACAGGCACAGAGTCACAGGCACTGAGGCACAGACACTAAGACACAGACACAGAGTCACAGGCACTGAGGCACAGACACTGAGGCACAGACAGGAACACAGACACTAAGTCACTGAAGCTCTCAGTCATAGCCATGTACAGTAGTATATCTATTGAAATGCTTTAACTCTTCACATGCTGGAAGAATGTGAAATCGCCTTCTGCAAACCCTAGAAATTATCAATGAAACATTTCAATGTAACAAGCCAAAAACTGCACTGACATTTTCTCTGAATCTTTTTTCTGAATACTGGTGAAAACCAGACATTTCTTATATATATAAAAATATATACCGCAGGCACAAAAGTCTATATGATACAACACATTTTCGCTCACTTTTTCTTTTTTCTTTACTTTATTTTTTTTGACGGCCCCTGCCAAATCTCCTCTCCCTCCCCCCTGGCCCCGGCCGACGCGATTGGCTGGAACCCCGTCTGCCTGCACACAGACATAAACACGTCTCTGAGCGTGACGGCAACCAGCGGGCTCTCTTATTCACGGCAGGGGCTAAAGAGTCCGCATTAACCGGGTAAACCCCCCCTCTCCCCCCTCCCCGAATCCTCCGCGGGTTCCAGCGCTCCACGCCATTAAGTGTGAATGGAATTTGTCAGTTTACAGAGGGGACGTGACCCCGACACCGTGGTTTACATGCGGGACGTGACCCTCATCTTTTCACGAGGGCTGGGGTGGATTGGGGGGGGGGGGGGGGGGGGGGGCAGATGGCACCAGATAAGGGGTCCAAACCCCTTTTTTTTGCAAAACCCCTGGATTTTCCTTGCCTTCATCTTCCTGGCAGCCAAAAAAAGTAAAGAAAGAAGAATTTAATCTGAAATGGAGCACAGTCAGCTCCATATGTCTCCAAGTGATCGTGAGACCGAACAAAAATTCATGTTGGGGGGTATGGGGGGGTTGGCGGGGGGGGGGGGGGGGATGGTAGGGGTGAAGGAGAATTAAACCGAAATTACAAGAAAAACTCGGAAAGATTTGAAAATAAGCCCGCGTTTGAAGTACCGCTGTGAGAACATCTGGCCAGGAGGGGGCCCGAAAAAAAAGATGTAAAAACAACGTTATCGTGCTCTCAAAACCATCGAAAAAACAGCGCTACCATTTTAGAATCTTTCGTTGACCGAAAAATCCCGAGCGTCGGTATCAAACCCCCGCCCCCCCCCCCCCCCCCCGAGGAGCTCTTCGTGTCTCTACGGGACGTTAGCGGCAGGGCCGGAGCGAAGGGTTGTTTTTTTGCGGGGGGGGGCGTGTTTGGAGAGGCGGTGACGCGAAACTCCGCATGAAAACAGGGATTATTTAAAAAAGCAGCGGCCTGTGAGACCTGGCCTGCGCATACGGACGCGTTCCACGGACGCCGTCTGCGCAGATTTTACATTCCGCAGAGACGTCCATGAGGGGGGGGGGGGGGGGGGGTAAACTAGTTGTTTCGGACGGACGGACGGATTGATGTCCTTCTTTTGACATTGTCCTGCAGTAGACGGATGTATACACCCCCCCAGCTACGCTGCCCCAGCTGGTCTCCAGGTAACAAGACTGATGAAGCCTGGATGTATTTACCGGCTTAGCCAATATTGAATCTAAAACTAGAATGACCCAGGACAAACACTTAGATGGTGTTGTATATCTACTGCATATACACATATACATGTACATACACAAGCACACACACACACACACACGCAAGCACGCACACACAGCTGGTAAACATTAAGAGGAGCGATTATCATGTTCTTGTTTAATCTCAAATCAACACTAAATAATGTTTTTATGTGACTGGTATTAATCTGTATTTTTTCAGCATTGGTTGAATGGAGCCTGCAATGTTCCCAGGTACCTCAGACACACACACACACACAAACACACACACACACACACACACACACACACACTCTCCTCACACTCCACTGGCTGCTGAGATGAAACGCTCCAATCTCCGTCAAAAAATCAGGGTGCAGCGACCCCCCCCCCTCCACCCTAACCCCACCCCCCCTTCAAAAAAAAAAACCATTAACAGAACCTACAGTGGCACTCTGATAAAATCTGGCTCTCTCTCTGCTCCAGTAAAAGAGGAAAAGAGGGCCCCTTTCATGGATTAATTGTATCATGGCACACAGCTTCTTTTCAAAGTACAGTCCCTGCCTAGTGGATATGCTCCAAGCACATCATTTCAACATTTTATTTATTTATTTTATTTTATTTATATTGTATTTTCCACCCCTTTGTACTTCCCTGCCCCAAACGTTAATTGTTGCTTAATCCGCTGCGACGGCTAGCGTTAGCCGCCATTCGGCTCGGCTGCGCCCCCCGTAAAAAACTGCACCCCCCCCCCCCCTTCAGGACTGGAGGGTTCCCTGCTAGCAACACCCTCGCTTCCGCTAGTAACGCTGAAATAAAAGAGCGACAGGCTTCCGAAGAGCGCTTCCCACGGAAAGCTGGAACAACACACCGCAGACTCACTGCTCGCGCTATGCAACGGAACACAGCCGCCCTCCCAGACTATCCAACCACCTTTCACCAGGAGTGAAGTCACACATCGCTACGATACGATCTGATCAAGAACTGACCACCAATAGTCAGCCAATGGCGCGTTTCACGCAAACGCCGTATTTGGCCGGGTAGAATTTCGACTGTGGTTAGCGCACCAGCATTATCGCGTCAAATAAACAAATCCATTCCGGGTCAAATTTTTTATTATTTTTTTATTTTACGCATTTGTTTTCAGGCTTCGCTTCCACTCAGCGAAAGTATGATTTAATCTGTAAATATTCTCTCTGAGTTACGGCGCGGTGCGTGCCAGGCGGCGGCGGCGGCCTGGACGAGCAGACGCGGCTCGGTGCCAGTCCCGAAACGTCGTTTACGTGACGTCTTGTAAAACCGCACATAAGTTACACAAAGCGCGGAGACGGGCCGATCGTGTGAATTATGTACGCTGCCGTGAGCAGGACAGGCCTCACTGAATAAACAGAAACAAGATGGAGAGGGTGGGGGGGGGGGGGAGCAGAGATAATGGCGGCCATCGCAACCGCTGTAAAAGATCATTCTCAAAATAACCATGGCTGCCATCACCCTGGGCAAAGATGGCAAAACCACTACGAGGAAAAAAAAGTTGCAAACAATACACGGGAATAAATAATCCGAAATATGTAGTAATCGATAACATGTAGTAATCGAAATATGTAGTAATCGTCCGTTCGTCTGTCTGACGGTCCATACAGATGTGTCCACCTGGAGAATTCCAACCCCCCCCCCCGCTCCTCCTCTTCCTCGGACCAATCCTTCAAATTAAAACCAGCGTCTCCGTTATCAGCTGCGAAGGGCCACTGATAAATCAGCATTAATTATGCGACTCGCGCCCGGAACTACCTTTTCTATTAGGAAGAGCGGCTCACTTGATAAATCACATTTATGCGCACTTTATCGGGGAGTGGCGGGCGGGGGGGGGGGGGGGGGGGGGGGAGGAGGAGCAGGCTTCATGAAAAACGAGAGGCGGTACGAAAGGCGCTATTTAATATCGCTGATTTAATCACGCGGCCATTTCCAGGCGGACGCGCGCGTCTCCCGCGATCCGGAACGAATTAGCGGAAAAACGCGCCGTCACCCCCGCGTGACAAAAGAAAAAAGAAGTCGTTATTTTTCGGGTGTTTGGCGAACTCGCCGTGACTTTGCCGGAAAAAGAGAGAGAGCGCTCTATCTCGGCCAATAATTAAAAGGAAAAAAAAACCTCACAGTCTGGACGAGGTGCCTTGTGAAACGAGGAAAATTAAGGGGGGGGGGGGGGGCGCAAAACCCTGTCTGTCCCGTTAGCGTCCGCCGCTAACAGACGAAGGCGGCGGGAACAGGACGTGACCGACAGGGCGCGTGTTCTCTCACTTCCTGTGCGATGATGTGACTGAGCAGGCCTGTAACAGGGCCTGAGGGGCTGGCTGTAAATGGCTGCTTCATACATGAGACTCATTAGCAGCTCAGCCTGGGGGACCAGTATCTCCAGCTGGAACTGAAACTAGTGCGTACAGGAGCCAGAACACCTAACACACTAATACACGCACACACATACGTACGCACTCACATACACACTAATACGCACACACACGCACACACACACATATGCTAATACACATATAGACACACACCCACACACACACACATACATACGCTAATACACATATACACACACACCCACACACACACTAATACACACACACATGCACACACGTACACGCACACACATACATACATACATACACACACACACACACACACACACATGCACACACATACATACACACGCACCCACACACACACACACCTACACACACACGCACCCACACACACACTCACTAATACACAGACACACCCACACATACACGCGCACACACACACACATACACACGTGCGTTTGCGTTTGTGTGCGTGTGCGTCAGTGTACATTCATGGGGAGTCAAAAAAACCACACAACCATAAGGGCTTTAATTACACCCCCACCCACGAGTCCCTATTTACAGATTATACTTACAACAGTCACGCGTTTCACAGCTGCAGAATCACAAACACCCAGCGAGCAAACCATTACCCACAATCCTCTCTTAAAATCATTCAAAAGATCCAAGTCTAAACTACGAGCTTGAATTCATAAACAGTCCACTCTTCCAAAAAAAAAAGGACCGAAGATGTCGTTTTTTTATTTTTTTGCTCCTTGAAACGTGAAATAAACTTTAGATATTCAGCCTGATAGATATTTAGATATTTCCCTGCTGCCACGACTGACCCCTGTGCAGCAGAATTAATCAACTGCCAAACTGCACTGAGAACGCAATCTGAAACTGTACCGACTCCAGCAGCCTGGCTGTGGAATGTGAATCAATCTCTCCCTCCCTCCATCTCTTCCTCCCTCCCCCCTCCTTCTCTCTCTCCCTCCCTCCATCTCTTCCTCCCTCCCTCCCTTCCTTCTCTCTCTCTCCCTCCCTCCCTCTCTCCCTCCTTCCTTCTCTCTCGCTCTCTCCCTCCCTTCTTCCTTCTCTCGCTCTCTCCCTCCCTACCTCTCTCCCTCCTTCCTTCTCTCTCGCTCTCTCCCTCCCTTCTTCCTTCTCTGTCTCTCTCTCCCTCCCTCTTTCACTCCCTCCTTTTCTCTCTCTCTCTCACTCTCTTTCTCTCTCCATCCAGCTCACTTTCTGTCTTGCCTTTTCAGGTCCCTTTTTCTGAAAACACTTTTATTCAGTTTCAGTAGTGTTGCACACAGTCACACGTGAAATCATCACCTCTCTCTCTCCCTATTTTTCTGTTTTCTTTTTTTTGTTGTCGTTGGGTTTCTTTCTCCCCTTGTATGAGCAACCCTGATGTGAATTTCCGACAGCCTTTAGTGATTCTGCAGTGTTGATTTTGTCTCCTATCGTGTTTTAATAAAAAGGGTATCAAATCTCTCTTTCTCTGTCTATTTATCTATCTCCCCCTCTTCTCTCACACACTCTCTCTCTCTCTATCTCTCTCTCTCCTTGCGTGTGTGATAATGGTTCGGCTCCAGGGGCATTGCTGGAACATTGACTTCACATCACATATTTATTTTGGAGAATAAAGCGCCCTTCATCGGTTGCATGCGGAGCGCAGTTTGGCATTCGCTCTCCAGTGGACACAGTGGATATCACATGACATCAAAAGAGAGGCGAGACTGACGCCACGCCGTTTTAAATAATGGATTTCCTTCTAAATTAATGACAGGGCGAGAACGTTTGATCCAACCCTCTCGTTTTTTAGAGACTGCTAGTCGTGACGCGTATCACAACATGATATACATGCACTGTACACACCACAGTGCATGTCATGATACTCTCCATTCTCCACTTCCTGTGTACGGACTTCCTGTTGTGACTGCCACTAGAGGCTGGGTTTATGATTTATCTGGGTAAGCTGTTCTTCAGATAAAACCTTAACGATAATTCTCCAAAACCGTGAGCCATGTACATCCAGGGAGAAGATCAGCACGAAGATTACCGGATCTGTGAAACTGACGCAATGGCGCTACACAAACGTTCGTAACGTTCAGTCTTAAAACAACTCCGGCAGAGATTACACGAGTCCAGCGAGGGGTCGAATGTACACTGCGAGAGTAAAATCTACTCTCACAGAGATGATTTAATGGTGTGACAGTTATGCAACACTACTGCAGCTGAATAAAAGTGTTTTCAGAAAAAAGGAACTGAAAAGGCAAGAAAGAAAGTGAGCTGAATGGAGAGAGAGAGAGAGAAGGATGGAGGGAAGGAAAAAGAGAGAGAGAGAGTAGGATGGACAGAAGGAAAGAGAGAGAGAAAGAAAGAGAGAGAGAGAGAGGGAGGGAGAGAACATTTTCTCTGTGATTCTCTGTGATTCCTCTCAGCTGTGGCTGGGCTGAGAGAAGTGTCTACCTGCCCCCCCCCCCCCTTCCCCCCACCACCCCCCCCCCCCCCTCCATCCCATTTACAGCGTGGAATCAGTCACACGCTCCGCACACCGTGGGCCCAGCATTAATGCAATAAGTCCAGGGGAACCACATTTCGCCAACAGAATAAAATTAAAGCACCGTGCTATTATCTCCTGCCTGCGACAGACCGGAGGGGTGGGGGGGGGGCAGAATGTCGGAATGAAATCACAGAGAGTGTGGCGGGGGGGGGTGGGGGGGTTAGACAATTGTCTTAAGTGCGCCAGTAGAACAGTGTGAGTGGGGGTGTCACCGCGAGTGAATCACCACGGCGACAGGCCTTTAAGGGGGGCGGTGATTACGACATGACACCCACAACAGCCTCAGGTTGCCGGGGGTAACGCGGCGCCAGAAATCATAAGGCCAATTCGGGGAGGGGGAGGGGGAGGGGGGCGGTGCGCGTGATTAAACTGGGGGGGGGGGACGTGTTGCCGGTCCGCAGGCACGTCTCCGCCCCTCGTTACGGGCGTGGCAGTCCGGAGAACCGTCCCGGCGCTGGCTGAGCGATGAGTGCCTCCAGACCAGCTCCTCGAGTTTGTTTAGATTAGACGAGATCGAGACGGAAGGCTGCTCTCTCTGTGAGATCTTACGCTCACTCCCGCTCCGGCTCCCTCTCTTACTCTCTCACGCTCTCTCTCTCTCTCTCTCTCTATCTCTCTCTCTCTCTCTCTCTATCTCATTCTCTCTGCCTGTTCCTCCCTCCTTTCTTCTTCCATTTTTCTTCCATGCCAGGCGTGATGCAGGTGGTGGAAATGTCAG
>CM077293.1:46955086-47042586 GCA_039654925.1 Anguilla pacifica
TTATTTATTGTTTCTTTAAGAATAAAGACGCCATGCAAGTGTTACAATATACAGAAAATATTTGGCATGAAATACGGTTACAAAATTATGTTTTTTTAAAATTGATAATTAAATTAAAGGGTATAAGTAAAGGGTTCTGTAAAGATGAAAAGACTGCAAGTATAGATTTCTAAATCAAAAATTATTATGGCTACCGGAGGTCTTTTTAAAAAATATATATACATTTTTTTTCACGCTGGTCTAGACGAAAAATCTCCATATGCGTGCACACGCACACACAAACACAAAAGTTTTTTAAATAAATATATTACAAATGCTCTATTTCCCATTTAAATAACATTTTAATTTAAACCAATAGTGTCACAGGATGTAAAAACATTTGTTTTACCCCGTTGGATCCTGGGCTAGGTTTACACGACCTTTTAATCTTCAGAGACCGAAGGCCTCCACCGCACCCTGTTCTGCTCCCTCCCTCTCTCCCTCTCTCTCTCTCTCTCTCTCTCTCTCTCTCTCTCTCCCCCTTCCTTTTTTCCAACACCATTACGTGACCCGGCAATAAAGCCCGGCTCTCGGACGGGGCAGGGACGGTAAATCTTCCCCGAGCTCACTCCCGGAACACAGGCGGCTGTGAAATCATTACAGGTCCGTAAAAACGCCGAAAAATATACAATTACAGGACTCGCTGCATACAGAAAAGTGTGTGTGTGTGTGTGTGTGTGTGTGTGTGTGTGCAAGTGCAAGTGCGTGTGTGTGTGCATGAGTGTGTGCGCCTGCGTGCGTGCGTGTGTGTGTGTGCGCGTGTGTGTACATTCACTCCATGATGCTATAGTACTCCTGAGTGTTAAAATACCTTAGATTCAGGTTAAGGTTCCAACTTTACAATTATTAACCTTCTTTCTTGCATTCATTTTTCTCTCTCTCTGTTGTTGCGTACATAAAACAACAACAATCTCTCTCTGCCTCTCTTTCTCTCTCTCCCACTCTGTCTCTCTCTCCCACTCTCCCTGTCTCTCTCCAGAATTCAGCGTCTGCGCTGAGCAGCTAGAAAAAAACAATAAAATTCACAGCGGGGGGGAGATGAAATAATTTCCACGTCCTCACGGCGCACGTTTAACAATAAATAATCTGACGTGTTACTGTATTAATACGCAGTATATTGTGCATTTTATTCTCTTACTCGTTCACAAGTTCTCTGTCGCGACACAGACGGGGGGTTCATTAAGGGATAAAGTAGCGACCCAGACTCTGGAAGCAGAGAGCAAAGCGCACACACACACACACACACACACACACACACACTCGCGGGCGACGGCGTGTGGACGAGGCCCCAGAACCGCATCTTTAACGGGCCTCCGGCCACATGGCAGGTGACAGCGCTAATGGCCCTCCTATCGAATTTAAGTGCGGCGCAGGGGTTAAGGAACCGGGCCTTGTAATGGGGGGTTGCAGGTTCACCTCCCAGACGGGGACGGGACACAGCCGTTGCGCCCCTGAGCTAGGTACTTAACCCGAAACCACCGGGGCTAAACATCCAGCTGTACAAACGGATAATTCGAGAAGTTTGCCGGTCCCCACTCCCCCCCACCCCCTCTCTCCCTCTCCACCCCCTAAAACAGAGTGGGGGAAAAGACAAGACGATAACGATACGTTTTTTTTTTTTCTTTCCCACCCCGCGCCAAACCAAACCCGTGTTTAGCGCGGCCTGTCAATAAGGCGGGGGAAACTGAAACAGGGAGCCGAGGTCAAAGGTCTCAAGGTCAAATGTCACCAATCCCTCAGCTGGAGAGTTTTAATTAAGGACAGGAAGTTCCTTTCAGATCAGGAAGAATCTGTTACAGTCGGTACCTGCCGTCTCTCAAATTACACATTTTGGTGTTCGCTACACAAATTATACTCGAGAGATCAATTGCAGTGCGACAATGTGTATCAACAGTACATAATTTAGTAAACAGGGTCGTCTTATAAAAGAACAATTACTAAAAAATTCAAGACACTTACTCACTGGTATTAAAAGACATTTGTTTAAATTGTTAATCTGAGAATATATGCAAAATAAAACATTAGCACTGTAATTACAATAATAGATTACAATATAAGTGTAGAACAATCTAATTACAAGGCCCATAATTAACGGTTATTGCTTTAGCGATGTCTTAAACATAATAAGCCGTACTGGGGAGGAGATGAAGTGAAAGCAAGATTGTGAGAGGACAGGAAATATCTCCTCATGGACGCCGGTGAATCTTTTTAAGGAGATTAGAGGACACGCGAGCTCCACGCCGACAGCGGGGAAACACAGAGAGGGGCGAAATTCGGCCAATTAAAGGCCGCGGCGAGTGCGCAGGAAGTGATAAGGAGGAAGTGGCGCGTACCTGGCGCCCTGCGACTCGCAGCGAAACCACACGAAGACGCCACGGCTAAACGCGCACATGCACTAACGTGCACACGCAAACGTGCACACGCGCTAACGTGCACACGCAAACACGCACACGCGCTAACGTGCACACGCAAACACGCACACGCGCTAACGTGCACACGCGCTAACACGCACACGCAAACACGCACACGCGCTAACGTGCACACGCGCTAACACGCACACGCAAACATGCACACGCAAACACGCACACGCAAACATGCACACGCAAACATGCACACGCGTGAACCTTCTGCACTAGTACCCCCCCGAAAAATCTGGATACCGTCTGCCTCTTAACTTGCAAAAATCTGTGCAAATGTTTGTTGGCTGTCTTCAGAAACACGGATTTTGAGAGTTCATTTTGTCCAATGCCAACCTCACTAAACGTTTGAGGAGAAGAAGAATTAGGCTCGAGGACCAGGGACCAGGGACCAGGGTCGGTGGAGATGCGAGGGCAGGTACAGGAGCCTTTCACACAGGCAGGTTCTCACCAGGCCTCTTCGATTTGATCACACAGATAAATACACTTCTACATACATGAGACAATTTCCCCCTTAATCCTGGTGGCATGTAGAAGGGGGGGGGTTTGGGGGTTGACCTTTGACCCCATGCCGTGGCATACCCTTCCCCATTGGGGGACGTGTGCCTCCCGTTTCAGGGATCGGAAAAAGTGAAGCCTCTCCCGCTTCGCGAACCCTCCTCCTCCTCCTCCTCCTCCTCCTCCTCCTCCTCCTGCCGCCGTGGCTTTTTGGAGAAGGCAAGTCGGGAGTCAGGACGGACTCAAAGTGGGGCCGTAAATCCTCTTTTATGCCTTTCCCGAGCGCGCCGGAGCTAATGTTTCCATCGGAAGTCTTTATGATCGCGCCGCCATAATTCACCGGGAAGAAAGATTCTTTTTTCCGATGTTGGGGGAATACGCCGTGAGTATGTGTGTGTGCGCGTGTGTGTGTGTGTGTCGGAGAAAGGCAGCGGTGGAGTTTTATGTGGTCCTCTCACAAGAGGCTCTCTCACAAGCGCTCCTGTACCGCTCCAACCCACAGACCGAGCCGTAAAAAAAAAACCTGTTCTGCTTCTGAAAATATTTCATCAATAAAAAAAAATCCGTTTTTTTCTTCTTTTTTTTTTTAACTCGGTGCTCGTAAAAAGTGTTTCATTCCCCGCGTTTAATATCAACAGCAGTGGCAGGGGAAGCACACAGATTGCTTACATTTCCGTTTATCCTTTGAGATTATGAAGAGCAATCTCAGTATGGCTGAAAGTCATCTTATTTTAAGATGATCTGATCTTAATTTTAATAGCGCGACATTAACGCAGCGTTCGGGCGCGAGTGAAACGTTCCGCTAAATTACCATAGCGATGGGGGGGGGGGGGGGGGGTATTTATATCCCAAAGTGGAGAAATTACTGGGGACAGTTTCAGAGATTTATAAGTATATTTTTCACAGCGCAAAAAGAGAAATGATTTTTAAAAGCCGCTCCCTTCCGAGAATCGCTCTAGTCCGAACCTCCAGCATTCACAGCCTGAAGTGCTGAAGACAGTCATTTTCAGCATGGTGAGATTCTACAGTGCATTTCAAATACAGCACTAGAAAAAAAAAGACAGTAAACAGGGGTGAGTATACATCAGGAAGTGGAAAGCATCTATCTGAGAGAGCGTGCATGTGTGAGAGTGTGCATGTTTGAGAGCGTGCATGTGTGAGAGCGTGCATGTGAGAGAGCGTGCATGTGTGAGAGAGCGCAAGTGTGAGAGAGTGCAAGTGTGAGAGCGCATGTGAGAGAGTGTGCATGTCTGAGTGTGTATGCGAGTCTGTGAGTGCATGTCTAGAACTGCTTCTGTGTCTGAATGCGTGTACATGTCTGTAAGCATGCGTGTCTGAGTACGTGTACGAGTCTGTGAGTGCGTGTACATGTCTGTAAGCATGCGCGTCTGAGTACGTGTACGAGTCTGTGAGTGTGTGTGCATGTCTGTAGACATGCGAGTCTAAGTAAGTGTGTGACTGTCCATGAGTATCTCTCTGTCCTCTTCCCTAGTTCCTAAGCCTGCTCTGCGGAATTTCCTTCTTTGATGTTGGATTTGAAACTGGAGACTGTCCCCCCAAGCCCCCGTGTGTCCTTCCTCAACACTCATGAGAAAGAGAGAGAAAGAGAAAGAGAGAGAGAGAGAGAGAAAGAGACAGATAGAAAGAGAAAGAAAGAGAGGGACAGAGAGCGAGAGAGGACTCACATTCAAGATACGATACGGCCTTTTTAAAAAGCCCGATTCCCAAAAGGATTTTTCCCCCCCCGCTCTTTCTCTTGGTTTTTCTTCCTGTGCGTGTGTGTCAGTTTCAGGAAGAGGATTTAGCATTTCCTACGACTGTGGGATTTCCGCGAACTTTTTTTTTTATCTGCGGGAGCCTTTTGAAGGCGCCCGACGGCAGGGTTATTAGACTCCAGATCCCATTGTCAGGCGAACAAAGGCAAAGTGCTGAGCAGTTAGCAAGGCTTTGTCGGAGGGACGGGGAGGTGTGAAGCAGGTCATACCTCTAGGCCACTGCCACAGCGCAACGTTTCAGTCACCACCGCCAGGTAGCCCCGCTCAGCCCGGATAACACAAAGGGGCGGGGGGGGGGGGGGGAGGGTGGGAGGGGGGGACTATTTTGTTTGTTGTTGTTTGGGGGTGGGAGGGGGAGGGGGGGGGGTGAGGGAGGAGAAGAAGAAGAAGAGGAGGGAAAGGGTTGCTTTGAGGGAGGAATTCAAAGCAAAGCAAAGGTAAGGCAAAACCGCCTCTCGCACAAACACAGAAGGAAATCGGAAAAGAAGAAAAGGAGAAAATGAGAAAAGGTGAGAAAGGTGAGCGCAGAAAGAGGACGGGCGGGGGGGCAGGCGGGCGGACGGGCGGGGGGGGGCAGGGGGGTAATTAACAGCGAGCGGAAACATCTCAAGGGTCTGGAAAGCGCCGCGCGTTGCGTTCTCAGAAAAGCGCGTCTCCGGACGGCTCCGCAGCGCCGAGTCATCGCAACACAACCCGCTGCCCGCCCCAACCCTGGCAGGGTGCCAGGGCGCCCAGCCGCCGCTGAGAAGCGTAGCGCCAACGCGCGCGGGCACGCTGGCGGGGTGTTAACACACACTCCTCCGCTGCGTAACGCTCTCTTCTGTACTAACGCCCCGCCGTCCTTCCGTAAAAAAAACACTCAGCACCATTCCTGGAGAGCCTAGAGACCATTTCGGAGCGCTTGCTGTCGAAATTTGGGCCGAAATGCGCTCGCGCGGACAAGCGACCGACAATAAATAAACAAAACGGTTATTTTCAAAATTTGCCATTTGTTTTTATTGTTTTGTTTTTTTTTCTTTAAGACATTTGATTCAGTTTACTAAATGCAATCAAATATCAATTTCATGGCTAGTACTTTGTGGCGTGTTCTTGCACAGCCACCACTGATTAAGAAGAACAAACGCATACGCACCAAAAAAAAAAAAAAAAAAAAAAAAATGAATCAAGCCTGAAATTGCAAAAAAATAAAAAAATAAACAAACAAAATAAATCTAAAGGTCAAATCCAGATGTCAACAAAACACGCAACGAGAGCGGCGAGAAATAAATGAATAAACACTCTGAATACAAAAACAGAAATTCATTTCACGCTGTCGAAAAATATGTGTTTCGGTTCTCCCCGGTCCTAGCGTGGGATGGGGGGTGGGAGGGTGAGCCTTGCGGAAGGTTCAGGCCGAATTCTGGCCCAGCTCGGTGTCAGGACAAGTTAGTGGCAGCTGCCTGGGTCCGTCCTCCACCCCCCCCCCACCCCCCGACATGGCTGGCCCTGTCTGCACGCGATCTCCATTCCAACACTGCCCACTAAAGGGTCCTCCCCCCCCCCCCACCCCAACACCCCCCCCCCCCTCCCCACTCCGCTCCCCCCCCCCCTCGTACCTTCTCTTCACATTATTTCTGCTTTTTTAACTTTTCCACTCACTGGCACTCTCAATTATGCACTAGAATAACAGAGTCCCCGGACCCCCCCCCCCCCCCCGCACCCCCGGACCCCCCCCCCCCCCCCCAGTCTGACATAAAGGCCGATTATCAGCCTGAATTATTCAAGCACCTGCACACCTCAGACTTTTAAACGCCAATACCGTAATGCACCACACAGGCCCTGAACATTCGGGGGGTGGGGAGGGGGGGGGCGTCCCGGGTTGGGATGGCTGGATCAACGAGAGGGAGGGGGGTGTGGGGGTTTGGGTACAAAGAGGCTGTGCTTGCGCAATCATGGGTCTATCGATGGAAAAACAGGATCAACAGAGGGTGTAGTTTTTTTTTAAAAAAATTATGTTTCCATTCTTATTTTTTTCTTATATTACCTCTGAATTTTTTTTCCCACAAAATATTTTTCCTAACATTATGATTGGAAATCACTTTAGGTATCCATTTTTCATTTAAATTTTTGCATTTTAACATCAGAATGACAGAATTTTGGAAATGGTCTGGATTCTTCTTAGTGGAAAAATATTCACATGCGTGAACATGGGGAAAATTTTTTAATATGTTTTGTATGAGATTTCACACACTGACCTATTTACTGACCTGTAATTTAATTTCACTGGAATAATTAATTTTTCTGTTGTTGCTGTAGTTACGTACTTCATCTCGGAAATAAACTGAAAAACACTGTTGCGTTTTCCTGGCTACATGCAGCAGATACGTTTCCTCAACTGAAACTCAAAATGGAGTCTTGATTCGAAAATGGCCGCCCTTATGCTACTGTAAAGAACCAGACAAAGAAAGACAAGCACATCGCACAAAAAAACACAGATGTCTTTAGGAGGTGCGGTTTTCCACGAAACATTAACAAAAAAAACCATTCCCAGAAACTTTAAAATGAAATAAGTGAATTATTAAATTAGGATTATTAAATTATATATACACATATATACACACGTATAACCGCATGCGCTGCCTAAAATTCGTCAGACCGCGTGAAGTACCCAGACGCAGTGTAAAGATGGCCGCCGTGACCTCATTTCCCCCACCTCGCGTGCGAAGGGTCCGTGAGCGCGGCTCGACTGTGAGATCACAAACGGCTTTTAATATTTCATTGGGCCCCAGAGCGCAGAGCACGCCCACCGTATCTCCGCCCGCGTACAGTAATCATCCCTTTGAACTCCCTTCGGCTGAGCGCAGTCACGTCCGGCTCCAAAAACTCAACGACTCCTTACTCTGACAGACACGAATCGCATTTTTAAAATATATTATCCGATACGTTGCAAAAAATTTGAAATTATTTGGATAGTGATATTATTGGATATTTTTTAGTAGCTACCTGCCTATTTTAACTACAAGTACACATCGTCAAAAGTTATTAAATATTGTATGTAGCTAATATTTAAAGTTGTTGAGGTTTTTATTTAAATGCCACAGTTCAATGTGATTTTGCGAAGTTATTTCGTATCATGACTTTCAGCCTACTGTTTAAAATTCCATTTCATGTGTGTGACATATGAAATATTTCTCGTTTAATAATCATTAACCTTTAAATCTAAATTTAAATATGCAGGTCTTTGATTCTGAATTTCTAAAAATATGAAATAAAAGAGTGCACCCGCAGTGCTTTTATAAATTGCAAAAGCCATAGCAACAAAAAAAAGGCTTCATTATTTTATGAACTCCAACTGAAACAGTCCATTCAGTTATGACAAAATAAAAATCTAATTTACATTTCCTCTCACAATACAATGATCTCCAGACTCTTCAATTCAGTCTTAGCCTGTAGTCAATATCAAAAATTATTTATATAAATAATATATCCCATAATTTGAACCAGTGATGCTATAGTTCTAATCACTATATTTAAAATATAACCACTTAAAAAATACAACATAACTACTTATGATAAATATATTTTTAAAAAATAAAATCAAATGGTTTGTGATTGTTTTGTTTGGAAATAATTTTTTTAAAAATTAAGAATGAAAGGCTTTTTACTGATTTTTTTTAAAAAAAGTTTTCCCTAGCTGACACTTCTTCCACTGGAACAAAAAAAAATTTATTTCGTTTTTATTTATGCTATTTTTTTTTTAATTTCCCTCCCGTTCTCCAGAGTGAGGCCGATCCGAAGCAGAATTTCTCCGGCCCCTTCAGTGCAGGGGAGAGGGAATACGGCAGACAGACTTCCAGGGAATTCGAACCCGGGCCCGGGTACCGAACAGCACCCCAGCCCCCCAACTGAACCACGCCCCGGTACGAGAATGCACCCGCACGGAGGAACGAGGGAAACGTCCCGGCCTGGTATGCAGTTATGTCTGCAGCAAAAAAAGCGTGTCCGTTTATCAGATCAGAAAGCGTCCGGGAAAAGTACAGCTGCAGACAGTTATTATTTTCATATTTAACCAGATAAAAGCATAAAATGTCACTAATAAATGTCAATAACAAAAGCAATCCTTGGACTGTATTTTTGTTCCTTTGCGTATGTCGTTTATTTTTGTTTTTCCTGTTTAAAAAAACCACAGTAACCATAACCCCCCTCTCCCCAAAACAAATAGATAACTTCTGTTGTTATTTTAGGACCAATAAAACTATGTTTTTCCACTGACTCTAATCACTATTGTCTTAATACTTTAATGTGAATTCCTATTTGTGGTCATCTTGTGTAATTTCAGGGTAGAAAATTTCCCAAAAAAAAACTTGGCTGCCCAAAAACAGTGAAGCTTGGATCAGAAACACGACCCTTTTGTGCGCCCCCCAGTCTGCCTCGCACGCCCCCGCCGTTGTTTGGGTCTGGGGAGGGGGGCAGCGGTGTGGTACCCCTGCCCCGGAACTCTCTTGCCCCACACCAAATTTACCGTCACTGTCTGCAGGGGCCGAGGGCTTTCTGCTCAACCACCGCCCCATGGCCCCCAACGTACGGGGCCCAAAACACCGGCCCCCAAACACACAGGCCCAAACGGGTACACACATGCCCCTCCTGGCCCCCCAGCCCCCCCCCCCCCCTCCTGATCCCCCCTCTCCAGACATGCGAGGGGCCAGTAACCCCAGATTACCAGCAGGACCTCGTCCAGCTACTGCCGTTCCCCATTCATTTATTTATTTTAATGAGCCGGTGCGGAGGGGAGAACAGGACAGGGCGTCCCGTCAGAGGATCCCGACAGAGTGTCCCCGTGTAACAGAGTCGCTGGATTAGCACGTACACCCGCTGTCTCCATTTTACACACGTATCACAAACACACATCTACAGCGACCACCTCCCCCTCCCTCCTTCTCTCCTGACAGGACAAGATGTCATCAGGTCATCAGAACTGTCATCTATGGCTAATTACCAGACTAGCCCTTCCCACACACACACACACACACACACACACACATCTCCTGTAAAAAATTTGAAAAAAGTATCCCATCGAATATTTTTCCACAACTACATAACAGTAAATAGTTAACATAAAAACACAGACTGAAATGTCTTGATGCATAGAAGTGTAAAAGAGTAAAAGTGTGGGGTAATTTGGTGACGAGGGCACGGTCCCAGGCCAGGGTCCCAGGCCAGGGTGCCAGGCCAGGGTCCCAGGCCAGGCTCTTTTGATCTGAGGGGCTTAGACCTCTTCAGGAGGCACACTGGCCTCATTTCACTCGTTAGGCAGTTTAACCTAATGAATATGAAAGCAGAGCCCGGCCTTTCCGCGGGACACAGGGGGAGATGGGACGGGGTGTGGGGGGGTGAGGGGGAGATGGGACGGGGGGTGGGCGGCAGAGAGAGGGCGGAGGGGGGCAGTTGTGTCAGGAGACAATGAGCTGATGGCTTTTTAAACCCTCCAGTGACTCCACACTAATACCCTGGAGCTCAGCATGCAGGGAGAGGGGCTTTCAAAGGGCCTGTGGATTAGAGCATCACCCTACAAACACACACACACACACACACACACTAACACACACACGCACACACACACACACACACACACACACACACTAACACACACACGCACTCACACACGCATATGAACACACAAAAAAGAAATCAAAACAAACACAAACTGGGCACGTAAAGAGGAAAGAAAACAGGGCCATTTTGCTGGAATTGTTTGTGGAGGGTGGGAAAGTGGAAAGCTTTAAACGTTCTGATCCCCGAGCAGAATAAAACTTTCCTAAAACACTACAATTCGCTCAGGGCTCTTCTGTGAACTCTGGGTTAATGGTTAAAAACGATACCTTTGCATATGCACACACGCACAGCCATTCATAGCAAGACTGTGTGTGTGTGTGTGTGTGTGTAAGAGACAGAGAGACAGAGAGAGAGAGTGTGTGTGTGTGTGTGTGTGTGTGTGTTAGAAAGAGAGAGAGAGTCTGTGTGTGTGTGTGTGTGTGTGAGAGAGAGAGAGAGAGATAGAGAGAAAGAGCATGCATGCATGCGTGTAAACAGGAAGTTAATAAATGTCAGTCTCCCTTTTCACAACAATATGTCAGCCAGACTCTGGAATTGGCATTCAGGTCAATTAGAACCTCCTCTGCTCAAACACATTTGTTTTACTGGAAGGAAGAAAAAATGAAATAAATACAAAAATGTTGCCCAGCAGCAACAGCACAAGTTCAACTGAGGACACCTGGCTTGAGACACAGGTTAGCGAGCAGCACAGGTTTGAGGTAAACCCTCGGGCATCACTCCATTCATGCAGGAGAGAGAGAGAGAGAGAGAGAGAGAGAGGGAGGAAAGAAAAACAAACAAAGGGCAAGAATCACAAATCGTAATCCTGGGAATCCCACAACAGCACCCAAAATAAATACATTTTTAAAAACTGTTACGGCTGTTCCTCTTCCGTTTCGCTGTCAAGCGTCACAGGTAATCGCACCTGTGAGAGAGAGAGAGAGAGCACCCAGCATCACCTGAGAAAAGCCACTGAACACCTGAGAGAGAGCATCCAGCATTACATGAGAAATCCCACTGAACAACTGAGAGAGAGAGAGAGAGAGAGAGAGAGAGAGAGAGAGAGCGCCCAGCATCACCTGAGAAATCCCACTGAGCACCTGTGAGTGAGAATGGAGCTAACCTTGTCACCACGGTGACGGCCTGTCATTGGGGCACAGAGGGTCACAGGTGTTTCTGTTCCACCTATGGCGTGACACCCTGCAGATAGCTCTCCCAGTGAGGGGGGGTAAGGAAACCCCCCTCTCCCCCCCTCCCCCTCGTCCCGCCACAGATGAAAACTTGACCCGCAGCGGGACGCACAAAGACCTGGGGGATTGGGGCCTTAATCCTGTCCTGTCACGGGACACCCCCTCTTAAAGATGACACCCAACATCCGATCGGAGCCTAGAGGCCTTCACACGGACACCCCCCACCCCCGCGCCTCTTTCGCAGGCTGAGGGGGTTGAGTGGGGGCACCGCGAGTGCCCCCTTTTCCTCTCCTCTTTGAACATTACAAGACCCCCCCCCTCCCCAGTACCCTCATTTAATGCACCCCCCTTTTCTTAGCCTTTAAAGTCCTCCACACATTCTGGCCTGGCCTTGGAGGACTAGCCAGCCAGGAAACAATAGAGCTTTTTCAGCCTGTCAGGGCTTGGCTGGGGAGTGAGGGGTCGGGGGTGGGGGGGGGGGGGGGGGGGGGGGGGACCTCCAGTCAATATTGACTGCCAGTTTGGATTTGGACTCTTTTTTTTCCCCTTTTGTCGTTTACTCTGGCCAAGGAGTGAGCGCTACGAGGGGAGACTGGATTTGGAGTGAGGATGAACATCAGGAAAAAAAAGAAAAGAAAAGAATAAAAGTGTTTAAAAAGGAAGGCAAAACTGTAAGAGACATAAAAAATAGATAAATAAATAAATAAATAAATAAATAAATAAATAAATATTGGAGACAATCGAGATCAACACAGAGCTAAAAGAATGCACGCATTGTTTCCCTAAAAAAGAAAGTCATTGTTTCCTCCTGTCAGGAGGACAGAGGTATTTTAGTCAGAGGGAGTGGGTACAGAGAGAACCGCGTGCTAGACAAGGCCCTGCCTCGCAGGGAAAACGTCTCTCTGACCCATTTCAGCTACGCACAGTACCCGATATACCGGGTAACTTCTGTTTTTCTCAGGGAAATCTTACGACTTTTACTAATTTGGGGTCATTAACTTTTATGGAGCTTTTTTTTCTTTTTTTTTTTTAAACCACTGATGTGTTGCGGAAGGCCAGCGCACTCCGGACAGAGACGAGGTGGTGGGTCAGTTTGGGTCAACGGTGTTTCGTGCTAATCTGCGAAATGCTGAAAAGCATCTTTGATTACTGAAAAATGGTCACAAGTTCATCAAAACCTGACGATATACCTGAAAGGAAAGGATGTTGGATGAACTGTCATTAAATATAGTCTTTGAAATCACAAGGTTCTTGTATTTGCTCTCAGTGAACGGCCAGATGAGACAAATTAAATGTTTTCACTATTTTAGGATTATTTGACTGTATTGAACAGCTTCACACTGCATGGGCCAATTTGACCTGTATTAAAAAGGCTGTAACTATTTTTCAGCACAAACACAAGGGTTAAAAACAATGGCACATTTGCAACATTTTAAGTTTTTTTTAACCTTGATGCTTAAAAAAATGTTTTTGGACAATGTTGTTGAACAATTTTTTAATTGTAGTTTTCGTGGCAAGGATTTATCGGTAAAACTTTTGCCAACTACTTTCCCATCCAGCCTCTGTCACAAGCTAGCGAGCGAGAAAGAAAATTCTAGAATTACATTTTTCTTCTTCTTCCGCTTTTCATATTTCGCCTCGTCGTCGCCGTCGCCGAGTTACTCAAACACGTCGTAGTTATGATTAATGACAAAACGTTTTATTTTCGCAATTATTTTTTTGTCTTTAAAAAAAAATAATAAAACCGAGCTGCATCTCCTGACCGCTACGGATGTAGTCTGAGAGCTGTGGTTACGGCCGGGCCGCTCAGGGGTGTCTTTTCGTGAATTCCGCACGGGGGGGGTAGATCAGCGGGGTGTGAAAAGACGTGTTTGCTGGAGGGGCGACGGCGGCCTAAAATTTGTGTGTCGTTTTTTTTTTTTTTTTTTTTCTAAACGGCTTCGGCCTACTTCACTTCCTCTCAGGCGGCTGCTGCTGCTGCTGCTGCAAGCCGATCCTCCCCGCGCGAAATTCTCCCCTTTTTTTTTTTTTTTTTTTTTTTACACCTCCTCTCGCTTTCCGAGTTTACTTCTCCGACTGGAGAGGCACATTTTCCACGCGTTAAAAAGAGAAAAAGAGAAAATACGCCTCACGTGAACTTCACAGCGCGCAGGAGAAAAACAACTTTGAATTGTACTGTCGGCCTGTGATTATAACAGGCTTAAAAAGAGAATATACTCACGTAGAACTCTACCGTAATATTATTGTGCATATGTGTGTGTGTGTGAGAGAGAGAGAGAGAGAGAGAGAGTGTGTGTGTGTGTGTGTGTGTGTGTGAGAGAGAGAGAGAGTGTGTGTGTTTGTGTGTGTGTGAGAGAGAGAGAGAGAGAGAGAGAGAGAGAGAGAGCGTGTGTGTGTGTGTGTGTGTGTGTGTGTGTGTGTGTGTGGGTTTGTGTGTGCATGTTGAGTGCAGAATTCAGAGGCCTACACTACCAAGCTAAGAAAAGAAAATATTTCTATAAGGAATACATACAGGTGAATTGTCTATTTGTACGTAGAACTGGTTACACACCAGTCTTGTGGGGACCCTTGACTTAGTACAAAATGTTTTGTACATACAACCAAATTACTCCCTTTGGACTTGACTCTGTATTACCTACCCAACACAAACACACACACACACACACACACACACACACAGACACATAAGAGTGTTGTGCATTGATTAAAAAGATAAACTTTAAAAGTAAAAGTTTGCCCTTGAAGATGAATTCTTAAAACCGGTCAGGCAGATCAAGGACCGTCTGTGACTGACAGCTCTGGCTTGTGAGTGGTGGGGGAGGGGGGCGGCTGAAACCAGTTTTCTGATAATCTCCACCTGTAAAATGTTCAGGGGACTCCCTGTCAGTCACTTCCTGACAGGGCTCTGAATGCCACCCCCCCATCCAAACCCACCCCCCCCCCCCACCCCAACCACTCAACACCCCTTTGTTAGCATTCGCCGATTAGCCGCAGATTGGGTTTCACAGGATTGATTAAATGAAGAAAAGAAAAGAAAAATGCACGTCAAAAAAAACTTGGTGGCCCCATATCCCAGCTGTTTCCATTTCATGCAAATAAAACAATTTTCACATCCCTCTTAAACAAAAACCACAGAAAAAAAAAAACGTGACACGGCCACAACTAAGATTCAAATGTAGGTAAATTATACCATTTGTTGTCCAGCTTTAGGGCTAGAATTTACCGATGCACTTGCAAAAGGGAGTTAGCGGTGTTTAAAAAAAAAAAAGGAAAAACAACTACATACAACAGTGAAAAACGGCTTTTAATGTGGCGAGACTTAGCCGAGGTGCTTTTGCTGTTTTTCTGTTCGGTTCTCAGGCTTGACTCTTGTTGCCTTTCCACGTTTTTAAAAAGGCAAACCTTACGGGGCTGAATTTCTCTATTCTTCCACACTATTTACAGAAGCGAGTTTGCAAATAGTTTGACAGCAAAGTGGGAGAGCGGGCGTAGCGGTTTACCGACTACATGAGCCGACCTTTCAGAAACATTAGGAATACAAAAATGTACCGTGACACAAACAAAAACAAGAAAAAAAAGGCTAGATTATTCTCTTTTTTTTTCTCTGTATTTACACTGCGCAACTGAACTCAAACACGCGTCAGGAACCGTTTCTTGGCCTTTTTTTGTTTTTTGTTTTTGGTCTAATGGAGGATTCTTTTCAGGAGGCAGACGTTTTCGGGTTCACGCGTACCTCTGGGGCTGATTCACGGGCCCCGGGGTTGCCGCTCAAACCCAGGTGGCACAGCGAAGGGGGAGAGTCCTAATGACAGCGAACCGCGAATGCGCTCATGCCCACCCGAGACTGGGAAAAAAAGAAAAAAACCTCCTCTCCTGGAGAGCCCCGGGTTCTGAAATGCGCGCGGTCATATTTTCCAGGCGCGCGGTAATGCCCTCCTCCTTACAGCGAGGAGCCCGGCTCCTCCAACGAGTCACCTCCGCGAGTTTGTTTCACTTTCCAGAAAGGGGTGGGGTGGGGTGGTAAAAAAATTTTAACGTCGGGAAGGATTAAAGTTACATGTCGAGAGGGCAGAGAACGCATGGATGGGCACGAAGGACTACACTCAAACACCGTGTAATAGTAGCGTCTGCATTCTCGCCCGACCGTGACGGTTCCTCTTTTTTTGGCATCCGGCTTGTTTTCCTTGGCGCTGTCACTTTAAGAAGGTGTGCTGGAGGGCACCTGCCATGTACTTGTGGAATCCACTGAGCTTTTTCCGTTGCGACTTTGAAGGCTACTGGCAGGAGACCCAGGTAAGGCCAGACAAATGAACCAGCTCTACGGCCTGCAAACTGGCTGGAGCTGACGCTGAACAGGATTTTATACTTTCCTGTTTTGCAGTTTTATACATTTTTACCAAAGCACGTCAGACACTAACATGTTCTGGAATTCATACGCTCTTCTGGACGCTGTTTTTGCATTTTAAACACATCTTGAGTGTCAGAAGACTGAAAAGCTGAGGTTCTGAGAACTGATGGGATGTTTTCATTAGTTCAGTTTCTCAAGACCAAAATGCTAGGTCGAACCATGGCTCTGAGGGCCCATTCTGTACCGTTTCTGTGTGAAACCAAAAGCAAAAGAGTTTTGCAGCCAATGAGCTTAAAGGTGGGTTGGATCAGTGAGAAGTATGACCAATCACATTAAAGTTCGGTTGGGTCAATGTAAACATGTGACCAATCAGATCAAAGGTGAGTTGGACCAGTGACCAATGAGATTAAAGGTAGGTTGAGTGAGGGGTGTTAGTCTGAGAAGTCCAACTCAACGTTAATACAATTAACACACTGGCACATTTCAGTGGCACACAGACAGTCAAACGGACAGACGTGTGCGAGCCAGATGGCCAGTAACAGTAGCCTGAGCCTGTGCAGAAACTTATTATTATTAAATTGTCGTCCATCTGTCCGTCCTGCTACGCTGGCGTAGGAAAATAAACTTCAGCTCTTCCAGTTTCCCATGCAAATGGTGTAATTACATAAGTGTGTACAAACCGAGAACCAAAACCGAGACAAACAAGAAAACAAGATGTAGGTCAAGCGAGACAAAACTTCCTGGTAGCAGTCGAATAAACAAACGAGAGGAACTGCGTACCAAGATGCAGTTCTGCGGCTTTAAAAATTCATGACATCCCAGAGGGGTAACGAGAAAACATATCTTCTCAATGCCATAAAATGTTTTTATTTTATTTTGTCCTTCACATCCCTACAGGTGATATAATAACAGGTGAATTCTACTTAACAATACGAACAAGGCAGTAGCTTTGCGGTTTTAGTATGTGTAGTCGTGCCTGAATACACTACTTGATCTCGCTCGACTACTGCCTCTGTTCTTCAATGTGATATTCATCATTTCTCATTTCATATTGCTTTCATAACCTCATATTTCTTAGTCTTACAGTACAAGCTGTGGGAAGACTAACCCCCATAAGGCTCAACAATTAACTTATTTTTTTATTTTTTTTAAACTGGTAATGATGAGCATAAATTGAGCTCCACAATTTTGGACGCCCGTGTTCCCCTGCAGAGGGGTAGGGGGGGTAGAAACAGAAAATGGGACGCTGCCCCATCCACCCACAGCAGCGCCCCCTCTTGGTGGTTGCCCATTGTAGCTTGTGCTCGGAAGACAGTGGGTCTTTTTTTTAATGAACTCACCAGAGGGAACAGTGACTCAACACACTAGAAACATTTTCCACTGTGGCCACAGAGATTATGGGCACGAAACGGAACACAGCCGCCCCCCCAAAAAATATAATAATATACACACACTGACACACACATGCAGTCCCATAAGTACACACTTGTACAATCACACACATTACCCACCATGCACCACCACTCTCGCGCAGCTACGAAGCCTACCATTCCTTCTCAGAACTGAGGGGCCATGTTGAACCTGTTTAAGAGGAAAGAGAGCGTCCGCCCATATTTCCTGTCAATAATTCATATTCATAATATTCATTAATATTCACTAATGCTCTCTCCTGTCTGCGGGACCCGTCTGCTTCCGCGTTATCGATCACGTGTGAGACGGGATCCAAACGGGGAGACTGGCCGCTCTCCATCCAGCTGGGGCCGATTTAAATCAGCGCCCCCTGCTGGACCAAACGCACAAGCGCACGCTCACGAGCCTTAACAGTCCCAGCCTGTCCTCGTCTTTTTTTCGACATTTTTCATACGTTTGTCAGAGAAACTGCAGGGGAAATCCGAGCGTTTGCACGCGCTCAGGAAGCCACGTTTGTTCTCGTTTGAGCAGCTTCAGATGGAGGAAACAACGACAGAATCGGCACTCAAATATAGATGAAATAAATAAAACCGTTTTTAAAAATATTTTTATTATGTACTTTCTGAACTTTCAGTGGAATTAAACGTGTGCTTTATGTCTCTACGGTCGCATCGCCACTCCCTTCCACACCTTGAGCGCTTAGCGTGTTTATTTGACGTTCGTTCGTTTAGATTTTTTAGGTGTCTTACCCGCAAGGCATGCCACAACACCAAGCCCCTCCCCCTCCCACTGCCAGCCTCACTGATTGGCAGTTGGGTGACCTAGATTTGGGGGTCAGAGCCCTACCTTCAAGAGCCCCATCTCGGCCACTGCAGAGGGAGCCAGAGTGGAGATTGATCATTTTTGGGGTCCCCCCTCCCAACCCCATCTTTCTCCAATGGCATTTATAAATGCACTGTGTACAAGCAGCCATTCTCTCTCTCTCTCTCTCTCTCTCTCTCTCTCACACTCACACTCTCTCTCAGATGCAGAACTGGTATAACCCCAGTGCGTTTTTCAGGATAGTTTTAATATGAAAACAGCATATGTTATTAACAGCATGGGGTTATATTTTCATCAAACAAAATGTTCCCTTTTATTGTCTTGTTTGAAAAGGGAAAAATGAATTTTTTTATTTTTTTTTAGTTCTGTCAGGGGATTTCTTTTGCAAATGATCAAAAAAAGTGTGGACAGACAGCCCATAATTTCTCATTATGAGGATGAGATGCTGCGCCATCAGAAATAAACTGAAAAAATGTAAAAATTTTAGTAAACCAAAAAAAACATCTCTTGCAGTTTTTCATGTCTACCGAAAAAAAACTACAAATCTTAAAAATATGATTAATTCACGGGTTAGTGGGAGAAGATTGGAAAGCATTTTTCCTGAAATACTTGATCTTACATTTTTGCCTTTTGGTTTAAGTTACAACAAGCACTGAATCTTAGTGTTATAGGGATATTTTCTTTTTCGTGATTTATACCTAGTACATCTATCTATCATCAATCCTTATTCCGAGCTCTGTGCTTTAAAACAGTGCACAGAATGAGGTCAGACCGAATGCCAGCAAAGACGCGGAAATTGACTTCATTAAAACAAAGCCACAATCATAAAAAAAACAATGCGGCAGTAAATGTGTCACGCGTGAGCGCTGCGATGAAGAGGAAATATTGATATTCATAAATATTTTCGGCGTTACAGAGAGAGCGAGGACACGTACAGGGTGAGCTGGACTCTGAGAGGCGCAGCTGATTTTACCTGGCTAAAGCAGCCCCCCCCCCCCATCAAATTTTTTACCTCCACGAGGGGGGGGGGGGGGGACCAGAGGCCGACCTGACCGTGGGCCTGCCGGAAAAAAAGGGGGGGGGATGGCGGGACTTTAAGGAGGAGGAGAAAAGAGGTGACGGAGGGAGTCTGGGTTGGAGACATCGGGGGTCGCGGGGGGGACAAAATTTGCTCATGATTTCACCGCTTTGTCTGAAAACGCCGCCGAGGGCCTACGGGGCTACGCTTGACCTCTGACCTTTCGGCCCCGCCAAAGAGAAAGACCGCAAGAGCTGCGGTCAAACAAAGGCGGGGGCGACCGTGTTAACAACAAGAACCTTAAACCTAAACCCGGTCCTAAACGCAACCACAAGAGCGTCTCATTCCACCAAAGCACCCTCACGGTTCAAGTCTTTGTAATGTAACGTAATGTCTTTGATCCAGACGGGACGGCCGATTTAAGGACAGACCGCCTACCCCCCACCCCCACCAAAGCTCCGCCCCTCTTTTACAGAAATATATAAAGAACGACAGCAAAACACTTCGTAACGCTCAGCGCTCAACCGTAGCTTTTTTGGCTACGCTAACGAGAAAAGAAAAAACGAGACAGCCGTCTCTCCGACTAGCGTCCGTCCGTCATCGCGGTTCCAGAGCGGCCGCCGAGCTCTCGCCGCTCGAACAAGCCCATCGCTCGCGCCCTCCGCCAGCTGCACGCCTGAAACACAACGCTTTATTCAACCTTTTTATGATTGAGGAAATGTATTCCGTTTTTTTTTTTAATTTATTTTCTTTTATTTTAAACTGAGAAAAAGCCAAAAAACTTTTTTTTTTTTTTTTTTAGTTGCTAAGCTAGCCGAGGCGGGTTGGGTGGGTGGGTGGGGGGGAATGGGGGGGTTCTGGATTGTAGTAAAAGGGGAGAGGGCATGGGGGGGGGGGGGGTGGATGTTGGTGGTGGGAGAGACAGCAGGTTTTGCCTTATGTGGTAATATCCAGAAGAAAGGCGGCAGCTTTGCTAGAGGAAGGGAAGCATTATTGTCCATGTGGCTTACATCACCGAGAGCACTGTGCCACAGCTTCGCATCTAAAACCAAGGCTCAGAGACGTTCTGTGTGTGTGTGTGTGTGTGTGTGTGCGTGTGAGAGAGAGAGAGAGAGACACATATGTTCTACAAAAGCAGCCTCATCCTGTGTACAGGAGACAAAGGGACATCAGCCAAAAAATTATTATTATTATTATTATTATTATTATTATTATTATTATTATTATTATTATTATTATTATTATTATTAATAATAATAATAACAATAACAATAATAATAATAATAATAATAATAATAATAATAATAATAATAATAGAAGTACTAGTGTCTGGCCCCCATGCCATTTTCTCTCAGTCCAGATGTTTAACCTGACCCACGCTGGTACCCAGCTGTGCCATTTTTTTTTTTTTTTTTATAATTTAAATTTCATTTCATTTTTTATCGCAAGCAACAGAAAACACTCGTCAAGCAACCAAGTATTGTTATTATTATTGCTATTACTATTACTATTACTATTACACAGCGGTGCTGTTATTTTTTAATTTTATTTCATTTTATTTTTTTATTGCAAGTTGCGCAAGAAACTCAGCATGAGGCCATACTTCACACAACCAACTAATGTACTCATAATATTTGTATTATTATAATAATAATAATAATAATAATAATAATAATAATAATAACTCTAATGTAAGAGTGACAGGACACATTATTTCAGGAGTAAATACCCGCTAAGACCCATACAAACAAGACAAACTAGTTGGGTATGAAAGCATCAGATTTATTTATTAATCTTTTTACTTTTCATAACCGAGGGTCCTGCGAAGCCCACACTGCTCAGCTTTCTGGCCTGATACATACGACACAAAAAAACATCGCATCCCGGAGCATGCCCAGTGCGAGCAAGCGTCACCCCCGCCAGAGCGGTCCAATCACACGCCTGCCCAGCGTGACAGAGGGACACAGCTGTGGGCGGGGTCCCATCAATCAGCACCACAGCGGTGGTGGACCCTGGCCCAAATGCACCCTGGGATACCAAAAAAAAGGAAAAATCTATCCCTTCATTAAGAGTTGACTAATGTTGGAAAAAGCTCTGGGGTGTCTTGGGAGGGTTCTGGGTTCTGGGGGTGTGCGTGTGTGTGGGGGGGGGGGGGTGATGTTCAGGAGAGTAATTAAGCGGTTAACACGTTTCCTCCTCTCCAGACATCGCTCAGGTCCAAACACCCCCACGGGGCAGAGGCAGAGGCAGTGCCCTTGCCCCCCCCCCCAAACTCCCAAAAAAACTCTAAATGAAAAGCAGCAGGACCTGAGAGAGGAGGGGATGGGTGGGGGGGGGGGCACCACGGCACTCCTCCGCGCGCGTTCACTCGCTCACTCACAGCCATTTTTCATTTTTTAAATAAACAGACTCCTTACGCAGCCCTGCGTCCGTCGCTCGGGCAACTGCCGAAGGCCGAGACACGCCCCAAAGCCGAGTGACACGGTATTAGGGATGCAGATCTGATTGGCTGCCTCGGTCATATCTATATACTACTGTGTGTGTGGGAGAGGGACAGAGAGAGAGAGAGAGAGGGAGAGAGGGAGGGGGGGGAGATTATCTTCAGCGTGTTATATAGCCAACAGTTCATCAGCGACCCTTGTTTTTCAATCACGGGTGGAGAGGGTAGAGATTCACATGTCGGCATGAAACCTTTTGACAAGTAAACGCTGATTCAAAATAGCTGTTCCTTGAGTCATCTGAACATGTTTATTTGCCTCCCTCTCTCTCTCTCTCTCTCTCTCTCCTCCATGCCCTCTGGGGCTATAGAGTCAAACAGGCTTCCATTATTCAAAAGAGAATGACTCATGCCACCTAAAAATCTCCCAAAAAAACCTGTTTCCTCTCTCCGGGCGAGTTACAAACTAACACTAATACAGAGGAGTCCCAGGAAAATATATTTTCGACTCGTGTTTTACAGGGTAAACACAAGTTCACCATCTGTAGGCCTACTCCTTCAATGGCACTGCTGTGTGTGTGTGTGTGTGTGTGTCCTTCTCCCCTCTCACTACAAATGAATATTTACTATTAGGTCTGGTTCTGAAACTTTTTTTTTTTCCACACAAAGAAAATACAGGCACTTGAGTGTTTTTTTTTTCCCAACAGAACTGCCAGTCAGTTTTTAACAATGCGTTTCATAATGATACCGTGTCTATCAACGCAACAGATCTGATAAGGTTGGGGCCTTAGTTCTGTCCGTTTTTGAAGAAAGCGACGCGCAAATAAACACTCGGCTTAAAGCTAGACGAACGATAACACACCGCAACACACCGAACACAGGGGTAGGCCTATCTGGTACGAGAATCTAGAACTCAATGCCCTTTTTGTTGCCGACTGCGTTAACCACCAGTTGCTTTCGATAATTAAACTTTTTCTCAGGAAATTCTAGCTACATTTATAAACATTTACACAACAAAGTCGGTGTGCGATTAGTGACTTGTCCAATTACCTTCTCACAGAATGCAATTTTAAAAAACCTAATTCAGCAGACACAGGCCGGTTCCTGCCAGGCTAGCAGTCTCCAGTTTTCATGTCTAAGATACCACCTGGGACGATATTAAATAGATCACTTTGAGTTCTAATCAATTTCTACGCTAAAATGAATTGTTCCTTTGCCTGTTTTCCACGGGTAGACCGTAGAAAACATGCATTAGGCTATACAATAGGCAAGTAAAGACAGATATTAATTTGAAATAACAGGCCCACTTACGCAAGAACTTAGTGACTGTAATGCAGCCCTTGCTCCAGGAAGGGCTGTAGTAAGTCCACGTCCAAATACGTATTTAGAAAAATAAATGTATGAATTATTACTCGACTCTACCAGTGAGTGAGTAGCATACATTTGTCCATGGACGTGCCTCGTCTGAATATGTGTAAGCCTACACCACGCTAGGTTGGAATTTCCCAATCGGCTGCACACAAATGCGACGGCAAATATTGGGCGTGATGAGCTCTTCTAAACCAGGCGCCGATTTTGCGCTCATCTTTTGCACTGGAGCCGCAATAAATGGCTTTTTCGCTGGATGGGGGAAAAAGTGTATTGACTCAACGGAGTTGGTTTCTTTCGCCCTGTTGAGCTTCGAAGTCACGCACCAGCAAATGCAATCCACTCTCGCAAAATGGTTTTACGGGTTTACACCTTGCAAGCTTGGTGGAAACACATACATTATCCAAACTTTTTTTTATTTTATTTTACTTTATTTCAATATTAAATTACTTCACGGCCAGATGCTGCCAATAGTTTAACTTATTTCGCCGCACCCCAACGATCTACGAGGCAAATGCTTATCTGAATAGACTACTGAAGAGATGACACTATACCGCTTTAATGTTTTAAGTTCTTTGCTAAACTCTTCACTTTTGCACAGACATCTAACACATGCAAAAACATTTTAAATGTAGTGCAAAGCCCTAAATTAATTAATTTAATTTCTGAATAAATGCATATCTGGACAATAGCTGCTTAATTCATTCTTAAATTATGGTTAATGTCCGCACAGTTAGTTTCGGAATACAGTTTAAGCTTCCAACAGGAACGCGTTACGGTCGACCGTAGGCAAGCGGGCGTTGACCCGGTACTCCAAGTTCAGATACAACAGCATAATATGAGCAATAACGCTTTTCCTACAACCGCAAATTTCGGTTATAATGTTAAAAGAAAAATGCAGTTTTACAGTGAGCTACTCATTATTTGGAAAAATACAGCCCACTTCTTACAAGTTCACTTTGTCAGTGGAAACACTTTTCTAGTAGTCCCGTGTAACAACGAAGTCACAAAACTAACGGTAGCGCTGCAATTTTTTAATTGCGTCACTGTGTACACAAAGTGTGAAATGTAGCAAGAGAAATAAATAGGCATATGTGTTTCTAGAATAACCGATTTGGTGTTGTTCAAAGGTTGCGCCATACAATATGAATGGAGGTAAGTAAATCGTCATTAAAGCCCATCCAAACACATACAAATAAATCTAGAAACAAAATGCAGTCTAGAAAAAGCCTTAGGAACACAATTATTACGAGGGCAATTAATGGACACATCATCTTCACGAAGGAAATCTCCTCCTGCGAATTAGCCCACAAACTAGAGAAAAATCCATTTAAAAAAATAAATCTATTAAACGAGACCCGAGTCGAACATCAATGTGGAAATTCTCTGCCATATGGCACTGATAACCCGAGGAGCAACGCTGCGCGACCTTTCGCACTCAGCGAGCTATTCAAATAATTGACAGTTTTGTTCATATACATTAGTCCCGTCGCTGGCATGGTTTAAAAAACACATAACAGAATAACATGTAAAGGCTATTATCTGTGAGATCCAAGGATGGGAAGAATCCAAAATATTCACATTTCTTTGTACGTGACTACTCAAGTGGTTTGTGATATAGAAAAAATAGTGTTTCTAATGATCAGCTGAAATGATAAAATATACTGGAAATACCGGTTTTTATACTATTCTTGCGGAGTGTTTCATTTAAAAACATTAGCCGACCGCGTGCTCAGCAGCAACAGTGTGGCGTCTCCGTCCGCCGATTGTCCCCGCGCGGAGATCCAGCGAACAGAACGGGGCGCGTTCATTCTGTGACCGACAAGACAGAAAATGTATTCCTGGAGAAAATGCGATATGCGCTATATGCTGCCACGGCATTTGATCCGTGGGCACCTGTAAAATTGGCTCGTGAATGTAACGAGCTGAGCTGGTGTATTTTGCTTGTTTCTGGTCATAGATCTCTGCGTGAAGGAAACGAAATGCCTTCCAATGCAGCGTCTGGGTTCAACCCAGCGAAACATGCAGAAATGTGACATTTTTTATATATCTGCATACCAAAGACGCGCGCTTTGACACACGGGCAACATTAAAATAAATGTTTCGCGTGGTTTATGCTATTAGCTATATTTATGCATACGCTGGGAAAATAAAATCAGGTGCAGCGCGAGAGCAAACCTGACAGGTCATATGTACATAAGACGCCTGCGTGGATTAAACTAGAGAATTCAATAGCCCACTTGACTACAGGTTATATGCCTTGTTACACTAAGTCCTTGGGTTCTCCAGTTCTGACGGACACGATTAGACTTCCACCCCGGGAAGGATTCGCGACACGCAGGCTTAGCTTCGCAAGCAGGCTATACATTTCTAACAGTCATCATTCCTCGATTCGTGGGGTTTGCCTTGCTGAACGGATCCCGCGTCACCCGGCAGCGAGTGGCTCAAGTTAGTGAGCCGCAGCTGTCCCAGGCCTGCGTGCGCAGCTGAAATGTAAACTTACCTGGGGTTGGTGCTGTTCCAGTAGACGGCATAGCGGTCGGCCACCACCTTGGAGCCCGGCTCTTGGCTAAATACACACATCCAAAGTATCAGAAAAACGAGAATGATCATTTCCACGTGCAGCATCACTGAAGTTCGATACGTAATCCTCTTCGGGGCGAACTGGGGTGGGAAATTGCTGCGCGTTCAAGCAAGCTGCTACTTCGGCGAGAAGCGATCAACTGTCATTCACATTTGTAGCCCTCTTTGATTTTTTTTTTCAACCTGTGTGTGTGTGAGTGTGAAAGGGCACTTGTCAGTTTGTAGGCGAAGAGGCGTATTCCAATCACAAGGACCTTATGACCGCAACATGCACCAGCGACGATGCTTGATTGATCGTCACTTTTGAGTCTCAGAATAACTGGCTGTAGGCTAATACACGACCGGGAAAAGAGATGGCGAACAATGATTGTCAATGTATAAAGTCCGTATCATTCAGGAACAAGACTGCTCACAGGAGATCATTCCGTTTGATCAGGTATTCATAGCAACAAGCACCAGTTTTCACGGTTCCTGAGCGCATGCAGTTGCAAGGGGATGCAACAATATTCCCCAGCCCAAAAAATTCTAGGGGCGATCCGGTAAGAACAGTCAATGAAAAAGCAAATTCAGTTTTAACATCCAAAACACAGTACAAGTGTTTTTTTTCCTTTTTTTCAGGGCAATCGTTTAAGTAGCTTGCTGTGTGCCAAGTCTACAAAAACCAGTTAGTCACTGCGTGCGGAAATTCAACAGTGCAGGGTCAAGTCCAGAAATTTAAAAAAAGAAAAAAACGTATTGCGTATCGTATTTCCGCGGCTCACATTAGAAGTCCATCTTCTCTGAAATCTCTTTCAGAACTTTTGAACGCCATTTATAAAAAGACCCATTTACTCGAGTTGTATTTCGCAATGTTGTCTTACCACTTGCTTCCCCGTGCGGCTTGGAGCAGCCGTGTCCTCTCTCAGCCCTGTCTCGTGAGTGCTGTTGCAGAGGGGTAGCGAGCCCTTCGCCGAACCGAAAAACCGAAAGGCTCTTTCACGTGCTGCGTGACCGAACACCCGACTGTAAATCCTGGATCCGAATGCGAGCATTCCAGTGCCACGTCCAAATATATACGGATCTGAGAAATCAAACGCGGATCATGCGCTATCTCGCGCAGTTCGGCTTTCAGGCGGAATGAGAAGGTGAGACCAAAGGCAGGCGTTCGCCGACTGCGCGAGGAGTGGGTTAGGTTTCAGCCTCGCGCAGGGCTGCCTCATTGGTTTGCGTTTTGAAAGGGGCGTTTCCCACAGGAACATACTCCGCCCCCAACACCCCAAAAGTAATTCAATTACTGAAAGGCAGCTAAAAGCGTCATTCCCACTAGAGGAGATCACCGGCTAGGACAGGGACCGATAGCAGATCAACCAGAAAAGCATTTATAGGCTGTTTAATTGTCAAGCATATTAACAAAACATTGGCAGCGTCGCCTACTCGCGCGGTGCAGACATAGCTTGTTCAAGAATATTGATTTTATCAAAAGAAGATAGTAGCTTATAAAAATCTGAACAAGTTTTGATTATGGGAAATTATATTTATATAATACGAATGATATAAAACATTATATATATATATATATATATATATATATATATATATATATATATATATATATATATATATATATATTCCACTAAACTCAGAAACGCTACATTCATGTTTTTATTGTTATTTTTTCTAATGTATTTTGTGTACCAAACCCATACTATGTGGTAGCGTTCCAAGACTTATAAATAAATCCGTCAAATTTTGCTTCTAAAAATCATAGAAATATCCTGTTCAAACTATAACTTTAGAATAACACTGTACTCGTGTAGGTTTCATGGCAATTCCAGCATGAACCTCGCTCACGGTTGCGATGCTGATGAAATGTTAGATCGTTAGATCTCAAAGCCGCCCTTCATACGAACTTCGTTCTGCTGAAGATGCCTATGTTTTTTCCCTCACCTGGTGGACACAGGTGTACGTTTTTTTTCCTGAGGAAAACGGTAAGTGTTGAGTGTTTTAAAATCATAACGCAGTTGACGTATTCATCGATTGTTATTTCGTCATCATCTAAACATCAATTTGGTGGTACTGAAATTAGTTTTATCCGATATAAAAATCGCAAGATATCAGAAATATTTCAAAAATGGCTATATAAGAGCAGACTCATGTGTGGGTATGCATTTTCTGAGAATTTACTGAGCTGAGAACTATTATCGAAGTCACTGAACTTCACTAGAATTCTTACCAAGTTTTTACATTTCTGCGTATTTTCAGTTCAACATTCCATACACACATGGATATCCGCTCCCCCCGTCAGCTGTTGAACTCCTCCAGCTAATTCAAATGCATTTGGTGATTTAAAAAAATATTTTAAAAAAGCTAGAACGCTTTTATAACTACTATTACTGATAACAATAAAAAGAAGAAAGTATATAATTCTTATGAGTAAATTTTTCTTCCTCCTCCTCTTCTTCTTCTACTTATTATTATTATTATTATTATTATTATTATTATTATTATTATTATTATTATTAATGTATTAAAACTAGAATTATAATTATTATTATTGTTGTTGTTATTATTATAAACTAATAGTCACAAATAATAATAAATAATAATAATAATAATAATAATAATAAAACTTTAACTTAACTTCTCGGTTTAACGTGGCCTATATAAATTTGTAATACAATATACATTAAATATTATATATCACTTAGAAAACTATTTTTTAAAAATTTAATTTAGAGATGGTCTACAATATCTTATTGTATTTTGTTCATGCAACTGAAAATAACTCACCACAAAAATCCACATTCACAAGCTTAGTTAAAATGTACGGGGCTTGGGAACAAAGTTAGAAATTTGAACTAAGATTGTCCATGTCTTATTATATAGTTTTATATCGTTCACGTCAAGATAAATGCGTGTTGACGCCAAAAAAACACCATTTATTACACCGCGCTTAATGCTTACATTAACGTGGTGTCCCGGCAACCTGTTACTGTATCGAAAGCGCCCAGACGCCGCGTAGTGGAAGCAAGGCAAAGTGTTTGACGGAAATGCCGGGGCACGCACCCGCCGAGTTCTGTTCACTGCACGTTTTAGGCGTCAGGTAGAGGACCGTCAAAGTTGCTCGACTTAATTCAAAAGCAAGGTTAAAACTTCCACGAGAGGGAATTAAAACGGAAGCAACTTTGATTCGCGGTCTTCTGCATATGGGGGGGGGGGGGGGGGGGGGGGGGGATATATTTTCTTATTTATTTGATTTAATTATTTATTAATTATTCATTTTGTGCACAGAATAAAAGAGCTATAAGCTGTCACGAGGACGAAGCGGTGTGCAACTCGCGCAGTGGAACACTGTATCACTAGTGTCCAACATTACAGACATCCCGCGCCGGGTCACGGGGGGACTGGTGGGGAAGTGTTTGGTAGCGTTGAATTCGTGCGTATAAGCAGGGAACAGTACATGTACACAATATATCACGTCTCTTCAAAAATTAACGGTCAATTTTGAATGTCGTTGTAATTTTCAGGCGGCCAAAACCGACGCAATGTTTTTATGTAATGTGTTATCTACTTGAAAAGCCGTATATTTACCTCATTCATGAAAACAATTATATTCGTGGGAACAATGGCAATAACTCATCTGGGACCTGACCGAGTCGGGTTAAAGCTGAAAGCACAAATTCTAAAATCACTACACCACATTCAACCCACATTCCGGGTAAGTGGCCTATCATTGAATTCTTTTCCCAATGCCCTAAAAAAGCAAAATCTAGTTTTGCAGTCGAAGCTGCAGGATTCAGTGGCTTCTCTAGATTTCCAGTTTCAGAATGTGGAAGAATAATACCATATTTAAAAAAGAAGTCATTTTGCTAAATTGAAATAAGCTTTTTTTACTATTATAAAATGAACTGCACCTGTGGCTGGAGACATCAAAAGCCTTCCCAAGTTGCATAGGACTAACCTCATAAATACACTATCTACTTCGCTTGTAGGAGACACCCCTTTACCCAACACATTGCACAGCACTTACACAAAACCCACTCTAAGATTCAAACCAGCAACCTCCTGTGAGTTGTGGCCTCACAGTACTACAGGAAAGCCAATGACTGTTTTACATCCAACAGGCCACACAGCACACTACAGGAGAGATAGTGACTATTTTACACTCAACAGGCCACACACAGTACTACAGGAGAGCCAGTGACTCTTTTACACCCTACAGGACACACATGGTACTACAAGAGAGCTACTGACTTACTCGACACCCTACAGGCCACATAGTACTACAGGGGAGCCAGTTCTCTAAGGAGAATTAAGTGTCGCCCAGTGGTAGCATGTGGGCACCCAGGACAATTTTTGGGACAAACTAACACAGTGGCAGCCCCAGGCAGGTAACTCAGGGGCCTGCTGATTTCAGAGAGGAGGGAGGTCTCTGTCATGTTTGTTTTCTTAGCAACGGTCGATCGTGTCTTGTGAAGCTACGGTCCTTTCATACACTTGTGGTGAAGGATACTCTTGTCTGAGCAGCTCTGGATCGGCAGAAATGCAGATTTAAGCAGCAGGCCTCACAGTCCGCGAAGGGTCACTCCACACTGCCCCCTGCTGGGGATGCTGTGTCTGTGCAGCGCGGTGTAAAAAACCGCATTGCTGCTTTCTGATGAGGTTGTGGCAGCTGGCTGAAGGAAAACAACCGGGGGAAACCCCCCCCCCCCCCCCACCCGCAGGCAGGGGAAGCCCGGTCTGTCTGCGGTCAACACGGCAACCATTTTAACAGCCTGCCTTGTTGCGACAGGTGTCTGTCAGGACTGCACCTGGGAACGAAGGCCCAAAACAAGGGGGGGGGGACCACCAAGCTGGGGAATAGTGGGGGGGGGGGGGGGGGTAATAGAGGAACCCCAACCAGAAGTAATTGCTCAGTAAAGTGTTCATTGTGAAATCAACTGATGTCATGAGCACATTTTACTGTTTTTGTTCTACCATTTTACTTTTTCCTTTTGGGCCTCTTGCAGAGCATTTTGCTGTTCGGACACACAGGTCTGCTGTGGGGGGGGGGGGGGTTTGGACCGCGCCCCTCACGACCCCCGGACTTCTCGGGCCAGGTCCGGGAGCGACGAGACAAACGGGAAGCCGGGTAAGCCGATCGGCGGACATCGCTCCTCCTGTTCGGTCTCCAGGGGAGCGACGCTAGCTTCCGCGCTAACTGGCGCTAACTGGCGCTAACTGGCGCTAATGAGGCACAAGTGAGACGGCGTGGCAAAGCATTCTGGGAGGAATGCGCTAACAGGAATGCGCTAACAGCTCTCATGCCGTTGATCGGGCTGCAGCGTGGAGGCCCGGAGTGCTTCACCGAGTCGCTTTGCCCTGTTACAGTCCTTTCCGAAAACACGCCACAATGGCAGCTAGCTTCTCTAGTCATTAGTTTCGAGCGATGCATTGCTATAAGTCATACGGTCTAATTGACTTGCGCTTGTTTCGGGGGGGGGGGGTTGGGGGGGTCTGGGTCAGCCGCGCTCAGCATTGCGATGCAGGATGTGGAGGGGAGGGCTTGGAAAGTCACCTGGGTTGAGACCCGTGAACACTCAGCCTAATCTTGTTTCTGACATTTAGCGCAAAGATAATGTCGCCACCGCTTTTGCTGAGAGGTGCTCGCGAGAAATGTTATTGGTTATCGAGCTCTTGTCCCCTCTCCTGAACTCAGGAAAATGTATTGAAAAGGCAATTCTAGTGAAACTCAACCGTTTTTTCTGGCCTTCAAAGCCAAAAGGAGGGGGGGGGATAAAACAACCTTTCCGATGCTGCCATGGTCTTTTTATCTGCTGAAAAAATGTAAAACTTCAAAGAACTAAATTTATCATCCATAAAAAAACTTATCTTCTGAATCTCTTATAGTTTACCCTTTAGCCAATGCTTATGTGTTGTAATTTATATTTTTCCAGTATATGTAAATGTATGACTACATAAATGATACAAGGTCCAGTGGAAACAAATATGATGGAATAAAGAATGTAAAAATCCAGCCAAGAACGTGACGCCGTATACACCCCATTTACAATTCATATTTTGATTATTTTTCAGCATTCGCATACGTTTCTATTCTAAACAAACCCGAACCATATTACTTCACTAGATGAAGTAATGCTGCTTTCAGCTTAAATAAAGTGTAACTTCTTTGCTTCGGATGAGTGTAGACTGGCCAGAGAGAATGCTGACCGCTACAGTGTGTGTTCGCGCGCACGGTATAGTTCGGATTCATTTTGTAGAAGGCAGTAAACGTTTCAAAAATTATATAGAAAATAAAAATGATTTACGGTGTAATCTGAGGCGGCAAGTTATTCGCCTACGTCTCAAGTTCGCACCTCCTGAAACGTTAGATTTTTGTGCACGATAGTTTCGGTTCAGTCCCGGTCGCGACCCGGTGCACGGTCATAAATAGTGTCGAAATACTACAGCGGGGAGCGGGGCCGCGTGTCTGTGTCTAATACCCATGGAGTCCTCGCGCACCACGTACGCAGTGACGGAAGAAAGACTATCAGCTGCTGCTGTCGTTTAATTCAGTTAAACAGTAGAACATGTTTATCGCATCGATTTAAATGCTAAATTGAATTGCTCTGTTGTGAGGGCACTTGCTATATAATGTGGACACTGGTTTGAAAAAAAAATGTAAACATGTTTAAAAGTTTAATTTATTCTCTTCAGACATTTTTACGTTGGGGTCACACAATAATTTGTGGCGTGAAAAAATAAATAAAATAAAAAAATAGAAAATTTCTTAAACATTGCAATTCTGCCAAATATATACTACATTATGTAGGTGTGGATTTAATAAACATTTGCCTTTAACTTACTCAAATTAAACTACTTTTTTTCTTCATGAACAGTTTGAGTTGAGTTTAGTAACCAACAAAATAAATAGGAGAAAAGAGTTTTGCAACCATTTGCCATTTGTGAGTTTGTGAGAGATTAACTTGACTGATAAAATTACTCTTTCTGGATTAAAAAAAAAGTAATTTCCGACTGGGTGTTCAAGTAAGGTACCCTACCCATTTCCAGTAAAGTGATACTTGTTCATGAACTTACTGATCCGGCCAATAAAATAGCAATTTAGAGGTCACCTTTTAAAACTCCAAACAAATCTAAAAGTGAGACCTAAAAATGATACTTTGTCCTAAAGCATACAAGGATTGACATTAGACACAACACACACGAGCTGTGCGCTGTTAATTTATTTTCGTTTTCCCTTTTGGACAAAGATGGCCCAGACTGCGTTTTTTCAGAATGATCTACGAGGCTTTTAAAAATTCTCCCGTTGCATGTTAGCAGAATTAATCGGCTCAGTTCTGCTGCTCGCCTCAAAGACTTCTGAAGACTGTAAATAACAAGCATTCCGCCGCCAATCAGCGTCTTCAGGGCAACACTCTCCGTCATGTGCCTCAGAAGCTGAAGATGTGACAAAAAAAGTGACTCATCCGGTCAACGGAGCGCAGCGTAAGCAGACTGTACACCGCACAGTTTCCTTGTGGACTTTTTAAATTCCACCCTCCCCCGCTCAAAGCCTCTTTTGTCAAAAGATTTGATTCATTTTCGGATCGGCGTGATTCCTATTATCTGCGAGTGCAGAAAAAGACGGGGGGAAAAGACGAAGGAAAAAAAGCATTTGATGATCTGAAAAGCAATTGGTTGTGCAATGCCGCTTCAAAAGGCAAAGTACTACAGAATAGCATCTGACGTGCAGTAGATGCACTGTTCATGTGCTAATGGTTTTCTTCTTTCTTTCTTTTTTTTAACAGTATATGTACAGAGAGAGAGAGAGAGAAAAAACGCATTTCAGACATACACGGGAGGATTATTACGGTATTGGAGATTCTGTAGTTCTGGATTGATTTCACGGCTGCCTTTTGTGAGCGGCGGTCTTGGCAAAGCCGGTGTTTATTTAGGTTAAGTATTCTAAGACAAGGACAAATCCCACTTTGTCTCCTGACCTCTAAGTGCCACCCGATTTCCATAAAGAAAACCTGCCTCTGGTCTGGCGGTAGAAGTGGAACAGCATTGGACTGACAAGCTGGGCAGGAGTGCTTAACCCCCCACCCAAACCCTTGAAAACACCACTCCTTAAACCACAGATGATCCTACTGTACTGCTTGTGTAAACTGGAGTCTTTTGAAAGTAAGGTCATCGTGGTATCAACGTGTCATCGTGATACGGCGCTGTTGACTGAAAGACGCCCCCCCCCCCCCCCCCGCCTCCCCAAAACACACTGTTCTAGTACTTTCCATCCCCCCTCCCCCGACGACTGATCTGTGATCAGCGTACCTGGACCCCTAAACACACTGCTCCAGGATCAGTTGGGAAGGGCGTTGGGTTATTCCTTTGGCAACAGCAGATGCCCTTTCTCCTGGGTAAATAACACAGCATGAATTAGTGATATTTTCCATTTGTGCAGCTGGATATTTACTGAGCAAGCGTGGCTGAAAAGACTGTGTCACAGATAAGACTACAGACACCCATCTGGGAGTCAAACCTGCAACCACTGTGGCACGCTGCCAGCTAATATAACATTACTGCTGATATGAAAAAATCCCACCCACAAAAAGCAACAGCGTTAAGAATTATGTTTGCGTATGTGTGCGTGTGTGTGAGTGTGTGTGCTTGTGCATGTGTGTGTATGAGTGTGTGTGTGTGTGTGTGTGTGTGCGTGTGTGCATGTGCAAAACTCATTACACGAAGCCAGTCAGGATAGTCGTTGCCTACAATTACTGTAGTTACATTTGTCTGGTTGGATAATCTAATGCTTAACTTGAGAGTTTCTCGTCGTGCTGAATGCGCTAAACCTTTTTCAAAACCACACCGCTCTTAAACTCCAGCTCCCCCCTCAACGCCCCCCCCCCCCTTTCCCACTGTCATAGCAAGCGGACACCTTGGCTCGCCAAAGTCGCCAGAGAACAGCGGGGCGATCGATGCAGGGTGCTAATTGGATGTATTTGCCCGCCCCGCCACCCCTGCCGAATGCAGATGATGACGGGGGGGGGGGGGGGGGGGACCTCGGGGGGCGGAGGCAGCCATTAGCTCTCCGTCCGCACGCCCGCGGCAAAGAAGAAGAAGAAGAAGACGTGAGACGAGAGGGGACCTGTCCGGCCAATGAGAAGCGACAAAGCGCTTCTCCAAAAGCCAGCCAGCTGTGAAGCACGTGCCAATTTGTCACCCGAGCTTTTCTCTCGGCTTTTGACAGGTCGGGCCGTCCCAGGGAGCGTCGGGCGAAAATCTGTCCGGGGTGCCGGGGCCTGCCGCTCCAGAACAGAATGGCAGGCCCCAGGGCCACACGAGCGGCGCGGCGGTTTCTTGCAATGCATGCTGGGAAGCGGTCCGTACGGGGATGCGTGTCACCGCGGATGGTTTTATGGAGCCGGGCCCATGCACAAAAAACAAAAAATTTAAAAATAAAATAAAAAGTGACATACATAAATAAAAAAAATTAAAGAAAATTTTTTTTTTAAAAAACATGATTGAAGTGTAAAGTTCTGGAACATTCTACCGGGGGAGAGGAGGAAAAGGACTGGGTTATTCAGCAGTCATCACTGTTCATCATCAGCTCATTCATCATCCAAAGTTTTCTTTTCCCCCCTCAGTTATTATGTGAACTGTGGTGTGTGTGTGAGAGAGAATGAGAGAAGGTGAGAGAGAGAGCGAGAGAGCGTGTGTGTGCCTGAGTGTGCGTGTGTGTGTGTGTGTGTGTGTGTCTATATTTGAAAATGTCCAGTATTAAAAAAGTCGTTTTGGGATTGGGAATGCTTTCACCCGTTCTCATTCTCATGGAGAATTTCGCTTGCTCCACGGTAATGCAATATTATTTTGAAGTGCTTGTTTTTGTTATCACTGTGGCAGTTTGATAATGCAAAGGGGGATTGTGCCTTCCAAACTAGGTCACATTTAACGGAGCAAGGGGGGGATGGGGGGGGGGGGCGGGGATTTGGCGTTAAAAGATAAAGAAATAATAGGTGCATTCTTCTACAGTCTCCTATCAGCCAGCCCGTGTAAAACAGCTGTTCAGCGTCTGCGGAACACGGCGGCTTTCACCAACTCAGATACCGCGCCTCTCTCTCTCTTTTTTTATTTATTTTTTTTTTTACACGTCTTTTTTCTTAGCGGGAGGAGAAATTCCCCCGGAGCGGCTGGGGCGTCTCGGCGGCCATTTTGGCTCCCGCCGGCCGCGCGCGACGGTGACCGGCCAGGTGACGCGGGTGTTTATTTCTCCGGCAACAGAGCCGTTTATTTCACGCTGTCTCCCGCATGATAAATTCAGCGGGATTTATTCCCCCCCCCCCCCCCCCCCGCCCCTGCCTCACCTTCGTCTCCCTGATTCGCTCCAGCTGGCCACCACGCCAGGGTGCTCTACAGCCCCCCCCCCACCCGCCCACCCCCCGCCATCCCCATCCCCCTCATCCCGCGCACGAAAGCCACCATGTACCGCCAACAAATGCAAGGCATTCCCACGACAACGGCGACTTGTGGTGGCGACATACAGTATAAAGGCTAAGACACAAATTGTCGAGGGAGCTGTGTAGCGGCTAAGTTGAGGACAAATGGGGACTGAATCCAGTCCACAGTCCTGGTTAAAATATTGTGCTGGCAACGCCCCCCATTTTCATCTGTCAGACAGATGCCAGTTGTCTCATTGCCTATTGGTCGATTGGTAGGATTCCCAGCTTTTAATTGGTTGAAGCGGGCCAACGGAGCCTTGTCAGAGTCCTGTTCAGCATTAACGGAACAGACAACTGAAGTCTTAAATCTTCCGCGTAATCTTCATATAAGCACCAAGTCTCCTTCACTACACCTTTTTCCTACAACTATTTCCTCTCTTTCTTATATAAACTAGAGAGTACATCTGCTGGCTGAACCAAACTGCAGATTTAGTCTGTGTGGATCACGGAGTGCTTTTGAAGGGGGGGGGGGGGGGTGGGGGGGGTTATGGGGGCGTCTTTTAAAGTGTCTCTGTAACTCGTGGCTCGTGGTCTCCGTGCTGAGGCGGCGTTTCTGATCGGAAAACCATCCCGCTAAACTTTATTAGCGCAAAAAGAGTGACGGCTGTTGATGTTGGAATGCCAGAAAGTTTTTTTTTCTTTTTTTTTTCTCAAAAAAGAAGAGAGAAAATATTCATTTCATAGGTTTTTTTAAAAATCCCCGTGGAGACGGAAAGCGCGAGGGAGCCTTCCAGAAAGCGAAGCAAATCAGTGCTCTCAGATGAGGAGAGCTGCCTGAAGCATTAATGACCACCGTGATACACACACACACACACACACACACACACACACACACAGCGCACAGGAGGGAGAGAGACAGGGGAAGCATCGGGGAAATGCCTGCTCCGTTTCTCACAGTTTTCAGAAAACTCCTGTCAAATTAACGCAGCGAGTAGCCACGGGGCCCTGCAGTCGCTGGGAACAGAAAGCACCAGAACAGCCATGCCAGCTAACTGCTTGTGTTGCTCAATCCAGAGTAATTTAAGACCTTGTTAATCAACTTTTTATTTTTTTGTAGTTCTGGGAGTGCCAACCCTTCGACTTCTTTTGAGCGCAGTTTTGGGAACTTTGCAGAGGAATACATAGCCCTTCACAAGGGCACATGATATTGTTTCCCTCTGTGACCTACATCTGTCACATTTGTTCCTTGAGCGGTTTGTGGTGCTGGAGAAAAAAGAACAAACAAGCGTCACTGTAGTGTCTGCATAGATCCGTGCATCTCTGTTTGGGCCTGGTGACTGGCAGAGACAGCAGAATCATGGTCTAGATATATTATGATGTCACAATATGCAACATCACAATGTAAGTTATGATGTCATTGTGTTCTTTCTATTGTGAGGTCCCTCTAGGAAGATCACATGCGAGAAGATTGACAACTGCAGACTACAGGAGCAGAAGAAAAAAATTAATTTATCACACCACATGTTTTCAACTTCGGAAAAATATTTTGGTTTTCATATGGGTCTGATTAACTAGGCCTGCAAATTAATAAAACCTGCTGAGAACATATAAACTTTTACAAATGATAGACTTCTTTGACCTGAATGTAAAATTACAGTTGCCTACAACTTGTTTCATTTTTTATTTTACGTCCGCTACAGATTGTGTATTTTTTAACTTAATGTTTGCAAACACGTTTATATTAAGAACTCAAAATTATTTAAGTAAAATAAGTGATTGTGGAAGTGTTTAAAATATCTAATGGGGTACTGATCACAGAACACGTTCGCGTACGTCATTTCACGGCCTCCTCTGTTGTAGCCACACACTTCTCAGAGCACAGCAACACTGATCTTCATTGAAGACGCGCCCTGGCCTGAAGCTTGGTGATAAATGGCGTGCCTGAGGAGACGCGAGCACGAACTCCCTCAGCCTACGCGGCTGTAATCGCCGAGAAACAAAGTCTCATCAAATTACGAATCGCACTGATCAGCGCTGCGCGCGCGGAATTTCCGTCTCCCCTTCGATTCTTTCGGGAATCTTTTGTTTAAGAGGCACGTCTTTTTTCCAGCTACTTGGCGCGCGGCGGTATTAAGACGCCGCACCAACAAAAGCTTGAATTATTTTGTGTCCGCTGTGGTTTCATCACCAAGATGAATGTGACTTTATTTTAATGGGGCCGACTACAATACATACAATGTCATTACAGTGACTGGGACACCCGCAAGTTTCCCCCTTTAGAAACGGAGAAAAGAACTGGTGTTCATCTCCCATTTATTACAATTATATAAATAATAGAATGAAAAAAGTTCGTCATTGGTGCGAAAAGAATTAATGGGTACTCCGCAGAAAGAACAGACAATAAAGGGATATTAACTTCTTGTCAGTTTCGTTCAGAGAAGATTAATCTGCAATTAACCGCAGTTTATTCATTTTCTGACTGCGTTTTCCATGTTAACACTCGCACTCTCTTGGACAGCTTAAGTGCGCAATGTACTTCATTTCTGTTCAAAAGCAGAAATTTTAAAGCATATGTTAAAATTCATTGCTAAAGGAAATGAGCACCAAACCAGTAGGCTAACGCCACTCATAATGAATAAACAGAAGACGGTAATAGCCCCTGTTCACTTTAATAACTGTATAAATCTGAAGGGGGTGGGGTCTTCTTGAGGTTCGACTGTATAAATTGAGCATTTAAAACACCTCTGTGTGCACGCGAACTACCATTCTTCTCCATAAAAACGTGCGGCACGCGCAGTTGAAAGAATGTGATGTAAATCCGTTGCCGCTGTTAAGAACCCCAATATTAATGTCCTCATTCAACGCGGCTGTCAGTCCAGGCAATTAACGATGCTCTCATACACGGCTTTCTGTTATAGCCATTAGGACATGGGATATAAATTCGGTTGCCCCCCTGCCGCTTTCAGATCACGTGCGTCCGCGAGGTTCTGCTGCGATTCAGCATATTTCTGGTAACTCCAGAAAATATATATTTATGACATGGTTATGCCTTTCATTCCAGAACTGACCAAATGTATTCACGAAGAAAAAAAAAAAAGGCTCACAATGACTGTTGGGTTCAAAAGTGCGCGAAGCAAACAGAATCTTAAAGTCCACTTGACCCAAATAACAACGGTGACCATAAACCCGTGAGTTTCCACTCGACTGACTGAACTCGCTAGTCAAGAGCAGTTCACGAGAGCGATAAGAGGTTATTTTTTAATCCCACAATTGCATAATCCGGCCATAGAAACCGGGGGATAAAGAAACGGTCTGTTGATCACAGAGTGAGTAAAAGGCTGTGCAGTCAGTGCTCTCAGAATTCAAGACAACTTCCCGAACAGGCATTCCTCGTCCAGTCTCTATGGTTAATATTTATACCACAGAATCCAGTGTGCACTGGTGCATGTCAGTCACCTTTAAAAGCTCAGTGGTACATCAGAGACCCCCACCCAGCCACCCACCTCTCTGTTTAAGAGACCTTTGAGGGCACCCTGTAACCACCAGACACCTCACACTACAGTCGACACGTCAGGGTTTGTTTTGTTTGGTTTTGTCTGTGATACTCCAGATGAGCTCGGTCTCGTTGGTGGACCGGACAGGAGATTGTTTCTACCGCCGCAGGCTAACAGACTGTGTCATTACAGCCGTGAACACAAGCAGGACCATTTAGGCCTCTGTGACACACCACTTGCTTTTAAAAAAAAATATATATTTTGCATTGCTTTCTTGTTTCCTTCTCACTTTATTATTTTCTCATGAAAGGGAACAGATAAGCGTTTTTAAGCCAATCAGACAGCTCTACTGTTCTCCTGTTGTGAGCTGAATGATGCTTTCTTTTTAAGAGATTAATTCCCTTGTAGTACTCTCTCTCTCTTCCCCTCCTTGCTGCCAGTGACTAAAGAACACTTTGAGGAAGCGTGTTGCTTGTGCACCGTTTAGAGAAAAATATCAGATGCATGAGGGGGCACACACACAGTCACAGACACGTACTCACACACACACACACACTCTCACAGATACGCACGCACATACACACACGCATACACACACACACACACGCACACTCTCTCTCTCTCTCACACACACACACACACAGGCTGCTATTTATTGCGTTCATGAGACACTTTGTGTCCGTCGGCACTCCTGTAGTCAGGGTAACACCGGAGACCTTGTCCCACACCTGTGCCGTGATGTCATCGTCCCCGTGGCCCTCCTGTGAGGAGAGATGAGGGTGGGGGCAGGGCACCATTTTTGGGTTCATTGTGACTGGAGAGCAGTGACAGAGCTCCAGAGGGAGGCCGGATCCAGCTGGGGGTGACTGTGTCAGAGTCGGATCAGAACGCACAGCACTGAGCCTGAATCCAGAACACACTGACGCCATTTACTGCCCTATACAACTGTGTGTGTGTGTGTGTGTGTGTGTGGGTGTGTGTGTGCGTGTGTGTGTGGGTATGTGTGTGGGTATGTGTGTGGGTGTGTGTGTGTGTGTGTGTGTGTCTGTCTGTCTGGGTGTGCGTGCGTGTGTGTGTTGTGTGTGTGCATGTGTGAGTGTGTGAGTGTGTGAGTGTGTGTGTGTGTGAGTGTTGTGTGTGTGAGTGTGTATGTGTGTGAGTGTGTGAGTGTGTGTGTGTGTGTGAGTGTGTATGTGTGTGTGTGTGTGTATGTGTGTGAGTGTGTGAGTGTGTGAGTGTGTGTGTGCGTGCGAGTGTGTGTGTGTGTGAGTGTGTGTGTTCATGGCCTTTAGCGTTCAGTCTTTCACAAATATTTCAGTCACACTCTACGTCACATGTAAAGAATGCACAGCACAAAAGCCATTCAGAAAAGGCCCAAACAAAAGGTTTTTTTTTACGCATCAGAGGGATTGGAGCCAGCAGGCCTTCAAATCCTGTCCACTCAACAGACTGATATAAGCCATGTCCACCGCCGCACACAAACCAATATAAATGCAACACACAAAGGAAAAGAAAACAAGTTCCATTTCGAAGCGAGTTTCCAATTTTTTTTGTGTTCATGTATACCCTACCAAGGTTTCCATTTTCTTTTCTGTAAAAAAAGAAAAGAAAAAACAGAAAAACCTTTCCCAGCACCCCAGATCCACACTCAGACCTGAGACCTTGAAGAAGGTTAAAAGGAAAGAGTTAAACTTAGGTAAAACATGGCAATGTACCGGTGGACAAATTAGGGTTACAATTGTGGCTATATGGGTACTGACTGAATTTACAAAGTTAAAAATTTTGGCAAGGCAGGTTCATTTACCAATGGTGTCCAGGATAGTTTCCAAACCTCACACCTCACCCTTTAACACATCAAAGAATCAAAGAAAGGGAAATAAAGTGAGAAACTGCAAATGTTTTGGGGAGAGAGAGAGAGAGTGAAAGACAGAGAGAGAGGGAGGATAGAGAGAGAGAGCGAGAGAGAGACAGAGAGAGAGAGAGAGATGGGAGCTAGCATAGGCAGGTAGCTATTAAATGTTAGCTCAAAGGCATCATTCAGAGCATAAACACAGACGAGCCGCACTGAATACCAGAATACCGGGCCAACGGCAGTATCAGCGGTTCACACAAAAAATAAACGGGCCGCCCGGTTATTGTGACTTTCACTGGCCTGTGCTGTTTTTCAAACAATGAACTTAACCGAAACTGGAAAGCTCCCAAACCGCAATGACATCGAGGCAGTCACCACACGAAGTGAAGCGACTAACGTGGCTCACCTGTTTAAAATGAAAACAACAATATGTACATGTAAACAAACAGCATACGGATACGAGGAAACAGGTGGCATTATTAGAATGGAGGCCATTTATTATTATTGTTATTTTTTAAGATGGGCCATTACACACGCTTCATATTTCAATGCCATATTCGTTGACAATGAGAATATTTACACCAAGGTAATCTAAACAATCTTGAGAGGAGAAACAGAGGAATGTTTCTTTGTTACCAAGTCTAACGGCATCGTGACAATCAAAACACGCCGTGCCAATTACATAAACAGTTCTCCTTAATGCATCTCAAAATTAATTCCTTGTTTCTGAAGTGGCTAAACAGCACAGCAATGTCCAGAGGCTGTTGAGTTGTGAATTGTTCAACCCTCCAGGGGTACGAGATCTTTTAACTGCCACTCAGAATAGTTCCATTTCTGCACAGCCCTTTCATTGACAACCTCCCTCAGCTTGAAAAAAAAACCACTATTCTACTTCTAGTATTTCTTCTTTTTTTTACATTATCAAACAGTTTGACTCTTTCAAAGTGACATAATGAATAGCTTTTCGATTCGACCTTCGACTGTCTTAACGGTAGTTACGGGAAATGTTTCATGTGTCAAAACAGCTGCGGCCGGGAATGGCTGGTACGGCCCGCCGTTCGGAGGCAGAGCGGTAATTGCGCGCCCCCGGAGAGTTCTGTTCGCGGCGCGCAGCGCGGGTTCCCTGTCTGCTCCGCGTCTTTAGCATCTCATCTGGATCAAAGACGACCGGCGCCGCGGGGAAAAGCGTTACAAATCAGATTCTTACCGAGGTGCCCAATCTCTAATTTTCTGCAGGCTGGGGCGAGGCGCGCTGTTTACCAGCGGAGCGCTGATTACTTGTCTGATATGATTGGGTTATGTCACGCAGCGTGAGAGCGCGGGCATCTGCGTCAGGAGAGCAGGCTCACGACAGGAGGGATGAAACGAGAGCTGTAAGTGGATGGAATTCACTCCCGGGCGCGAGCCGGTTTCTGCATAATAGCCTGGCGATTTCACAAACACTCATTAAAAGCGCCCCAGATCGCCGACATCATATTTCCTGCCCGTCTCGAATTTACATAGACAGGACCCTGTTGATATTCCGGGTTGCTCGCGCATAGTTGGGGACGGAATTACAGTGAAGGACGCCGTGACCCTGCATAACAATTGATTTGGCGTGTGAACGCTCTCGCGCGCGCGCGCCGCCATTGCGCACAGTCATTCAAAAAAAGTTTTAATCACACTCTGTGTCACGCGTGAAATATGAATGTAAAAGCATTTATATTCCATGTATGTTTTTTTTTTTCTTCTGCTCATAATTTGCCTCGGGCCAGAGAATCTGGATATTGGACCACCTGCTAGCGCCGTTGTATCAACACAGGAGGTGATGACAGCTTGTCTCTCGACTGAAGGCATCGCGTCTCGGGGCCTCGAGGACACGAGCAAACCCAATTTACCCCGCTACGCTTTCTGTTACGCCACGAATGTTCCAGGATGAAACTGCAGGCATGCCCATTTGGGCAAATCTACTTAAGGTAATCAAAATGAACCCCGTCGCTTAACTTCGCCTGTTGACTTGCTCTCAACGAAGTGGCCAAAACTCTTCCTGAACTGAAAAGTCAGTGACCTTGAAATGGAGAGCTTAGATTTATTCTCTTAATGTTTCTCCCAAAAAAGGGTTAATATTGTAAATCATACCAGCGGCTATCTGCATATATTACCGCAAAACTTGTCCGTAGCCTACTGTTTAGCGCTCGGCTAAGGCACAGCCGTCCTTTATTTAAAAAGGCATCCACCAATAACGGACCAAAGACTAATACAATAATGATGTTGATAAAAGATTATAAAGATCCATAATAACCAAACTCAGTGGGTTGTTTAAACAGTTTCATATTCTTAAACCGTATCCTCAGAATGAAGATGCCACAGTCTGTTATAGGCTACAGCTACTTGCCACTGGAAACAGGTTGACTTTGGCTGTTTTTTCTGTTGATTTAATATCCCCTGACGTTTTTCATAGACATCAAAAATGTATTAAGCCAAAGCTAAAATGTCTCTTTAGGCTTCGGTCCTCGATAAATGTGGATTGATTGGCAATCCGCCATCGATTTCGTTAAACTTGAATCAATGAAAGCTGTTTTCAGGCCCGCGGTCCCGGCCAGCGGAATTGGTTGCGCCTACAAAGAAAAACTATAATGAACGAGGGATTTATGTTTTCTTCCATTACCGCTGATATTTAAAACATGTTATAAAACGATTCTGTCTGAAGAACAATGGCACATCAGAGTGTGTTTTATTCGTGCATGGGCCGTGCTGTTTTTGGTAGAATTAAGCGGAATCAGCCGGGGATTTTCCTAGTGTCGGAGTGTCTGTGATGCGGCACTGACAGGATCGCCAGGATAAACACAGAAATGAGAGCGAATACATACGGGAACAGGAATGCCGGGACTCAAGCCGAGACACCCGATCTGACTTAAAAGGCGCGTATCATAAATTAGCCTGCACATCTGCATTGGAATAACGGCGAGGAAACGGTAGGCTACACGCGCAACTCTAGCTGCAGTTTTCTTTTAAAGCTGAATTAAAACTGCCGAATCAAACTTGTAAGAAAAGCTCATTTTAAAGGATCACAATTACCATATATGCCTGCCGAGGTAACAGAATACCACTTTCATTGCTGCCGATGACAGACTGAGGTTTGGTGTCCGGAAAGCTTGAAAAAAAGATACAATAGTGTTTTTAAAGAATCAAAGCGGTAAGTGAGTTTATAAACAATGGTGGAAAGATTAGCCTGAACATTAATCAGGGCTTAATTGAGCGCATTGTAACTGGGCGTGAGGAGGCTGAATCAAAAGGGTGTGGGTGACAATAGAAAATGTCATCAATTCGATTATTTCAGTAGTAGGCTGTGCTACTCCCGTTGGGCCTAACAATGCGATATTTGTTTATAGAATATTACGCGATATTTGTTTCTAGAATATTACGTCGTCTTTTGGTGTGGGACAGTTAGCCTGCTTCACCTTTGTTCCGGTTTCCTCTTTCTGACAGTTCCGCGCAGCATGTCTCTCCCAATGCTGAGCGAGAGGCCAAATAGCCGGAGCAGCACAATGCATGCTGCTGTAGATTAGGGTAACACACACGCACACACAACACACACACACTCCCTCTCTCTCGCTTGCACGTACGCACGCAGGAAAGCCCCTGCGTGAAGCCAGAGCTGAAACCTCGGTATATTTGGCCCAAAGCCGTGTATCGTTAATTAAGCAAAGGAATAAAAATTGACCCAGCTGGTGGTGTAACGCTTAGAACCTTTCTGTCCCCCAGGCGCTAACTGATTTTTTTTTCAGTGGGTTTTGGAAAACGCTCTCTTCTAACGACTACTGCTTTTTTACAGTCTAGGATTTATATTGCAGTCACTGCCGCAGGTTAAACACCAGCGTTTCTTCTCCTGCCTGAATTTATGAACTACTAAACGGTATATATTCAGAAATAAAATATATACATCCGAAGTCGTTAATGAATAAAGAATTATAAAGACTGTAAGCTACTCAGTCAACAGACAAAATCAGTCATGTTGAGCCTTACTATGCCAATTACACACACACACACACACACACACACACCTTAAGCCACATTTATCTTGCTCAAGAGTGACGCAAAGAAACTTCTGTCACTAAAAGAAAAAAGGTAAAATAGGGTTGTTTAGTTTGGCAGTCTGGGAGGAAAAGGCTTCGCGTCATGCATTCAGGATGAGGTCATCGACAAGCAGTCAATATAGATTAAGCCAAATTGCTTGGCTTGTCTGTGTGGAATGGCCCAAGTGTTGTGGTAGGACAAAAGTGCAAGTTTAGAGGTAGGTTGTTTCTTTTTTCTTCCATTTCTGTCTCTCGAGCTGGGGTCTAACAGAGGACAGAGGGGCTCTCCCTGCACAAAATTGTACAATAATGATAGCCCCGATTTAATATGACATTTTCCTGATTTCCACAAGCCCCACCCCCTATACCCTGTATTTTATATTATCTGAACATTGCATTGTCACTGTAATGTCTCTGAAGTTGCTTAGCTCAGATACACTGCACCTGTGTGTCTTCCTGGTGACAGGCTTAAGGTCTGTCCAACAGGTATTTCTTCATACTTTAGAAACAAATACTTTAGGCCAACAACAACAGCAACAATTCAAAAGCAACAATAACAGCAACAATAGCAGGAGTGACAGAAACAAAAAATGCAACACCAGTGTCTGAAACCAGAAGCTGATTAGTTCACATGCGTGGAACTAAACGCGCAACAGATGTGAACTTCGGGGAAGTGGTGGTTCCATCAAAGCCACAGAGTGATCAGTCCCAGCGGTTCGGAACCACCGAGAGACATTCCACTGATCATGTGACACATGGCACAGGGTGACAAGAAATCCATAAAGGGTACACACAAAATAGTGCACACACTCACACACATATGCACACGTACACACCACACACAAACATTCATGCATATACACACACACGTACACCACGCAGACACACACACACACACACACATTCACACACGGTCACATTCCCTCTTCAGCAATCTCCAATCTTCTCATTAAAACCCTACAGGGTTCACAGGCTTTCACTGTAAATGACAATCGCCGTGGCAACATCTGGTGAGCGAAATGCTCCCTTGTCCTTCCATGTGACCAAATAAAAGATTCCCCTACTTGGCCTTTTGCTGATTTCATTAAAATGGACAGCATTATTATGATGAGTATGATTATGATTATGATTATTATTATTTTATTTTTGAATAGCCTGCTCTGGCATTGCGAGCCCGAGGCTCTGGGTGCTGGAGAGATGTGTAGCTGTGTTCAGTACAGACCGTGGAGACAGAGCTCCACTCTCCGTCAGAGCAGCAGCAGAAATTAAACCATCTGCTTTTGCCATCTGCAGTCTATTTGTTCATTTACCCCTGACCCAACACTGCCTCTCTTTCACGCCTTTTGTAAACTTTCACTTTTGCTCTATTTCTCTCTTTCTTCCAACTCTCTGTCTCTCGCTCAACCTCTCTGCCAGCCACCCCTCATTCTCCCACTCCACTTCTTTCTCCTCCTTTCTCTCTCTGTTCCCTCCCTCCATCTCTTCCTTTCTCGTTTTCTCCTCCCTTTCTCTTCCACCCATCTCTCTTTCATTCCCTTCATTCTTCCTTCTGCTCTCCATTTCTTATTCAATCATGCTTCTCATTCTCTCTCCTTCCTTCTCTCTCTCCCTCACTCTCGCTCATTCTTCCCCCTTTTTTCTCTCTCCTTCCTTCTCTCTCTCCCTTCCTCTCTCTCTCTCTCTCCCTCCCTCTCTCTCTCTCTCTCCCCCTCCCCCTCCCTCCCTCTCTCTCTCTTCTTTGACCAGTTTCACGGTGGCCTGTCCTGTGAGTCATTGGCCGCCGGTCCCATGCTTGCTTTTCAACATCTTTAATAACGATAAGGCCGGTTTATTAATGAGCTGTCATCGCCTTTTCACTGGCCGCCATCGCCGAGGACCCGGCTTCCCGCCATTAAAGCTCACAAAAGGCCGCTATCTGATCACGTCGTTCGGGCCCGATTAATCAGGAGCAGCGAGCGCTATTTAAAAACACACAAAAAAAAGCCACATGCTAGCTCAGCAAAGCTAGCCAGGTGCTAGCTCAGCCGCACTCAGATCTTAGCGTCTGTCTGAGGGCCCGGTGTCCCTGTGCCATAGCTTCTCAGGACCCGCCATTGGTTTATAAGGCCCGGTGCCGTTAGCGCTGTGATTGGAGGGGCCTTCCCGTGCTTCAAAGGCTTCATTTGTTGTGTGTTTTTTTTTTTGTTTTTTTTTGGATGATTTAATGACAAATTAATGAGCGCTCATGGCCGTCCTCACCGAGCCCTAATTGAGATTTACAGCTTCACCCAGCCCTGACACGCGCAAGATTAATCGCTCAGACCCGTTAAATTAGAGAGGAACCGTCTTAATTCAGTCCCGCTCCCGCGTTTTTGAGACCGGAGGTGGAGAGCCGGTGCCACGTTGGTGCCGGCGACCATATGAAAAATGGATCCTGCGTCTCCACTCCCGTTGCTGGCCAAAGCGGCGATGGCGACCGCTGAAGGATTTTTATTTCTGCAAATCGCTCACTGATCTGAATTATAAACGGTGCCCAACGCTGTACCCCAGACACAACTCTAATTTGTAAACAGCAAAACTCATGAAAGTTAAAGAAAATAAAAATGTTACAAAAAAATCTGAATTTGACTCTAGGGCCTGCAGATGGAGCGTAAATTTTGAGATCCTAGCATTGTTCCCCATCCTGTATTACCCAGCTAGCCTGCAGTTACGGGAAAAAAAGAAAACTTAATTAGTCCGTGTAACTAACACTTTTTTATTTGGCCCTTCGCCTGGTTTTTGAGTGACGGTAAGAGACTGTTTATGACCCGGCACCCGCTAGAGAGGCCCGTTGGAGTCCGGATCTTTCCGGAATCACCGCTCACCCCTGCACAGGTGGAGGTGTGAGGCGGGTTGATTCATGTCAAGTGATGCTTCACCGTGTGATAGATGCCTCATTATAGTTCTGTTACCATCATTCTCCCCTCATTTCACACCAGGCCAATCCCTGGAGCACGGGCTCCCTTCTCTGCATCCGGGTTCCTCCCGAGATTTCTTCCCTTTGGGGAGTTTCTCGCACCACAGCCGGAGTGTTTTTCTCCCTGTTGGGGGGGGGGGGGGGGTTATCCTCGCTTGCTTTGTGGGGGTTCAGACCTAGATTCTGCTCAGTTTTCCTTGTGTTTCTCTGTACTCTGTCTTTGTGACCGTTCTCAGTAAAAAATACAGAATAAATTGAACTGAAAACTATTCCCTTCACAAATTCACACAAACACACATAAACTGTTACTGTCTGACTAAAAACCTTCACAGATTCAGACACATATGCATATGCACACACACAAGCACACGCACACACACACACAGACAAACATACACACGCACACACAGACAAGCACCCGTACACACACACACACACACACACACACACACACACAGAGTAAAGCACACGTACACACACGCACGCATGCACACAGACAAGCACAAATCCTGCTTTAAATAAAGCTTACAGCCACGCCGACTCTAAATCTAATTTACGGCACTGATAAAATCCTGTTCATTACTGTAATTCCCACACATTCAGACGCGCACAAACAGGCACAGAGTCTCGCGGACGCACAAATCTCCGTTTGAATATCAGTCGTTGCTACGCCGGGTCTAAATCACGTTTATTGCTCAGAAATGGGGCGGGTTCTCCGTGAAACACAAAGCATGAAGACTCTTAGCGGCGCGCGGAGAGGACTGGTCTGTGTCACTCCCCATCCCTAACCCAACGGGACGTCCCGCGTCTATTAACGGCTTATCCCTCCCTCCCGTCCCGCCCCGCCCCATCCTGCCCCATCCTGCACTTTAATACACGTGTAACTCAAAACCCTCTCTCCTGTCCGACACGCGTAAACACCTGAGAGCTTTGTCAGAGCGACCAGATAAAAATGAAGGATGAAAGGTAGGCCTAAAACCGCGGGACGACTCCGGCCCGGTTACTCGCTAACGGCGAGCGTAAAAACACGCCGCGAGAGCGCTTCTCGCCGGACTGTCAGTTGCGCCGCGCCCTCCCCCAATAAAAAAAGAGGTAAAAAGCAGGAAGCTTCAGGACAGGAGACCCTATTTAGAGGTACAAGCACTGTGTGGAACCAGCGGAAAGCTCTGTGGATGGCAGGTTTACTGTTCTCTGAGAGTCGCACTTTAACATATTCTCTCCCCTCTCTCTCCCCTCTCTCTCCCCCCCTCCCTCTCTCTCCCCTCTCTCTCCCCCCCCCCCTTTCTCTCTTTCTCTCACTCGCTTTTTTCAGGCTGGGATCATGCTCTGGGACTTGAAATGTACACATCAGCAAGTATGGAGGCGTGGGTGGGAGAAGGCATGGTTTGGGGGGAGTAGGATTTGGAGTGTGGGGGGGGGGGGTAGCATGGTTGAGGAAAGGTCACAGTCTCACCTTCTCACCAAGAACATTTGTCACCTTGGCGTAGGGGGTGTGGGGGTAGCTGGAGGAACTCAGAGACCAGGCATAAATCCCCCGCCCCCCCTTTAATTTGGGTTCACTCTCTCTCTGAGGAACACCACAGAGGAAGGAGGAGGACAGACAGGAACAGGGCAGGGTGATGGGTGGTGGGGGGGGGGCATGCTCTGCTGCATTACAGGGCCACTCTAATTGGGGGGGGGTCAGGAGGGGCAGGCGGGGGTTCAAGGGGTTGTCTGGTCTGATCCGAGGCTCAGACACATTTCGTGTTTTGGGAAAAACAAGGAGCCAGACCCAAGCAAGGAGCTCATAATGATTCAGAGCATCCCCCCCCCCCAACCTTCCACTGCCCCCGCCCAAAAACCAGGGGACAGAGAGAAAACCAATGGGTATCAGGAGAGAGAGAGAGAGAGAAAGAGAGAGAGGGTGAGAGAGAGAGAACCAAGCCATGTGGGTCCCCAAGGTCAAGGGGGGGGGGGGGGTATGGCATGCACCAGGAGCTCAGACTCTTTAAAAGAGTTTTTACATCATTAGGGTCCCATGCATGACTGACTCCAGATCAGCGGGATTAGGGCCAAGCATGTGAACTCAGCACGGCATTACCCCACCTGCGTCTGACCCCAGGTCAGCTGACCCCTGCCACGCCCGTCAGGAATTACAGGCAGGAATTTTTACAAGAATGTAAAGCCTCAACAGTATAAACAGTAGCACCAAGTGGGAAAAAACGTTGGGTGACTGGGTTAACCTCAAAATGAACACTGATTTGATTAAGAACGAAGAAATATGCACCACCACCACCAAACTCGCACAGAGTGGAGTCAAAGGAGGACCACTCATACGCAGCTGGCATGGAGACCATGGGGGCACAATCGCCCAGCGGGGTCGCCAGATGAGCACGGACCGACTGACCCCACCCCTGATCCACACCCTACAGGGCTACCGGCACCAGTACGATCTGGATTCAACCCAAAACCATGGGGCTCACCCATGAACCACAGCATGCAAGCACCACACCACCTACACCGAATAAGCCTTCCAGTAGCCCTCATCTTTTTCAGAATTCTCTCGTCTCTCTTTCAACCGATGACATCACAGTGCTTAATTTGGTGTAATAAAGCACAACGAAGACATTTTATGGCATGATGCCATTTTTTCCCTCCCACATCTTCCCATAAGTTAAGACCTTTATTCACATTTGAGGGGGGGGGGGGGGTGTTTATGAATCATTTGGTTTTTCGAGCAGGAAACGATCTCACCGACCAGCACCTGGGCTCCCTGACACCCATCGCCTTTATTTGGGAGGAAATCGATACCGCTCGGCATAAGCGCATACATCATCGGCTGTTTGTTTAGAACCGAGGGGCGATAAATAATACGCACGCGAAGCAAATTCGATTGAGCACTTAAACAGGATGAGGACTTGTGCGACGCCCCTTGACGTACGAGCACATTCGGGCCAAATAAAAGCTTGTTGTTACATCACCAGAACGCCACTGCGGAAGGGACATTAGCGCGTACGGTGCATTAGCTCGAAACGCGGGGTGTGTGTGTGTGTGTGTGTGTGTGTATGCGTGCGTGTGTGTACGTGTGTGTGTGTGTGTGTGTGTGCGTGCGTGTGAGCAGGATGCACGCTAAGAGGCCAAGCGAGGGACCAAATGGCCCTCAATAAATTTAATGGTTCGGGCGCGGGCTTCGTGGGAATCCAATATACGTGTTCTAAAATGGAACCCGAAATTACTCGTTAAAACTGTGTCCAGCAGAGAGAGGGAGAGGTGGGGGAAAGAGAGAGAGAGAGAGAGAGAGAGAGAGAGAGAGAGAGAGAGAGAGAGAGAGAGAGAGAGAGAGAGAAAGAGGGGGAGGAGAGTGGGAGAGAAAGAGCGAAAAGAGAGGGTGCCCAATTTGTCCTTGGATACAGGCACAGAGAGGGAGAGCTCTTCCAAAATCCCATGAATCACTGGGGCTGAACCCCAGCTGCCTTACTTGTGTTACTTGCATGTTCACTCCCTCCTCCTGCAGATATGTGTGGTGTTTGGATTTCGGTACATGTGATCTATGGGAACCACTGAGAAGCAATAAAATAATGTTGAATGTGCCCTTGGATTTATGGCAGTTCTTTTTAAATCAAAAGACTTATGATAGCCATTATTTCTCTCTCTCTCTCATATACATACACACACACACACACACACTGTGCGATTAATGTAGGTTTTCCAGGAAGCCTACAAATATAAACCACTTGTGCAGCTACAGTGCCCAAACATCGATCAGGTCAGAGGGCAAAGATCTACAGAGTTCACACTACTTTAAGTATGACGACAGTACTAAGTGGGGGGGGGGGGGGGGGAGTGTCTCTCCTCTGTTCTCCAATCATAAATCTTGTGGAATGAGGGCCAATCATTTAAGAGCAGCAGAAGAGAGAGGAAGCTCGATCCACAGCCCCGTTTTCCAGGAAGGAGAGAGAGAAGTGGGACGGAGGCCCCGGACGACTCGAGAGCCGGTAAAGTGCTGAGCGCTAATTAACCTCGCCAATCCCCGTAATTAACGTCATCGCGGAACCTTTTACCGCTAATGACCCTCCTTCGAAAACAACAACAGCAGCAAACAACAACAACGCAGAACCCCCCGGCTGCCGTCGCGTGTGTGGTCAGCAATTAGCCGCCTTCATTAGCGTGTTTGTTGTGGTTGACGTTGTTTGTCATTGCTGTTTTTTTGTTTTGTTTTGTTTTGTTTTTTTTTCGGGGGTGTCGCCCACCTGCAAGTGGTTTAACTTAAGGTTGGGTCATAGAGGGGGAAGGTCTGCGGTTCTGCCGGAAGGATCTGTGTTTGGCGGTTGATTAGTAAGACTGCGAAGGAGATCGCTGGGATTGTGTCCGCATTCCAAACAGCATCGACTCAAATCCCGGACGGGCTGATCCCAGATCAGTAGATCCTAGATGGGCAGACTAGATCAATAGATCCCAGATTGGTAGATCCCAGACTGGCAGACTAGATCAGTAGATCCCAGATGGGCAGATCCCAGACAGGCAGACTAGATCAGTAGATCCCAGATGAGCAGATCCCAGACGGGCAGACTAGGTAAGTAGATCACAGACAGGCATATTTCCAGAGATCTTAGGATCCCTTACAGGACCCCGCCCTTATTGTAGTGCTGACGGGCCGGGGCAAGGACCACGCCCGTTTACACAAGGGTCACATTCTCAGTGTGACCTGTTTTACGAGCGCTCTCCGCTCGTCCATGTTTCATAGTTTCTGTTTGAATGGATAACTTCACCTTAGACCCTCAGTGGAAAAAATAAAATAAGAGCGTGTAAGTGCGCCTTTATTCATTCCTGCTGTTTCTGGAAGTTCTTTCTGAATGACACTACCCTGGGAAAAAAAATATATAACAGTGCTAAGGGAATTTTTTTTTCTTGCAGAAATGTTTTCAGTAAACAAGAATTTTGCTTTTTCAACAAACTCTACGGACCTCTAGCGAAATACATCAGGCAGCCTGACAGGTATGCTCAACATGCAGCATCCACAGGCCAGTGTTCTGGGCCTGGCTCCCAAAGGTGAGGCTCAAAAAATGCGAAAGCATTTTGCGTTCACTCGACTCACCTTCTCATTAACCCGAAGCTAGCCTTTAACTTTTTGAAAGAGTAGGTTTTTTGGAAGGTTCTTTTCAAAATTCTAAGTGTTCTAGAACTCCGTTGCTTTCAGTTACCAGTAGCGATTGTTACATCAGCATTAGAACGTTCACTTAAGAACATTCTGATCACATATTTGTGACCTCACGCCTGAAACGGTTATGATTGGCAGAAAAGCAGAGATCGGGGAGGTTTGACTGGGGTGATGAAACCAGTGACGAGGAAGCACCGAACATCGTCAGCAAGCCTGTCAGTCTGGCGTTGCCTTATACCACCTTATACCACCTTATATCACTCCTCAGTAGAGAAGCAGTGTCCAGCAGTCATACTCTGAAATAAAAAAAATGTTCTTCTTTTTTTGTTAAAGTTGACAACTAGTTCCCATTTGCAGTAGGCATGGGGTAATCGGTCTGCCCAGCGACTGTGTCCACCTATTTAAATTCCCACCGGATCACTGTGAATCAGAAAAGGGGTTCCGGATCAGCCGTTTCAAATCATACCTCTCCCATGTTCAATTTATCGCGGAGAGCAAACTTAATTTCTCACGGTCCGAGTGTCCCACTCTGTTTACACATCTGGTGGGGGGTAGGAGGGGAAAGAAGTGTCTCATCACATGCTTCTCCTTAGTGGATTAGCAGACACTCCAAAAAATAGAAAAGGGCTCCCTCAAACAGCATTTATACCCCGTGTCCCGTGGGATGAAGCCCGTCCCGTTCAAAAGAGCAGGAAAATTCAATCAGTGCTCAAAGGATGAGAACTGCGGGGCGGAACACTGCTCTGGACCCACTGGCTACCTGGAATTACTGGACACACACACACACACACACACACACAGAGGGAGAGACACAGACACGCACACACACACAGTGGGAGAGACACAGACACACTCACACACACTCACACACACAGAGAGGGAGAGACACACACACACACACACACACAGAGGGAGACACACACACACACACACACACACAGACAGGCACACACACACAAGCACAGACACACACTCTCTCTTTCACACACGCACACAAACACACACCCACACATGCATGCATAAAGCGAGAGACACAGACACACACAGACATACACACAAGCACAGACACACACACAGACACACACACACACACACACACACACAAACAGCTGCTCTGAAGTGGCCTGCTCTGCTCTAGTGATCTGCTTGGGGAGCAGCAGCATACTGGGGTACTGAACCAGAAGATTATGGGTTCAAAAAGAAGGTTCTTACCTCAATTAATGCTGAGGCCAACTTTAAAAAAAAAATTATTTTCTGAAGTTTCAACACTTGGTAACGCACAGCATGAGTAAAGCCACAAGCAAAGGCAAACAAATTGTGTTTAAGTGATCCGGGCTTCTGATAAAATAACCCGGTTTTATTATTATACGGCTGTCACACCCTCTGACAGAGACACACAAACAGGCCAAGAGTCGAGGATCCAAAGCAGCACTAGATTTCTGCAAACCATCTAACCATATATGGTGTGACAGCAACACACGCACGTTTCCAAGGGCATTTTTTTTTCCGTGTTTGAGGAATGAAAATTTTAGGAAATGAAAATTAAACGAAAACTCACTCTTTCTTTGTGAATGCGGGAAATAAATTAGTTTCATGCATAATTAACGTATCTCAATATATATTCTGATCCCTGATTGCCTGTTCAAGCTTTTCATCAGAAGGTGAATGAGCGACAGCTTATTGGTTGTCATGTTTTGAATGCCATTTTTACCGGTAATAAAGCTTTATACATCGCTACATTTACGATCTTCAGTCCATGAAGTATTGGTGAATACATTAAGGGGGAGGTTGTGGTTTCCATGGTTTCCACCCAAGGTTATAATCAATATTTTTAGTGTGTTATAAATTACTCCCATCTCCACGATGAATACTGTAACCTTGTGTGGACTTCTCTCAATCCGGCAATGCTGAAATCATTTTTAATAACGGAGATACAAACGTTTATTGATTTTGTCTTCGCTCCAGAAATGTACTTTATTTATGTGGATTTATTTATTAAGTTTTTATGTATACATGCACATACAATATGTATATGTACTCATATTCTCATTTCTTAGTGTGAACTGTAGAGGGTGTTAGTATGTATCGTATTCCTGTAGTCCATTTCACGAAGAACTGTAGCCTACATTTATAAAAAGTGGTTAAATGTGCCATCAGTGCAGGTTCTCTGCTTCCTCCCTGGTAATGAAAGTGTCTCTCCAGCTTCACCGCAGAACCGCTTCACCCCCAGCGCAAACCCCACCCTGCCCCCCAACAAGTCCCCCATCCCCTCCGCCAAGCCCCTCATCTCCCCCCTGTCAAGCCCACCACCCCCCCCCACCCGACAAGCCTTCCATCCCCCCTGAAACACCCCCCCAATCCCCCTGACACAGCAACTCCAACATGGCAACCCCCCCCCCCTCCCCAAATTGCCACCCCACCCACCTCAGACACGGAAGACTCATGAAGATCAGTCGAGCAGCGGCTGAAAGTGACCGGACTCCGCGTGGCAAATCTGCGGGAAATTATGGGGATGGACATCGATCATCCCCGTCAAACCATCCCGTCCCGTTACGCGGTGCGGAAACGTTAGCGCCCGCTTCGAACCGGCGCCCATCAATCAAGCTGGACGCCAGTCCCCCCCCCCCCCCCCCCCCCCCGGGGGGCCGCGAAACCGCACCGCCTCACGCTAGCGCGAACCGAGGCGCCTTTTTTTCCGGAACGTTCCGCCTGCTCTTCTGCTTTTCCCGCTCTTTCGCTGAGCCGAGCAGACCCGGGGGGTCAAACGAACGCTTATTTGAAAACACTTTAACCTTTAAGACAAGCCAGCATTAACATACTGAGGAATCACCAGACCTGGGTCAAATACTTTCGGCTGAAATACTTCACCCTCTCAGACTCCACTAAAAATTCCCCCAGAGCGCTGGCACGTTTAGGGAGAAACGTACATTTTCAGCAACAGTCAAAACAAAACAAAAAAATTATTTTTTTAACATGATTTGCATGTTTTTTCGGGTAGTTTCGGAGGGAAAGTCTCGGGAGATCTTCGCGTAGGGGGGCTGAGATTTGGGCAGAATGCGAAGAGTTAGTGAATTTCCAGTAATTATTTAGCTCGGCTCGGAGAGAACGAAAGGGGGGGAACTTGGGGACCGGAGGAGAGTAAAAATGCAGAGGTGAAGAAGCTGATGTCAGCGTTCTGTTAACAACAGCACATCAAACAGCCTGGGGGGGGGGGTGAGGGAGGGTGAGGGGAGGGTGCAGGAGGGGTGGGGGGGGGGGGGACACGTACCATTGATGCACGGAGCAGCTTGGTGAACTCGTGTTTTGGAGGCAGAGGTCCTCTGGGCTGATCCAGCCCGGGACTGACGCGGTGCTGGATCCTCTCCGGACCAGCTGTGGTCCCCCTGGAGCCCCCGTGTACAGACCCAGACCTTTAATCACCGAGGTGGGGGGGTGGGGGGGGGAGTATTATTCCAATGCATCAAAAAAAGCTGTGACTGTGGCCAGATCGGCATCTGCACAGTGTTAGCGTGTCTCCCGCCAGCGACAGAACAATAAGTCATCGCTGGTGAGTGTTTTCAGGAGACGTTCTAGCTTTGTTTGCATACATGTAAAATACACTGTTTTATAAACAGTAGGAAACGGTCGGCCTGTATGGGCCATTTAAAATAATCTGTCCCCTGGGGGGGAGAAAGATGAAAAAGACTCTACTGTAGACAGCAGGTAAAATGACAAGCATGTTGCCGCTGTCATATATTTTGCATGTTTATGCATTCTCCCCGGCAGAACAGAACAAAGACGGAGCAAGGACATAAAGCCAGGCTACAGCGGAGGAGTTAGCCGCAGGAATTCTGAAGTGATTTTAAATCACACTTGTTGTCTTAAAATAAAACAGCACTTTTTAAAATCTGTTCACTGGCTAATGTGCGATCTGAGATTGTGCAAAATACCTTCTGTGCATCCCCGGACCACTTCAACTGATGAAACTGCTGACAGATTCAACGGCCACCTTAGGACTTCCCTTCGTGCCGAAGCTTTCTTAAGCAGAAATTCTTGATGAAGGGATTAATCATTTAAACAACTTTGATGGCATTATTAGTAAAACTTCAGTATTCTTCTCTTTAACAACCATCAAATTCCTAGTTGTGTCCAAAGGAATGCAGCAAGAGACCTGTTGTTAAATCAACTCCAACATTGTATTTGTATGGGTCCAACAGGGAAAATAAACACATTTTATCGGAGAAAGAAATAGTCTGAGTTGACTTAACGCAGAACATTTTGCAGTGAATAAAATTCTTTGTAAGTGTGACAGGGTCCGCATCTGAAAAGGGTGATATTTCATGTGGGGTCCCACAGGGATCGATTCTCGGCCCCATGCTCTTCTCTGCACGTGTTCTCCCCTAAGGCAGAATTATTTGCAAAAAACGGTGTCAGTTTTCATAGCAATGCGGAGGACACCCAAACTGAACACCTCTGTGATACCTGATGATTATAAAGCTATCAGTCCCTTAGTGCAATGTCTGACATGCATCAAATACTTTTAGCCTGATGCTATTATCCAGAGTGCCTTGCCACGCAAGAGAACAGAAGTGCATTCCTGGACAAGCAGCAACGACAGCACTAGACCTGGCTAACAACATTCCCAGAGAAGCACGTACACACATCACAGAACCATAAGCTAACGACGCTAACCTGGGCCCGAAATCCAGATTATGAATACATAAAGATAAATGGCCATAATAAAGCATAAAACCATAAAAAATGACACTTTAACGGAAGCGGACGTAAACTGTCGCGTGTCACATAATTTTCTCCAAACTAACCGAGACAAGACAGAGGCTCCGCCAGCCTGATCAAACGCACAAAGAGACAGGTCGGCTGAACTGCCGAGGTCCTCGGGACCATAAATGTCAGACGTGACGTTGGAAATGTAAGAGTTATAGCGGGCTCAGATCCGAGCTCCCAGAAGCGCATTAAAAATGCAATAAGAGCGCATTTCTGTATCTCAGGATCAAAGCGGGAAGTTATTCCTCTTGTAGTCCGATGCCAGGAGGTTAACGCTTGCATTTGAATCAGGCAAATTAGATTACTGCAATTCCCCCCTTTTCTGCTCTATCGAACAAACTACCGACCGATTGCCAACTTATTAAAAAGTGCATCAAGAAAGGTGTGAATAAAAACCAGGAGCAGAGATGGCATTCCCCCCCCCCAACCACCCTCTGCTTCTTCTGCACTGGCCTCTGGGATTAAGAATTCATCTGAACATATTTCCTCTTGTTTTTCAAACCTATAAACGACACTAGGAGCAGAATACCTAACCGACACGTTAAGAGAATTATCAGGGCGATCGAAAAAGCAAACATGCCCTGCATTCCCCCCCCCCCACCCCACCCCATAAATCCCCAAAGAAGCGGAAAAGCTGTTTTCTGTTTAACGCCCAAAATTCTTCAGAACTCCACACCAGCGATACATCAGACGCTCGCCATCAACTGACGTTTTTCAAATCGCAAGCTGGCTGGAACCGCAGAACCTCTCATTCCTTTATGAAGACTTCACTGTGGCAAGCAACCGCTTTTTCCCCCATTACTAATTCAACGCATATTAAGCCATTTTATTTTTAAAAAATCTATCCTTCAGTCGACGGGACGGGGGATGGATGGTTTGTTTTGTAAGGAACACACTGTTTCCAGTCAAACAAACATGCAACACAAAGAGGATGGCGGAGTAAAAGTAACATTAAGCAGAAACTGAGGGGAAATGGATAGAATTGTACGTGAACCCCTGTTGACCCGGTTCACGTGGGACCTGTGTTCTGTTTTTAAGGGGAAAAGAGATGCAGACCAGAACCACGGCCCACAAGCCAGAAATAAAAGGGGGGGGGGGCAGGGGGGAGACTGAGGGTGGGGAGGGACAAAGAGCTTACATATAAACGGATGATTACTGAGCCTGTCTTTCCTGTTTTTTACCATTTTGCATGATTATTCTGACCAATAGCCAACTGGACCACAACTCTACTGTAGCTTATTATTTACCTAATCGCAGCAGTGTAGCATAATGTCTTTAAGTTATTTCTTTACATGAATGAGCACCTTGCACAGATCTATCCTGCCACAGTGCCTGGCACTGGAGGGAAACACAGCAGATGTCTTTCAGAGCAAGGTCATCCCCCTGTAACCCAGAGGTGCAGGGAAAGGTCATCGTGGAGGACGTGGGAAGGATTCTGGCCTTGGGGGTCATCAAGGACTGCATGCAGCCTGTGGTTCAGGCCCATTGTAATGGTTCCCAAGCCCAATGGCTGCCTGAGGTCCTTCAACAACTTTATATGGCTGAACGCGGCGGGGTCAGAGTTCAATGCTGACCCCATGTCCCAAGTGGAGAAGCTGATAGAGCACCTGGGTGAGTCACCCTTTATAACCCTGCTTGACCTTACTAAGGGTTATCGGTAAGTTACCATTTGCACAGGATAACCAACAGAAGACAGCGTTCTCCACCCCATTGGGCAGTACCAGTACTGCGTTCTCCCATTCAGATTGAATGGGGGCACCTGCCCCCCGCCCCGGGCATAAGGACAACAAGGCCAGGGTAACTCTTCGATTCCCCTCCCCTGCAGGTGTTCCATCAGGTGGTGCACTGTCCAGGGGCTCAACACGGCAATACAGATGCAGCGGCATTCGCTGTGGACCTCGTCTCCATTGGATGGAATGGTGTGACTGTAAGCCCACACACGAGCGACACGGTGACTTCTTCGGTCCCCCTTACGCAGCAGGGGGATTCAGCACCACGGACAGCGTCGGCGGGATCAGGGGGAAACTTCAGCACCCCTGCTCCCCACTCAGACGCTGGACAACGCCGCGAGAGCCAATTATTGAATAAGGCAGCCAATTATCTGAAACCAGAGGAACACCTGAAGCCCATTCAGATAACTGGCTGCCTACACTCTCCCAGAGAGCCAGCTCCATTGCTCTGAAATGACTCTCATTTTGCGCTCCTTCTCTCTCTCTCTCTCTCTCTCTCTCTCTCTCTCTCTCTCTCTCACCTGCAGAGAGCGGTATCCCCGCGCAACTTCCAAACCCTCCGACCTCACCTCACCTTCCTGCCACAGCGTTTTTACCCCGTTGTTTGTCGCACTAAATAAAAAGTTTATTTTACTGCCCATTTACAACGGCCTCTTGCCTTTCCTCGCCTTGCCTTTGCAACATCTCCATAGTCCTGTGCTACAACATACACACAGATTTTTAAATATGTTAGTGCATACACATACACACGCATGCATGCACGCACACACACACACACACACACACACACACACGCACACACGCAAGGGTGTGCCCAAAGCAGAATACCTTATTATGTGATCCCCAAACAGATAATAATTCTATCTGAACACCAACGTTTATGTTTGTTATTTGTTTTTTTTAAACCAATATATGGTCTACTAACATGATTCTTCAAGATAGGCTCCTCTATTTTAAGATGTACTTGAATGAATTTGATTTCTGATTGAATTTGTTTCTTGCAATGTTCCCATAAGGCAAAAAAAAGCATGCTCTGTTTTCCCATGATGGACCAAAGTGATAAATGCACCAACCTATCAATGCATCTTACTCGTATTTTTTACCAGCAGCAGCTGCTGATTTTTTAAAAACTCCAAGCACTTGGTACTGTTGTACAGAAGTGCATGTTATTTCAATAATTTCTCGCTGATGCACATGAAATCTACAGCTTAATTCAATAAATTAATGTTTTTTTCAAAACACTCCGTGACTTCTCCCTCTTTTTCCGATTTCTGTCATTTTTAACAACTACGTCCTGACTGTTCCGTCACTTAGCCAATACTTTCCATGAGTAACACCCTTATTCCAAACTGCGGTAATTTTATGATACACTGGATGAACCCGCAATAATAATAATTTAAAAAAAAAAACATATTTCGTTCCCTCTCACTCACCCCCCTATTGGGTCATTTTCCTTTCAAAAGTCATTAGAATTCTATTTCAAGGCAGTTCTGTAAAAATGTCTTGGAAAGGAAAAGGCTTGCAGTCAGCGCACCCCCCGGCTATTTACAGTTTCTGTTTAGTGCCTCCACGGGGTCTGTCAATAAAAGTCAGTATGGAGCCCACAAGTGCAATCTGAGTGTAATTAAGTTGGGGAAAAAAAACTTATTTGTCTACATTTTCTGGTAATACTGGTTTAAGCCACACCCACTTCTGGTGAATCTATCTGAATACAGACACAAAAGCAGATAAGTTTGGTGGTTGAACAGACACAAATACAGACACTAACTTACTGGCGCACCACTAATATATACATAAATAAATGCAAGATATACACAAGCACACACATGCATGTGCGCGCACACACACACACACACACACACACACACACACACAAGCATTTCCTGAGAAATCCTGCTGGTTGAAGTTGTGAGTTTGCACAAGAAGAATCTCTTCTCGTTTTTGTTCAGAGAATCAATGTTGTCAGTCACAGGAAGTGGGAACTGTAGATCTTCACACCGTCCTCTTCCTCCTGCCTGATTTCCTTTTTAGCTTCTTTACACTCCATTCAGCCTTAGTTTCTTGTTTGAAAGCAGGCACCCCCTACAGGCTCTACGAAGAGGACCTTCTGGATTCTGACATTGCTTGGTCACCAACACATGATCCATGAAAGCATTAGATTCATTTTACAAGCACCCGCTGCAGTAGAATAACATCCACACATTGTGCTGCGCTGTTTGCTTTTTATGTGATATCAGAATCTTTTTTTTAAAGGGCAAATATAAACTGTTGACCCTCAGTGCTAAATGGCGGAGTGTTCCACCGGGAATATCTGCAAAGTTTAATGGCTTTTCGCTCGGAATTTCAACATGAAAAAAAACCCTCTGCCTTTCTTCGTTATTTCCCAGGACCGAAGGAACAGCTTCCGCGTGCGTTTCCCAGTATTTCACGTCCCGGGTTCACATTTCGACTCGCCGTCTTCGTCGAAACTCTCATTTCAGTCTCAGCCTCAGATGAAAAATCTTTTAGGGTCCAAGGATAAAAATCGACAGCTTGAACACAGGCCCACGGACTCTCGCGGGAGTACCGCAACGCGTTTTTTTTTTTAACATATTAAAGCTACTGAGCGGACAAACTCCTTTTCTAGCGTGACTTCGTACGTACGTACGACTTTAACAACGGTGGCAGAACGTCAAGCAAAAATGTGACTCGGGGATGAAATAGCACACTCCGGAAACCAAACGGCAATCATAAAGAAAAATGTTAACGTGGTTTATGTTCAAATCAAGCAGCAGGAACCCCAGTCACCCCTGAGGGGGTAAATCTCATTGATTATCACACAGATGTATGCGGAAGAAACAAAGAACATCGCAGCCTTTATAAATATGAACCAGGTTCATCCCGGAGTGAGAGGGTCATCAGGAACACTGAGTATGTTTCAATTGAATTTTATGTATTGTAGGTCCTGGCCCGAATTCAAACATTTGTCCTTAAATTTTTTTGCGCAGAAATACAAGCAATTTCTTTTTACTTTACAGAGACAGTTAGGAAAGTTTGATGACTGCTGCACTTGCCAAACTGTAAAAAAAAAAAAAAAAAGAAAAAGAAAAAAGAAATAAAGACAAAATGAGCCCTTGAATTTATTCTGAAATAATATTTAACGACAAACGTTGATTGAATCCAGGCCACGGCCTGTATTATTGTAAGGAGGAAAAGCTGCATTCACATTCATTTGTGCGTCAATATTGAGGACAAATCTAGATTGAATTCAGGTCGCAATATCACGAATGGCGCACAGTGAACAATGCAGTTTTTGGTGAAACACACAAAACCGACAAATAAACATCTTAGTGCCACATCTTCGTCAATTATGACATCACAATCGATCTATTACATAAATTGGAGGTATCATTCCGAAATTCTGCTTCATAGCTTTGCTGGCAGGCAAGACGCGGAGAAGGACTGTTGCGTTTCGCATCGTGCCAAACGGAGAGCAAGCGCTTGGAATATTCTAGAAAATGACTAGCGCAGTCCATTACTAAGTCCCCAAAGGGAAAGAGCATTAACATTATCACTGACCTCTCTGTAATTTTCCCATGTTGCATTGCTGGTGTCTGTGGTATAAATCAATAATGGCCCATGGGACGGGTACAGGCCCGTAATGAACACAATTATGGATTAAAGTACCACGGTTTTGGGCGCAGTACGGCCTTATGAACAAATTGAAGGTCACACTCCGGAGTGTCAGAAAATATGCTGAACTCTTTGAGTGTTCAATTAGTGACACTGCAAGTGCTGAGTGTTTCTTTAAATTCCACATAAAACCATCGGGGGGGTGGGGGTGGGGGGGGTGGGGGGGGGGGGGCAGTAAACCACAGTGCTGGCGTGTGTAACTTTTTTGTTTCATTTTCACTGATGTTTACAAACACGCCGCTCTGAAGTGCAGAGTTTAGCCCTCCCCTGGGGAGGTGGGAGGGGGTGTCTGGGGCGGGTCAAAGGTCACGCGTTATAGAGGAACGCGGAGGCCTGCGGGATGTCATTCGTTTACGTCTAAGACTCACCAGACCTGGTCCCGGGAGCGCTGGAACCCACGAGGCCCCAGGACAGTGTGGATGAATCATCTCTGGAGGGGTGAGTACAATCAAAGTCCCATGCCCCCCCCCCCCCCCACCCATCAGGGATGATTCAAAGACCTTCTAGACTCACATCTGCATGTGTTTAGAAGCTACACCATTAATGATTTAGGTCTTTATTTTGTGGGGATATTTTGAGAAAACTGTTCATAAGTACATTGAGAGTGCTTAATAAAGCCTTAATAACCACATTATAAATCACGGATGGATAAATAGGCTGCTGGTAATTATTCCAGGACCAAATAATACGCTAAAAATTAATCGGGAGAAGCGCAGATTTGGGGTAACCCATTTATACGTAGAAGTAAAGATTTGGGGTAACCTGTCGATCTGTAGAATCTTAGGACTCAGTTTCCAGGGTTTTGTGGCACTGGCTAAGATGAACTTTTAAAAAAAAGATGATGGATTTCCTTCCTGCGATGGATTATTCTCCTTGACAACATACTCAAGCAATGTTTATGCTTTCAGGCGAGGATGAGAGAGGGCTGGTGTATGTATGGAGGGTGTTAGAGGGGATCTCTCTCTCTCTCTCTCTCTCTCTCTCTCTCGCTCTCTCTATCTCTCTCTCTCGCACACACACACACACACACACACACACACACACTGCTCTCCCGATCGATTCCTGTAAGAAAGGCAGGGCATTATTCCGCAGTCGGTGATTTTTCGACGTGCGTCTGAAGGCCGGGGAAACGACGGCGAGAGCGAGCAGAATTACGATTAAAACAAAAAAAAAGAAAGAAAGAAAAGAGAAAGAGAAGAGAGAAAAACATCGGTCCCTCAGCCCTCACAGCCACGCTTTCTCTCTGGTTTTCATGCTTCTGTTTTTTTTTCCTCTCGTACCTTGGGCAAGGTCAGGGAAAAGGCGGAGACAGTGCTCAACATCGCGGCATCCCACACAAAAGGGCCGGCTTCTCAGAGCTTCAGAGACAGGGGAGAGCCGCGTCGCGCTAGCGTCGATAGCACCGCTACGTTAGCGCGCCACCCCCACAGCCCCCCCCCCCCACATTTTCACCTCCATTATTCTTCCTCTTCCTTGTGTCTGCCCACCCAGCTCTCGTTTCTATACCCTACCGTGTGTGTGTGTGTGTGTGTGTGTGTGTGTGGGGAGGGGGGGGTAGGGATCCATCAGGCTCCATCGCAAAATTTGACCTCCACATCCCAAGACACTGCTGGGGAGGGATTACAGCGGTGGCTAGTTGAAAACGAATGTTTGTGGGCGAATTTTAATTTGTGGAAGCCCTGAGAGGTGAACTTGGGATAAGTTAAAAGAACATGAACACCCAAATGCAATGCCTTTTGAATCGGGGGGAGAAGGTTCTGTTTCACTAACTGATTTATTCACCACTTTATATTGCAAAGAACCCATCTCGCTAAAATTTTTGATGGGTGGCGGCATTGCTGCATTACCGATTCTCTGGACTTTACAGGGGGAGGGGGAGGGAGGGGGGGGGGGCACAATACAGTCTCCTCAGCTACAGTCCCGCCCACAATCTCAGACACATCAAAGGCGAATGATTGCCCAATCAGACGAGGAGAACGGGGAAGAAAAGCACCGCCCACACAACAGTAGACATCATAAACTCCCACTCGAAAAAGCAACAAAACTCAAAACTGATGGAAATGCATGCCCCGGCGGCAGCTTTGAACTCAAATCAGGAGCCGGATTCCCTGATGGACCCACTCAACTGAGAGCCCCCCCCCCCCCCCGAAAACCGCTTTCCTGGAGAGTCAACAGGGATGAAACCACAATCATCTAAAGTAGCGCTCGAATGAAGGTGTCTGCGGGACAAAAAAAAAAACCAGGAAAGGACTGATTGATTAGCTCTGATGACCCCTGGGCGAAGCTCGCCACAGAAGAGCACATGCACCGCGTTTCCAGAGAACGAGAAACTGGGTTCGTCGTGTAAAAAAAAAATAAAAATAAAAATAATAATGATAATGGTGGTGGCGGAACTTTGCTCGAGTCTGAAAACACTCCGTCGCGGAACAATAAAACAAATCAATCCGTCTGCCCTCCCGGCCGCCCGCCTCGGAGACCGTCGAGCGGCGAACGGCGGTCTCTCTCCTTACGCCCGAACGTTACCGTGCAATTATTCAGCAGACACTCGCCCAGAGAGACTCAGCAAATGAAGTGCATCAGCGCTTTCACACAAGACGCTAAGAGCAGCCTCGGAGAGCGATAATTAGCGCTCTTAAAAGCCAGCGACCGTGTCATAAGTGCCCAGCTCGACTGCGCAGCCAGTTGCGGCCAGCTACGCCGCCGATTGCATTCAGAATATTCGCCACGCGCAGGCAGAACTCGGCAGCGTCAACGTGAGTTATGAGGCAATGTGACCGTTGCGAGAAACGTACAGATTTATCAAATTATGGACTTTGAAAAAGTAAAAGTGTGTTTTGTGTTTCGGAAATGTTTGAACAGTGACGTGTACCGTAGGTTATCGCCACCCCTCCGATCCTTTCTCCGACGCCCCCCCTGTTCACACGATATTCGATGAATTACTCTCCTCCGGGGAATTTAAAGGGTGGTTGGGGTGGAGGTGGGGGGGGGGACAGGGGGGGCGTTGTGAGATTTGTCTCATTCATCACCTTCTCCCTCAGAATCACAGAGAAGATGTTTTTATACTGGAGATTAAACTGTGTGTCAGAAACCGCCCCCCAGGAAAGCATTCCATTCTGTGAGAGGTGAGGTCATCCTGTGCATGCTCACACAGACACACACACACACACTTTCTCAGATTCACACAGACACACACACACACACATTCTCAGACTCACAGACATGCAAACGCACACACATTCTCAGACCCACATAGATATACTTATACACACAAAGTTTCTTACACACACACACACACACACACAAACAGTTTCTCTCCCTCTCACACACACGCACAAACTTAGTCTGTGTTGAAGCACCCAGTGTTGCCTGCATACCAATGGTTGAGGTGGCCCTACTCTCTCTGCCTGTCCCTAAGAACAGGACTACAGTTCCCAGCCTGCACTTTGCCCTGCTGGCATGCACAGACTCAGGTTTGACCTTATGGAGACTAAGGGATACGGAGGAGAGGAAAAGCAGAGAGAGAACGCCATGAACCAGACAACTTCTCCCACATGCCCATTTTTCCTTTACTAATAATTCCAAGCACATTCCTAGATCTTGGTCTGTCACATTTTTAAATGAAAAGTAGAAATCAGTAGAAATGACAATTTTATTACATTGTAAATATGTGGACTTTTTTGGAACAAGTAATGACTATATTTTTCACAGCAATATATTTTGAAGTCTGTAGTAATATCTGAATATTTTCAGAAGCCTGCTCCAAGGAAGAACGTATCACAGCGCAGTGACAATGTGCTACAGCACTTCTGAGTCACTTCAGCCCCTTACTTAGCGAAAAACATCAATATAACATCATTTTATTTATACCACATGTATTCCTCCATAACTGGATTTAAAGAAAGTGAAATTAAAATATTCTAGCCGCGGAATAATCATGCAGGCGTACTGCCACGAAGAAAGGTTTTTATTTTGTTGTCCAAACGTCCAATATGTTTATTTCTTCCCCTCCAAACGCTTATTAGATTAGGATGTTTTTTTGGTCAGAGAAGGAAACTGCATTTCAAACAATGTGTCCATTAGCGTGGGGCTTTGATAGTGTTTCGCAGTCCAAGTGTAATCAAATGCTTTTTGGACTCTCAGACTGCAGTCAACCCGTATTAACAAAGAATGTAACTTCTCACAAATGTGTCACAAGTGTACGTCAGCGAGATAAGTTCAGAAGATTAATTTGGCCATAATTGCTGGTCCTGTCTTTACTGGTATCTATCGGTTTCTGTCTGAAGTGTTGTTGCGTTTGAGTACGTCAGGGATAAAGTTTCATACAGACTGGCTCCGACGTTTTCAGAAGTTTACACGCTAATCCTTCATCCGAGTGAGTTCACTATCTTCCAAACTCAATAAGCTATGGCATCCCAGCCATTAAATTAAAGGACATTTTTCACAATATTTTACTTCAAGATTTGGTGGAAAAAAACAACAAAACAAGACCATTACAGAGTTGATTTGAAACAGCTGGTTCCCATTTGGCTGCTCTCCACGCCGAGAGGAATAAATTAGGGAGACAAAATGATCAACTGCTCCCAATAATGACAATAATTCCAGGATTGAAGAGGCACAATAGGTAGCAGGTAGTTTTAGGAGACGGCACGCTATTGGTTTAGTAATGAGTCATGATGCCAATTATGTACCCAACTGAAAAAAGGGCAACTTTTTCCAGACAGGTAAAGATCTCTCAGCTGGAAAAGGACGGTTTGGGGGTCCTAGAGAATCAGAAAATGGGGTGGGGGGGGGGGGGTCTAAGTTGTTTTCGGTAAGTGTGGTGTACTGGGGACAAAATGGCCTCCCCTCTTACTGCTGCTGACACCCTAAAACAGAGGAGTTTCTGACCTCATTCACACCCAACACAGTAGAGCCAGTGGTACACACTGAGACCAGGAAACCAGTCTGGTGAGTCATATTTTCCCATAACTGAGGGAGGGTATTAAAAAACATAATCGGTGGAACTTTTCCATAAAATATTAAAATCATCTCAGATTGAAAGGTCCTGCTCGAGAAAAACAACTTTGCTCATAATATTTCTCTCTGTTAGTGGATGGCAGGTATCCTGTGAAGGCTGAATTTTGATTGGCTGGGGATGGGGGAACAACCAACCACTCACAGGAAGCAGATAAACTGTTGTTTTCCATTAGCTGACAATAGTCTTGTATGAGGATTCCTAAGGAGAGACAGCAGGTATAATTAAAACTTTGAAATATTATTTTGTGTGTTAATATTCTCTATTAATTATCAACATTTAACTGGTTCAAGTGTGTTTTTAAATGAAATTAGACTGCAATTTATTTATGAACAGCTTTTAACCACGACCGGTTAGAAAATTAACACTAATTGGAAGACATAAAACTTTTAAAAATAATGACTGAAATTACCCCTCCGAGGGAGCAAAATATTCATATTTTTTAATAAACTGCTGTCTAACTTAATTCACCTGTCCGTAAAAAATGAAGAAGCTATTTTTAAAAACATATTTTTTAAATTTATGTTTATTCAGATATGTCATGAGTTCATTCTCGAACAGTGACTTAGTTATTTGTAGTCTTTGTTGAGTCCATGAAGAGAGAGAAGGGAAAACAGTGCATGTGATCTACTTCATACAAACCTCTATCAACCTATATCTACCTGTCTGTGAAACTGCTGCTTTTACAAACATGGACTGCCCAGCTGGTAAATATCACATACTATACATATACCCCTCATTACAATATGATGTGAAAAAATACACTCACAATGTTTAAAAATAAATAAAACAAGAAACAAACAAGATGAGGGAAACATCAGCCGGAATGAGACTCATTTGTTAACTTCAGAGGTCCGATCTCTTGCCTAAACACACACACACACACACACGCATGCACACGTGCACACACACACACACACACTCCCCCTCTTTAATAAAAAATCTGGGAAGACAAGCACTAAAGTGATAAATTAGATTTATTTATGTGCAAAACTCTTTGTTCATCTGTAATTTACGGTACCACCTGTTCCAAAGTACTCCGATACTCTTTAGTATAAATTAAAAGATAAAAAACAAAAACATTCCACATATTTAAGTCATCACCAAACAGAGAGACCAATTTTTTACTGCAAAACGTTTCTTAAAAATAATGGACATTTAAGAATGATTTTTATGATCTGTGTCGTTACTAAGAGAACATTCAGCATCTCCAAAATCAGCGATCTCAGACATTGTGGCCTTCCAGGACTGGAGTCTGTCCTTCTCTTCCCTCTCTCTCTCTCTCTCTCTCTTTATTTGTGTGACCCTTTCCTCCACCACTCTATCCCTTTCTGCCCTTTTCACACCTGCCTCTCTCTCTCTCTCTCTCTCTCTCTCAACTGTCCATGCCAAGACTTCTAAATTCCTCCTTCCCTCCCTCCTCTCATCACCTGACCCCACCCTCTCAGTCTCTCCTCTCCTCTCTGTCTCCACCTCTAAGAGGATCCATATGTGCTGCTGTCTTTCACTCTCTCTCTCTCTCTCTCTCTCTCTCTCCCTCTCACACACACATACACACACTCACTTGCATACATACACACACACGTGCACACACACACTCAAATACACACACACTCAGTTCTTACGGTCACAGGTATTTGGCTCACAGTTCTGACAGGTGTTTGCTGTGTTGAAGGTCTGCTGACACCAGTAATATCAGGCTCTTCTGTCATCATACCAGTCTTATCACCTTTACACTTTACCTGATTGTGTGTGTGTGTGGGTGTGAGAGAGTGTGTGTATCTGTGTTTTTGTGTGAGGGAGTGAGTTGGTATATCTGTGTGTGTGTGAGAGGGAGATAGGGAGTATCAGTGTCTCTGTGGGATTATGACTGGCGTCCCTGACAGAGTGTCAGTCATCTTTTAGTGACTCACCCCCCCCCCCCCCCGCCCACCTCACCCCCTCTCTCAGCAACAGCAGATCCACAGCCACAGGCAGCTATTGATTTTCCTGCAGGAGGAAATGCTACACACACACACACACACACACACACACACACGCATACACGCAAACGCACACACACTCACACACACACATGTGCACACACGCACATGCACACACAAGCACCCACACAGACACACGTACACACACACACACGCACCCACAGCTTAAATGCGATCAATACCCCGTGGCAGTTTATACCTTTACTTAGTTTGTTATTAATATTTAAAACGGGTAGTAAAACGGCAGCGTGTTCAGGTGGGTTTTACAGCTCGTCGCTGCTGCCCGCTGAGTACCCCCCTGTGACCCCCCCCCCCCCCCAGCACAGCGCAGCCTGCGTCCTCTCCCACCTCCAGCAGATCTCCTGCAGCCATTCATTTTTAATGCCTATTTTCACACTTTTCTCAAGCCACGCCAGCCCCCTCCTCCCCCCACCCCCCCCTTTTAAAATATTAATAATTATGAGGCGGGAGCGTTTTTTTTGGCGAGCTATTAAATGATAACGCTGTAGACACACGCGGCGTCCCGGCGCGGACCTGCGCGCGGCGAAGCCAAATATTTGAGCGCGTCTTCGCGGAAGCGGGGGGACGATCTGCGCTCGATCTCAGATGCGTCTCCTCGCCGCGGGGGCCCGATTAAATCGGCGAGCCGATGGCGGGGGGGGGCCGCGGGGACGCCGGCCCGCCCCGCCCCTCGCCGAGCGGGCGCGGAAGTGTACGCGGCGTTCTGAAGGACGCGCGCGGCTGAGCAAAGGTCGCTGAGCCCCCCAAAAAAAAAAACACACACACTCCGGCACGACCAGGGGGAGGACGGGCGGGGCCGCCAGCGCTCGGCAACAGCGAGGTCATAATAACTTTTGGGGTTTCTACTTCAACCCCTTCAGAGTGTGTGCTGGCACAGTGTGGCCTTAACAAGGGCCCTGGCTCTGACAGCGCTGACGATATTCCACACAATAAAGCTAATAAGTGTCAGAAAAAGACCGTCCCTCAGTGGGACCGCGGCCTTTCCCAATTCCTCCAAGCACATCGATTCTGTCATGTACTCCAAATATTTATTACGCTAGAACATTCATTTTTTTTGTTTCAACCTGCTCTGAAAAACACAGATGCCTTTTCCTGTGTGACATCACAAAGAGCGGGAAATTAAGGATTCCCATTGGTTAAGCGAGCAAAATCCAAAACCAATGCCAAGTTAATGGATGCCCTGGAGTGATTTCTGTCAGTTTACTGCTGTTGGCTCGAACTTCGCCCCGCCCCGTTCGGCACCAGCCAATGGCGTCGCGGTGTCACCATCGCCAGGGAAACGAGAGCGGCGGGAAGTTGGCGGGAGGAGTCTGTGAGGGTCAGGGGAGAAGCGGAGGCGCCATCGCTTCACACCCTCGCTCATGAACACACAGAGAGGAACGCCACCCAAAGTCACTTTCTCACCGCTTGTGCTCGTAGTAACGAGCTGTCGTTGCCAACGCAAGCCGAGCGTGAATGGCTGCGCAGGTGTGAGCGAGTGTGCGAGAGAGAGCACGTGCGTCCTCGCCAATTTCCCTCACAAGAAATAATTCATGCTAATGTAAAGTACAAAAAACCTGATGAATGTCAAGTCATGCCATCTGTTGGAACACTTATACAAATTATATCAGCGCTCTAACATGTAATTTCAAGCATGTGTGGTTGAATCATTTCATTTGCCATCTAATTTTTTTTTTTTCATCGGTATTTCCACGCCGTAACTCCATGACAGAGAATGTAATAGAATCCGCGCAGAGTGAGAAATTAGACTGGAAAACTACATATTTCATAATTTGTCACAAAATGGCCTTCATTGGCTGCCATGGCAACCGGGACGGAATCATGAAAAGGGCGCATTGTGATGTCACTGCATGCGTATTCATTGTGATGTCACAGCAAGTGTGCACTGTGCAGGACTGAGAGTTTCATGTCTCCCTAACAGAAAAAAACACCCAATAGGGATCTATCAAGAGTGTCACAAGACTACGTTCAACATAGTTTTGCTAGTGACACACTCTCCCATTTGGCAAACATACACAATACTATATTAAAGGCAAGCAATGCCCAATGAGTAATAATAATCGTTAATACTACATGAAATAAAATCATTACTTTTTTTACTTATTAATCATTTTAACGAAGGCAGACTGTCGCGAGACCCAAACGGCACCATACACAAAACAAAGTCCCTGCGGACCAATTTTAACGGTCTACACTTGAGCACCATGGCTGAAATGCTCGCTAATTGTGTCTCTGTGCCAGTGACTAAACACATCTGTCCTGCTGTTTCCCAAGGGCACCTTTTACCCACACAGTGTCCTCTCTGAGATATGTGTCCTGAGGAGCCTTACGCAATCCTAAAAGAACTAAAAACTACCCAGGAACACTTTCCCTTTTATTTCTTTACCCTGTCTCACCTGTCCCGGGTCATGCATGGAGGGTTGTGGCCAGGACCTACAAGCCAGGCGTGACCTGGCACCCCCTCTTATCAACCCCCAATCACTGTGACACCCCCCTGCTCAGGACGTCCCAGAAACAACCAGCCAACCGGCGCAGAACCTGCCCCCATACGGGCTGTGCTGGGGAGAGGTGTGCGGGCGCCGTGTTCAAACGGAGACAAATATGGACAAACAAGGCGTGTGTTTAGCAAACAAAACAGTGCCATTAAAATTCTGAGGGTTTGCACAGGAAATGAAAGGAGAGCAGAATTATCTGCAGCGTTCAGCGTGCCTGTGCACACCGCGTTGGTCAGGGACCAGGGAGCCTGACGATTTCCACAGACTGGGGGGAGGAGGCTTGATTCGGGGGGGAGTGGTCTGGTACCGACAGATTGACGGACTGTGTTTGGCTGTAGTGTCTTCTCAGCTTAGTTAAACTGATAAATGATTGACAAACTTATTGATTGACTGATAGATAGGTAGATAGATTGATTGACTGATTGATTGATTGGTTGGCTGATTGATTGATTGACGCTAAAATTACCCAACAGGCCCCGAGCCGCCTCTCGCTCGCTTAACCCCGGGGCCGCGGACACCGTAATGGGGCATGATGGGAAACGGCGCGGGCTAACGCGGGATTAGAGCGTGAAGGAGGCGCAGGGTTGGCTGCCATGACGGATGACGCGTATCGATCGGCGCTGACAGCGTTTCTCAGGCCGCGGCGATGGGCGGATTTTGCTGAGCGGAGCGGGGGATCAGAGAGAGGGCAGCCGGTGCCCACTGGAGCGCTCGCACCCCCACCAACTTCCTCCTCTCTCGCTGAAATAGCAATGAAATTATTACTTATTTAGTTTTATTGGTCAAAAAACATCTGCAGATACTCCATGTATAACACAACCACCAAATCAAACACGTCGCGGGCTTTACCTGTGATGCCTATTGGCCAACTGTAACGCCTACTTTAAGGCCTACTACTGGCTCAACATTCACTCTGTCAATCACCCTGCTAAACATGAAAAGACGCTAATGAACTCAAGCTGGATGTTTGGTTGGACATCACTGAACACTGAGCGGGCTTTTAAAATTCTGGCCAGCCAAACACCTTCCCTGGGTGAGTACTTCTCAGCAAATCACTCCAGGTGCCCCCTAAACAACTTAGCATTCCGCAAGAACAACATTTGGCATTTCACTTTAACGAGTGATTAACATCCAATTAACGCTTTATTGTTAGCGGTGCAGAAGCTAATTTAGGTCTCCTCAGCTTGACTGCTGTGACCTACTGAGTCTCAGTCTCAGTTCTGTGAGTAAAAAACCAAAAAAGATTCCTGACTTTCAGGATGATCTATTCAGCCAAACTCTGCTAGATGTTCACCTACAGACAGGACATATTTACTACTGAAGTTCAGCTGAAATAACCTGGACTGTTACTGCCTGTCTGTTTTCATGAATGAATATAAGACACTAATGTGAAATGATAATACTACATGCATAAGCATGCACGTGTGAGCACACGCATGTACATGCTTCTCTGGTGCGCACACACACACCAACACACACACACACACACACACACACACCAACACACACACACACACACACACACACACACACACACACCAACACACACACACACACACAAGCGCAAACAAGTACAAAATGAACTTTCGACCTTCGGGTGAACAAAACAGGTTATTTCAAAATGCCTTTGACGCTTATCCATATTGCATCTGCCCAGTTTTTTTTTAATCTGCAACGCTCCATGTGAAATGGGATGACATCACGCAGGTCTGCGCTCTCCAGCGTCCTGGATCTCCTTTTTATTTTTTACAACGGGACGTCCCGTACTTCATACCAGAGAAGAACTCCAACGCCCTGCCAGACAACATAGCATGAGAGTGCCTGTGTGATAGTGAAATAACTAACGCTCAGCATCTGTTTCCTCATCTGTGTATTTTGGATACGGAGCGGAAAACACAGGCGAGTCGATTAACGCTCAACTTCAAACGTCCCACAGCTGCCAGAGAGGGGGTTTCTGGACGCAGGCGGGAGGTTCCGAGCCAAGGGAAGAAACCAAACCCCAACCCCCCCCCCCCCCTCCCCCCCCCCAACCGCACCCAACCCCCGTCTTTTACGAGAGCAGTTTGTTACCATCAGACAACGAAGCGCTAAGGAAACGTTCGGGGAACAAATTATCTCTGCCCCTCGTTACGAGCTCCCCGTCCAACGATGTTCCTCTGGCACGCCATCCTTCATCGCCAACCCCCCGCCCCCCCATTCAGTCGTTAAGAGATGTAGGGGGAGTCAGCGGACATCAGTCAATTACAAAATAAATAAATAAATGCACACATTACACCCTCCCCGCCCCCCCCGCCCCCGCCCCCGCCCCCCGGGCCTCTGAAGGTAAACGTCGTTCTGCTAAGAGGACCCAGAAGAACAGCCTCACCGCCTTCCGCCGCAGAACATCATTTCCGAGATGCTCAGAGAAGATTCCGGAGCACATTCCCGATCTATCCCGCAGCGTAGCATTCCGGACTTCTGGGAATATCAGTTGGAGGGGGGGGAGCCTGGCTGGACCAAGGTTTGGCTCGGGGCGTGTGAAGTGGGCGTGTGAGAGTGGGTTGGATTGGCGGTTGGGACGTGTATGTTTAAAGAAGTTCCACTACATTAGAAGAGCAAATTTAAGCTCAGGCTTACCCAGCGACGGGAGAGGGAGGACTAATGGACTGCAGAACGGATGGAGTCGCTACGCATCACCGACGACTCACCAAACATAAGCTTTGTGGTGTAGAGTAGTGCTGTGATTGGCCCAAACCAGTGAGCCAGCAAATTAATGCACAATGAGAGTCAGTGATTGACCAATGCCAGTGAATCAGGAAGTGGCAGCACAGAGTTAACAGCGTTCTAATTGGTCCATTCGGATGAGTCAGTGGGTGGAGCCGTACCTGCTAATCAGCGCATCATCGCGGCGCAGTCCCGCTGAGGCGGTCTGTGCAGGTAACGCAGGGAGGTGGTCAGGTGACCTCTGCGGCCCTGGAGAGCACTGGGAGTTTTTGGGATCACTCGTCGCCTGCGGTTGAGGGGGGGGGGGTCTGGCCGCTCAGTGAACTCGGCCCTGGAACACGCCGGTAGCGAAGTGCCCCGCCCGCCTCGCCCAGAGGCCAGGAGCAGCTTTCCGCCGGAACCCTGTCTGCACCGAACTCCGAGACTCCAGACCTCTACCACAACATCCTGTGTTAGGAAGAGAGAAAAAAAACCATTCATAATTACATACAGACACAGTGATATTACTATATATAGTAATATATAAATGAAACTATGTATAACCATACAAAGGAAATTGTTGGCCTCTGGCTCCTTGACCAGGGGACTTACCCTCCGCTCAATCACCTGTAACTTTTTCTGGTGGTCAACCAAGGCATAAATAAGTGCCTGTCCCCTTCCTCTTGTGACCCTGCAATAAACTCACTGCTTGATCAATTAGCCACCAGCTTGGGGCAGGCTAGGAGGAAACGGGGAGCCCGATTTAACACTGCTTAAACATCGAAGCAGTAATCGATGCTTTATCTATTGGTGTTTGATTGACAACTCCAATATCAATCAAATAGTTGTGTGCCCCAAATAATCTGCCAACCAGGTTCCAGGAAACCACAGTGGGGGTCCATCGCGTCAGTGACTCTGAGCATTAAAAACTCACCCAGAAACTTAGCTCTGAGGGTAAAGACGCTCGTCCGCTCGAATAGACGTGCTGAGGAAATTGACGGGTTTCTCTGCTCTCCCCGACGAGCACCTCGGCAGATCAATGAGGCAGAGACGGCCCGCTACCGTCCGCGAAACAAACCGAGCTTGTTTATTTCCCACCGACAGCCGCTTTGAGGAACAAGCGTCCACAGACTTCTCCCCCGTATCTCCCCCACGGCCGGACCCAAGTGACAGATCTGTGCGCACCGGACGCAGGAGTGAGGAATCACCAACTCCATATTTATGCACATATGGGTGTGATGTTAGGGTGTCCACATACTTTTAGCCATGCAGTATATATATATATATACACATACATAAAAAGAGAGAGCAAGAAAGAAAGAAAATGACTACATACAGTAAGCAACCTGCCGTGCTTATCTCTCTCATATACTGTATAATGTTTTTAAATTAATGCATATGTTCACACCTAAACAATTATTCTAATTAATCTTAATGCACCAGTTAACTATTGTTTAATAATGCTCTGTTACAGATGAAACAGATTGCTGGATTATTCCTGTACGATTTATTTATCAACTGTAATTCATCCTGGTATCTAAATTTGTCATGTGTCGTACAAATCTGTTTATACCTGTCACCTGTTACATAATGTGTTTACATTCTCCACCACGGCAGATGTAAATAATGGGAGCATTCAGCAGAACGCAAATGAAAGGTTGGTTGTATTCTGCTGAATAAACTGAGAAGCAGAGAGAGTGTGTGTGTAATCTTATTTTCCAATTTCTGTCCTCCGTTTCACGAATGAACCCAATCCATCCATTATCTACAGTATACCCTATCCCGGGGCCTCAGAGCCTATCCCAGCATGCACTGGGGCGAGAGGCAGGAATACACCCTGGACAGTTCGCCAGTCTATCCCATGATACACACACCATTTACACTCACACACTAATACCTAGGGGCAATTTGGACTCTCTAACCTAACCTGCATGTCTTAGGACTGTGGGAGGAAACCGGGGTACCTGGAGGAAATGGGGCGATCATGCAAACTCCACACAGGAAGGCCCCGGGATTCAAACCAAGCTTCTGAAGCATAGCAGTGTCAGAGAGTCTGGGATCATTGGAACAGTAACTGATCCCCTCAGGATTATAGACCATAACAGAGCAAACAGGGGCTAAACGGTCTGTCTTGATTATCATAATTTATTGTGGGTCCATGACGATGTATCAGTGTTTAAATAAGGCTGACACTCCATGATAACTGCCTTTCAGTTTGAAAAAACTGACAAGGGCATAACTGTTTGCACTGTTATTACCAGTGCTGTGACAAAATGTCTGTCAAGGGTACCTTTAGCACCTAATTATTTAAGAAGGAAGGTCAAAAGCTATGATTAAGGTGCAGTTTGGTGAAACTAGTATTTGAATATTAAAACAAATGTCAACCACGCTACATATTTTTCAAACTTTGATGAATAAATGTTCTATGGAAACACAGTAAAGTATATAAAGCAATTTACTGTGACTAATCCAAACACATGGTTGCCACTCACGTCAGTGGTTCCCAGCCCTGTTCCTGGAGATTGATTATCTTGTTTTCATCCTGACCTGAACAAAGCACACCTCATCTCGTGATCTGGTTGAGCTGCTTTATTCGTAGGATCAGGTGTGCCAAATCAGGGTCGGAGTGAAAACCTGACAGTGTGGTATATCTCTAGGGGAAAGGGCTGGGAACCATCGACTAACATGGAAAACCAGTTAAAATCGTTGAACTTCGGAAGTCAGTTCCTCAATTTGAATTTTTAGGAATTTTTGGATATTATTTATTTCACCAGAGTCACCTGTGGCATTCGTACGCATGATACACACACACACACACACACACACACACACAAGCAAAACTTTGTGCAACTGCCACGGAGTTATATTTCCAGGAATACTATATAGAGTAACTCCGTTCTTCTGAGTGATATTCCCAAGAATACCGCATAGAGTAGTTCTGTTCTCTTGAGAGATATTCCCGGGAATATCATACAGAGTAGGTCTGTTCTCTTGAGTGATATTCCCAGGAATATCATATAGAGGAGCTCTGTTCTCCTGAACAATATTTTCGGCACTACCGTATAGAGTAGCTGTTCTCCTGTCTCCTGTAAAACGTGTTTATCCCGATATTATTTTGCTGCGTTTATCTATTTACTCCAGGAGCAATTTCACACGACAAACAAGAAGAGGAAAAACCTGGTTATGAACACTGTACATTTGTAATATGCGTGGGAAGCCAACTGGAAATTTTTCAATCTGAGAAGCAGATTGTAATTTCCTTCTTTTTTTTCTTTCTTTCTTCCAAACACTTGTTTTATCATCACCTGTTAGAAATAGAAAAAAATAAGTGAGCACAGTATGGCATTGTAAAACACACTTTTCCCACAACAATCACCCTCACCCTTTCATATGAAGGAGACAAGCGTGCAAGAAATATGATGTTGGGAGTTAAACTGAATTTCACGGGAAGTTTTTAAATCCCACACCGGGGAAAAACAAACAGGGAAATTCCAGAGTTCTCAACAATCCACAGAGCCTCTCAGGACAGAATCGTCTTCAGAAATGGCCAAAAGCACAGCGGGTTCGAGGGTCACGGTCTGCTGTAGCCCCTCTAATAGGTTGGTTCTGAAGATGATTTTTATTTATTTTTTTTTGTAAAGAGCTGTCTGACAGTTTAAACAGAAAAGGTCTTTCCGTGGAAATAAATGGCCTGGCTCCTCTCCCAACAGGCGCTAGATTAATTTTCATTTCACAAACAGTTTGTGTGTATAAATATTCATCACTCTCACTGAAGAAACTCTCTGGGCTTTCATTCTCAGATCTCACCTTCCGTATCCAACCCACAACATATGCACACACACCCACACGCAGACACACACACACACATACACAAACACTCTCTCGCTCTCTCTGTCTCTCTCAAAGCACACATACACACACACTTCAAACATACAAACAGGCATGTGCGCATATACACACACACATACACACACTCCTAAAAGGCAGCATGCACGCATGAACACACTTTCACCCTCACGTGATCAAAGGAACTCTTGGATTTTGACCTTTTCAGTCAGTAAAAAAACACACACACACAAACATTTGCACAATTAACCACTTTCAGAGTAACCACTTCGCAAAATGTCAGCCCCCTCCCAACATCAAGCACCACAGAGAAAATAGAATCATCTTTTCTTTTTCATTTGGATTTCCTTTTTTCCCCAACATTTCGTAAGAATTAAATGTCAACACTTTGGAAATCCATTTACCGATGTTATTAATTAACCTTTTGCTGGGGGAGAGCCTGAGTCCCATTCCCACTCCATCAGAGCAATTAACACAACGCTGAGTGGCTCGGGGGGGGGGGGGGGGGGGGACTGAGAGATGGAATGGGGGTGCTTAGAGAAGAACAGGTGGGGGCTGAGAGATGGGGGCTGAGAGGTGAAGAGGAGGAGGGGGGCTCAGAGATGAAGAGGAGGAGGGGGGCGCGGAGATGAAGAGGAGGAGGGGGGCTCGGAGATGGGGTGGGGGGGGTGTCAGAGACGGTGAGGTGGGGGCTTGGAGATGAAGAGGAGGAGGGGGGGCTCAGAGATGGGGGGGGCTCAGAGATGAAGAGGAGGAGGGGGGGTCGGAGATGGGGTAGTGGGGGGGGGGTCAGAGACGGCGAGGTGGGGGCTCAGAGATGGGGTGGGGGGGGGGGTCAGAGACGGTGAGGTGGGGGCTCAGAGATGGGGTGGTGGGGGGGTGTCAGAGACGGCGAGGTGGGGGCTCGGAGATGAAGAGGAGGGGGGGGGCTGGGAGATGGGGTGGGGGGGGGGGGGGGGGTCAGAGACGGCGAGGTGGGGGCTCACTGAGCTCCATTGAGATGCTTTGCGGCTGGGGGGCTGTTACCAGACGCAGGAGCGGTTTTAGGAAACCGAGCCACTAGCCGTGTGAGGTTCGCGTCCCCGTGTCCGCGTCGGCGAAGAAAAGCTTCCCCACACGCGTATGTGTGTGTGTGTGTGTGTGTGTGTGTGTGTGTGTGTGTGTGTGTGTGTGTGCATGGGTGTGTGTGTGTGTGTGTGCGTGTGTGCGTTCAGACGCGTGTGACCAGTAGCGCTCGGTCAAAGAGGAGACAGTCCCGCTGGCGTTCCGAACAAGCCAAATTCAAACAGGGCGGGTTGTTGCTTTTTCAGACTGACAAGCTGTTCAGATACGTTACGTCTACTTTTCACCCCAGACATAGTCCTCTCTTTGGGGGTTCGGGGGTTGGGGGGGGGGGGGCGTTGAACGGTTTTCCATCTGCGACGATGTTTCATCCTGCAATTCAGTTTCATTACCCCTCAAACTGCAGGCTACAGGGATGCCATTTTGTGTCCCGTAAATGATACAATTTGCTGATCTTTTTTTTTTTCCCCCCAGAGGGGAAGAGTGCGCTTTCTGGCTTTTGAACGCCAGGGGAGGGGGCCACAGAGGAAGGGGGGAAGATTCCGCCCCAGGAAGTCGCGTGAGGCGAGTTCACCGTGCGAATCGACCGCGTTCGCTCAACAGGCTAGCGCTGAGCAGCAGTGGGAAACCAGCCCAGCCTGTGGCCCCCCAGGACTCAGCAGGGACTGTAGGCTGAGGGCGGAAGGGTAGTGTAACGGGTAAGGAGCTGGTCTTGTAACCTAAAGGTCACAGGTTCGATTCCCGGGGAGGACACCGCCGTTGTACCCTTGAGCAAGGTACCTAACCTGCATCGCTTCAGTGCACATCCAGCTGTATGAATTAACGTAAAAGTTGTGACCGTCGCTCTGGATAAGAGCGTCTGCTAAATGCCTGTGTAATGTAATGTAAGCATTGACAGCTCTGAGTGCGGCTACGGTGACCGGGTAATAAATCTGTGCTCGCTTGAGCATGCCTGAATTTGACTCGCTCCCGTCTGCCGCCGTGACCTGCCGATCTACGAGGCAACAGCAGCGCTACGGCAACAGGCGGGAGCGAGGCGAGGTCACGAGGGAGAGAAAGAGCGCAGATTTCTTTCCGGACATCGCAGTCGCACCCGCAGCCATCGATGCCTGAAGTCCCCGGTGGCCCCGGGTCTACAGAAAACTCTCACTCTGTCGGCAGTGTGCTTTACGCGTCGTTCCCCAGGCAACGCCTCCCCTGACGTCGCCGGTGACGGCGGGTGAAGCGCTGACCTGTTCCTGAGCCCCAAACTCAGAGCACCTCAGGACGAATCGCGCCTGCGCGGAGACCTCCGAACCAGCCTGCGGCCAAACCACAAATAAACCCGTCAACGCGTTCACACACCGCCTCCCATTGACCTCACAGCGGGAAAACTCACCTTCAGCGACACCAGCCATCTCCCAGGCAACGCACGGCGGCCATTTTGGGTCAGAAGTGTCATCGTGCAGCGGCAAGAACAAACGTTTCCGTGTTGTAGCAACGCATTACATTACACTGCAGCCATTTAGCAGATGCTCTTATCCAGAGTGACTTGCACAACGTTTTACATAGCATTTACACTGCATCCATTTATACAGCTGGGTGTGTACTCAAGCAATGCAGGTTAAGTTCCGTGCTCAAGGGTACAACGGGACCTTTAGGGTACAAGACCAGTTTCTTACCCATAATACCACACTGCCACCCACGATGCTTGGAAAAACCTTGGCAGTAATGAGGCAAACAGGCAACTCATAATTGGGGGGGTGGGGTGGCTTATCAGTACTTCCTGTCACATGATGACAGATGCAAAGATAGAACAAAGTAGGGGTTCTTTGGGTGCGAGTGCCACATTAACTACAGTGAGTAAAAGAGACGGAAGATGTAAGGTTTTGATGGAGAGACAGAAAATGAGGCACAACAGATGGTATCATAAAGGGGATAAGTGCATGAATATTTAGTGATTTAATGATTACTTCTGTTTGTGTGGGCCAGTGCTGTGGCCTTCCCTCTGAAGAGAGAGCGCTGCTTTTAACCTTGATGAATATTGCAGAGGCCTGCGCCGGACTGAGGAGAGTCAATAAAGCCTGCCACACACACGCACACACACACACACACACACGCACGCGCACACACAACACACACACACACGCACACACACACACACACACACGCACGCGCACACACGACACACACACACACACACGACACACGCACACACGCACGCGCACACACGCACACACACACGACACACACACACGCACACACACGCACACAAACACACACGACACACACACACACGCACGCGCACACACGCACGACACACACACACACACACACACACGACACACACACACGCACACACACGCACACACACACGACACACGCACGCACACACACACACACACACGCACACACACGCACACACACACACACACACACATGCACACACACACACACACACACACGACACACGCACGCACACACACACACACACACACACGACACACGCACACACACACACACACACACATGCACACACACACACGCACGCGCACACACGCACGACACACACACACACACACACACACGACACACACACACGCACACACACGCACACACACACGACACACGCACGCACACACACACACACACACGCACACACACGCACACACACACACACACACACATGCACACACACACACACACACACACGACACACGCACGCACACACACACACACACACACACGACACACGCACACACACACACACACACACGCACACACACACACACACACACACGACACACACACGCACACACGACACACACACGCACACACACACACACACACACATGCACACACACACACACACACGCACGCACACACGCACGCACACACACGACACACACGACACACACACACACGATACACACACACACACACACACATCTGGTGCTTGCTGTACGAAGACAGTATACATCTTATTATGTATACTGTCTTCGTACAGCAAGCACCAGATGTGTCTGAAACAAATTTCCTTTGGGACAATAAAGTTTCTTATCTTATCTTATCTTATCACATACACACACACACAATACACACACGACACACCCACACACACACAACACTCACGATACACACACAATACACGCACATACTCACACACGCACACACACAAACACACACAGACGCTCACTTGCACACACACACACACACTGACACACACAAGCAAAAGCACAATACACACACACACACACACACATACACACAGAGGTGCAATATGAAAAAGCCAGGAGGGTTAGGGGTCTGTCAAAATAAGAAGCCAAAGCGGCTCAGTAAGTTTCCAGCAGTACTGATCAATAACATTTAAAATGTGAGTAATACAAGTGCCCACAGGACGCTTACGCATCGCTTAAAACAAACTCCGCGAAAATGAGATCGGTCACATTTTACCTCCAGTGTAACCGAAACCGTAATGGCTTTGCAAACGCTCTCCTGCCGTCGATAAGCAGAACGCAAGTCCAGGAACGTCGGGGCGTCGTAAATTTAGTATATTTAGAGTATATTTCTGGATCTAAAGTTGACGGGACGACGGGAGCGTACACGAATCCCCAGGGTTTAACGCGGGGGTGGGGGGGGGGGGGGGATACAAACACCCCCCCATTCTGGTTTCAAGAGTCACCTGCCTGTCACTCAAACAGACACATCCAACAGCCACGCCCACCCGTGCGCACCGGGTCACATGACTGATGCGATGCCAGGCATTCCCACTGGTGTCAGACACACCTGCGGGCTCCTGATCCAGGTGCGCATTCAAACACGGAAGAGCTTCTTCACTTTCACACAGCGAACTTCCACTATTAAATCCACCGTAAACAAGCTTGAGCATTGACACCTACAGTACAGGTACTGCAAATAAGACCTGCTTATGTGAGCGGCACAATTCTCATTTCCTGCCCACAGAGAAAACTGAGGATTTTAAACAGTGTGCATTATTAGAGTTAGCTGCTAACGTGCTTTAGCTGTGTGGTTTAAGCATAACCCATTGGCATGCTTTAGCTGAGTGATTTTAGCATTGGCTATTGACACGTTTTAGGTGTGCAGTTGTAGCATTAGCTGTGCTTGTTAGCTTCAGCTGTGCAGTTTCAGTGTTAGCAGCTAGCATGCTTTAGGGGACAGAGAGCAGGATCTTTGAGGGTGTAAAAAGGTCTGTGACTCAAACAGCCTTTAATAAACTGAAGGATGAAACAACCAGGACAAAAAAAAAAAGAAAGTAATGCAATTTCGGCCAAGCCCCTCCAAAACATCCCAGACACCCCTCAGGCCACAGTCAGCACAGTCTGGCACTCTATCCCATTAAACAGGGTCTTAAAGAGAGCACTGGCCTGCCTTTATGAAGGTGACCCTTATAGATGTGTAATTACAATGTTATTACAGGTGTAATCACAGAGTAATTAGAGCTGCGTAAACACATTACTATACGCTGCAGTGCTATAAAAAGCTGCTAAAATAGCCTCAGCTGTGTCAACATTTGAATGTTCTAACCCAAAAGTTATTGCGGGGGGGAGGGGATTAATTTTGTGAGCAGCATAATTTGATTTCAACTGCTGTGAATATATGCTGTGAATGTAGTCATATTAAGTCTAGGTCCAAAAGTTACACTAGAAATAAAGCCATAAATGAACTTGAGAGACTTAAGCACAATTTTATGATCTGCACTGAGACAGTAGTTACATTTACTCACCACTGTACTTATATTTTATTACACGTTATGCAAATATTAGGGCTGCTACCGCATGATTACGCTGGCATTGAGGCCAAAAATGTAGGCCGGTGTTACCTTCTACCTCCATGTTCCTCAAACCTCTTTATCTAAATGAGATCTGGTGTAATGACAGCACATTTGGCCTTGAATATTTTTCATCTGACCAGTGTAAATACTGAGAGAAAGAAGCAAAGGGGAGAAAAAGAGAGAGAGAGGGAGAGAGAATAAAACATTATTCTCAAAAATTCAGGGCCTAAAAAAACGCTCTTGCAGCACTGAATTATTTGACAGCTTATTTTATGCCTATAATGCTGGGGTGAGTCTTTAAAAGAAAGAGAGTGAGCAGGGAGAGGGATGGAAAAAGAAGTGGGCAGTTAAAAGTAGTGACAGATATTCGCTTAAACATTCACAGACTAAATATTTAAGATTCAAGTAATGAGAAACTCCGCTTGAGCTTCCATTTGCAATTAAGGTTTCATTAATGAAAGGAGAAAAATCATCTGAAAAATCGCAGAAAAAGAAGTGAACAAAAGTCTAATTTCTTAAATGAAATGCCTGTTAGCATAAAAGAAAGTCTGAGTGTTTATAAAGCAGGAGGGAGAAACCTGATTGGACAAAGGCAGCGCTGACATCACTTCTCGGTGTCTAAGTCATGTGTCATAGTGACAGCAACAGACATATTAAAATTCAAACTAAATATTAAATACCCAAGTAATCATAACTATTTTCTTTGAGCGGTTTCCATCTGAAATTAATTCTTCTGAAAATAAAAGTCGGGGGAAATAGAAGCTTGTATTTCAGGTAAATTTTTTTTGTTGATATTTTAGCATAATTAATGCGCTTCTGAGGCAGTGTTGACGTTTCTGCGGTTCGGGTTACGGCTTCTCTCATTGGACGCTTCAGCAGCTTTCACCTCGACTGTGAATTACGACAACTCCCGTTTCGCCCGACCCCAAAGAACCAATCAAACGCCACGCGCTCTTTCTCTCCCCTTTTATTGAAGGCTGATTACACTTGAAACAAAAACTCCACAAAGATCAAACAAGTGACAGTCCCTCTAGCACTCGCGCACACAAACACACACACACACACACACACACACACTCACACACACAAACACGAAAAGAACAACGAAAACAAAAAGCAAAATCTGCCAAAAGCCAGAGATGTTTTTACACCTTCCGTTATCACTGCCAAGAAGCAGCTGGCGATGCCCTGGGATAACATAGCGGCAACCTTAGGCTAACATAAAGGTAACATTAAAGTAACTTTAAGGTATCACTAGGGGAAAGATAGGGTAGTATTAGGGAATGGTGTGAACCGAAGCAATTCTACAACTCTACAACTCTCCATCTCCCTTCCTCCCTCTCCCTCTCTCTCTCTCTGCAACCCCCTGTGGTATTGCATCCTTCAAAATTCATAATACGAGGCAGTGTTCTCTGGTGTACTGGGGAGCAGAGTGGGCGGGGCTATGATGCACTCCTGTGACACGCTCACTCCACCCCCCCCCCCCCCCCCCGCCCCAACCCGCCCCGGCCCCCCCTAACCCCACTTTCACGATGGAGTCTTAAATTATCTATAGCCCTTTAAGAAACCTACAGATAGACTATAAGTTTGTTTACTTTATTGTTGTTAATTTGCCTGAGCATTTGTGCGGTTATGTTCATAGTGGTAAGGAGAGGGAGGGGGGGAGTAAGGAACGTTTGTGAGATTAGGTACACGTGTGGGGGGGGGGGGGGGGGGGGTTGTGTTATTCCACCGTCCCCCCGCCCCCCCCCCCCCCCCCAGGAATCTCTCCTCTTACATCCCAGTCACTGAAGAAACGGTCGGCACGGCGACCGCCAAGCTCTCTGTCCACACTCCCCTATAAACGGCTGTTACACTGATCGCAGGAAGGAAAGGCAGAGGAGAGAAGGAAGAAAGAAAAAAGCAGAATGAAAGGCGGTAGTGTTTTTATTCACGTTCGACAGCCTCTCGCGTTCTTTCGTCTTTCGCAAAAATCCGGGAACGAAGGAGCCGCCGAACAGCGGAAATGAAAGCGTGCGAAAAGAAAGGGGGAGGGAGGAAAAGGAGGGAAAGAAACAAACGGACGTCGTTTTAAAAACAGTCTACAAGTCACAAAACACGGCAGACAACGCATGGTTT